>CAUDMG010002073.1:392500-435000 GCA_958450375.1 Homarus gammarus | reverse complement strand
GGTTTTATTCCTCACCTTAAACCCTGGAGTACGATGAGTTAAACCCTGGAGTACGATGAGTTAAACCCTGGAGTACGATGAGTTAAACCCTGGAGTACGATGAGTTAAACCCTGGAGTACGATGAGTTAAACCCTGGAGTACGATGAGTTAAACCCTGGAGTACGATGAGTTAAACCCTTGAGTACGATGAGTTAAACCCTGGAGTACAATATCATCGTACTCGAGAAATAAGGCATCGCATTCATAGACATCAGTTCTCGTACTCAAGGGGTTATAATACCTTAACCTGGACTTATTCACTGTACTCAGTCATCGTACTCAAGAGATTAATCAGATTCGTTAGACTTAGCTTCATAACCGCCCCGCCACCAAGAACAGCCTCCCCCCCCCCCCCGCCACCTCGAGCCGACCCCCGCCACACACACCTGGTCCCACTCCTATATCCTGCCTCAACCCATCCCACCCCTCCCACACCTAACCTAACCCTCCTCCCGTTCCACTGCATCCCACCCCGTTCAATCTCATTCCGTTCCCGTCCCTTCCAACCTCACTTCACCCCCTTCCTATTCAATCACGGTACCCCCCTATTCAATCACGGTACCCCCCCACTCAATCACGGTACCCCCCACTCAATCACGGTACCTCCTCCCCCACTCAATCACGGTACCTCCTCCCCCACTCAATCACGGTACCTCCTCCCCCACTCAATCACGGTACCTCCTCCCCCACTCAATCACGGTACCCCCCACTCAATCACGGTACCCCCCCCCCCCCACTCAATCCCCATCCTCTCAAGCCCATCCATTCCTCCCTCTTCTTCCCGTCCCGTTCCCATCTCACCTCACCCCTCCCTCACCTCACCTCCTCCCTACCGCACCTCACCCCTCCCTCACCTCACCTCACCCCTCCCTCACCTCACCCCTCCCTACCGCACCTCACCCCTCCCTCACCTCACCCCTCCCTCACCTCACCTCCTCCCTACCGCACCTCACCCCTCCCTCACCTCACCTCCTCCCTACCGCACCTCACCCCACCCTCACCTCACCCCTCACAACCCCTTCAGTTAACGCGCTAATTTCCACGTGTCTTTGTTAAAGGTTGTGGAGCCGGGAGAGATTTGTACGGCATCTGTTACATAATAACTCATTACCCACGACACGAGGGGGGTGGGGAGGGGGGAAGGGAGGGGGGGAAGGGAAGGGGGATTAGGTTAGGTTAGGTTAAAGAAAATAGGAAATCGAAAGAAAATGGATAGCAGTTGATGGGTGAACGGGAGACTGTTATAATTGTATCGCCAGTGGTAAAGGTTAGTGGTAGGGTAGTGGTAGGGTAGGGTAGGGTAGTGGTAGTGGTAGGGTAGTGGTAGGGTAGGGTAGGGTAGTGGTAGGGTAGTGGTAGGGTACGGTAGGGTAGTGGTAGGGTAGGGTAGGGTAGTGGTAGGGTAGGGTAGTGGTAGGGTAGGGAAGTGGTAGGGGTAGGGTAGTGGTAGGGTAGGGTAGTGGTAGGGTAGGGTAGTGTAGTGGTAGGGGTAGGGTAGTGGTAGTGGTAGGGTAGTGGTAGGGGTAGGGTAGTGGTAGGGTAGTGGTAGTGGTAGGGTAGTGGTAGGGTAGTGGTAGGGTAGGGTAGTGGTAGTGGTAGTGGTAGGGTAGGGTAGGGTAGGGTAGGGTAGGGTAGTGGTAGTGGTAGGGTAGGGGTAGGGGTAGGGGTAGGGTTAGGGTAGTGGTAGGGTAGGGTAGTGGTAGGGTAGGGTAGGGTAGGGTAGTGGTAGGGTAGTGGTAGGGTAGGGTAGTGGTAGGGTAGGGTAGGGTAGTGGTAGTGGTAGGGGTAGGGTAGTGGTAGGGTAGGGTAGTGGTAGGGTAGGGTAGGGAAGGTTAGTTTAAAATTAGGTTAGGTAATGTTAGAATATGGATGGGAGACTGAGCCAAACTTTAAGCCCCCCCCATACCAGACCTACAAACTTTTAACCCCTTATAAAGTGTCATTGTAAGTGGTAAAGGTATCATTGTAAGTGTCTAAAAGTGTCATTGTATCAGTAATGTATAAAGACAAAGAGGTCCAACACTCACGGGTAATGAAGCAAGGCTCACACCAACTCCCGAGACAACAACAATAACAACAACAAGAAAAAAACCTGCCTGACACATTTAATAAGCGACAGAACAACACGGGGACCAGCAGCACAGCGCCTCCCGTTATTACAATTATCCCGCCGTCATCCGCCCTAGACAAAGCGCTCGTTAATTACTAGTCAGTCAAAGAGCAACACTGTATATATACCCCTTCCAAAATTCCTCAATGTAAACTTGGGGTGTAGAGAGAGAGAGTTAGAGAGAGAGAGAGAGACTCCACTACCGCCATCACTGCTCCCCATCTTTCTCTAAAACTTGTGACTGTTGACAATCCCTGCCAAAGAAACAATTGTTGCCTGTGTGTGTGTCTTCCAAAAACAACACGATAATTGCTTTCCGCATCTAACAGACGAATGTAAACTGATACTCTCTCGCCGCCTAGGGATACATCTCCTCTCTCTCACTCACACTCACTTTAACCCTTCCCAAGAGGTGAGTTAAGGTCGGGAGTAGAGAGATACAGAGGCGAGTTGGTTACGTTCTCTAAGTCGAGGGTGAAACCACTGGGGTGGGAAACTTGACAGGCTGCGCGAGTTTAGGCGGGAAAAGCAGAAGAACCAATGGGATGGCCCGGCACTCTGCACGCCGCCTCTCCTCTAAGCTTCGTTAACTTTTGATCACTTTTCGTTTACAAATAACTACCTCTAATCACACCTTCAGAGTTATTTAATCACTAACCTCTAGTTATCAATTAGTTTAGTCATTAAAGAGAGACAGATAATGGATTTTATTACACTTAATTTCAATGCAGGTGACCGAAATAAGAATAAAGTGATATAAAATAAATATCTTAGTCAGTGAACGAAACAATATGGAATTCTCCGAAGCCCATCAACCGAGAGAGGGCGTGAAAAGGCGGGAAATCTGTGGGTGGTGGCGGTTGTGTGTGTACTTGAGCCGCCCCTCAAACACACACACACACACATACGCACACCATTACTAATTTGAATACACGCGCTCGCTCTACCCGATCAATTATCACCACCCACGCTGTTTGGTTAGACTCCACTGATGGATGACTTAAGAGGGGGAGTGGAAGGTTTTAGGGAGTGAGGGAGATGAGAGGTGTATTATTCTATAGGGTTGACAACGCTGCCGTCCGCCCATGGATTCCTCCTCCCGCCTCGACAAGTGACAATAGTTATCCTCCAGACGCCGCCAGCTGATTCTTGACAATTCTTACGTTAAATCTCACCTCCACGTATATACCGGGGATAAGAATTCATATAAAACTCTAACGTAATTTCACCATAATTTTTTACTATTTTATTTATTGAATTTCCTTAAACGTATATTGTGTTTCGGTGAACATAACTTGAGACTGGGAGAATCTGCCTGGTGCTGTCCGCTCGCCATAGTCAACACGAGAGATGGAATGTTATCGACATCAATATCCCGGATCTTTACTCAAACAGGATTATTTTGTCTGTCGTTGGCGCCGCATATTTTAGCACCAACTTTCCTTATAAAATATTATAAAGATTTCACATGGCTGTAATGTTTTTGTTGATAAGTTTATATGGTGAGGATAGTCTTCAGTAAACACGTTAGTTCAGTTCCTCGCTGGTAATCTTCGTCTCGAAGGTGAACAAAAATATTAAGTTCTTTGTGGTATTGTTTGCTTCTTGTTTATCGCTGTCTTCTGTTTATGTTATACTGACACACAGCCTTGAAGGTCACAGTAGTTTATTGTTTATTAGGATCACCTGAAGAATAACCACTCCAATGTTAACCTACCCTACCCTGCCCTACCCTGCCCTGCTCTACCCTAACCTACCCTGCCTTAACCTACCCTAACCACATCCCCCCAAAAATAAAATAGTTAATCTTTACGTAATTCTGTTGCTATTTACTGATCTCTATGTTGATTTGCATTTACACCTCGGTATCCCAATTACTGAATGACCTTGTTAAGACGCTGTAATGACCGTCATCCCAGCGTTATCATTAGACCAAGTATAGACACACAAAGATGGTAATGGTTGTCCCTTGTGAAGGCTGGCAGGCGGGGAACCACTTAGGGCGTGTGAGTGTTGAGGTGTGTGTGTGTGGTGTAGCAGCTGCCGCCACACACACACACAGTTACTGAGGTGTCAAGGAGAAACCCAGGGTGACCGGACACCTTGTTAACTTCACTGGCTAAAACCATATCAGAGTCGCTTAACCTCCAGTACAGTTAGGTCTATGGGGCCCACTTTCCCTTTCACCCAATTGATGAGAGTGAAAGTGGGCCCCATAAGGTCTTGTCGGGCCCCTGGAGGAACAACAACACTGCACTCGACAACCTCCACTTCCTCAACTGGATCATTGGGCACGAACCACCATCTCTCGGCACATGAAACGAACACTGTATCCACCCAGCCACCGAAATACTAAACAAAGGTGTATAAATCTCCACAGGAACACCACAAATACATACAATCTATACATCATACACCGGTAATTCATTAATAAAGGAATAATACTCACACATTCTATTCAATACACATTTTACCAGTTCCTTATATATGATGGCACTTGTAGGTGACCCCGTGACGTCACATCGGCCCGCTATCCCTTGTGCCACACTAACCTAACCTAACCTAACGCGCCTCAAAAACTTAGTACATTAGCTGGTAAACCACTGCGAAGCCCTACAAACCAAGTCATCATTTACCGTCATTCATTATATGTTTTAAAGAGTAAGTTAAAACGGACGTACCATATATTAATATATTGTGATAATGTATAATTTAATAACATAATTAATACACCAGGTTAACACGACTAATTAATACACCAGGTAATAACACGGCTAATGAATACACCAGGTAATAACACGACTAATGAATACACCAGGTAATAATATAACTAATTAATAAACAAGGTAATAATATAACTAATTAATAAACCAGGTAACACCCAAAACCAGGTAATACACAATTAATTAACACACCAGGTAATAACACAACTAATTACTGAACCAGATAATAATATAACTAATTACTAAACCAGGTAACAACACGTCTAACTAATACACCACCTGGCGTTACCTGCAATTAATATTGGCTTAATATTATCTAAATACGGTTTACGGGACTCACAGGAGACAGACAGACAGACAGACATATAGAGCATGGACAGACGGACAAGAGAGACAGAGATAAAGAGACAGTAACACAAAGAGAGATACAGGAAGCCACAAACAGAGAGAGAGAGACGGAGAGAGAGAGAGAGAGAGAGAGAGAGAGAGAGAGAGAGAGAGAGAGAGAGAGAGAGGTTGAGCTGGCAATCTCTCTTGGTCTTCATTAATTCATTTCACTCACTCATGTCTCACTTAATTGTCTTATGTCTGAAGCTAAACAGATATATGTATGGCTGCTGTCTGTAAGTCTATCAAGGGGAGGGGGTGTGTGGGGGAGGGGGGTGTGAGGGGAGGGGGTGTGTGAGGGGAGGGGGTGTGTGAGGGGAGGGGGTGTGAGGGGAGGGGGTGTGAGGGGAGGGGTGTGTGAGGGGAGGGGTGTGTGAGGGGGAGGGGTGTGAGGTGAGGGGGAGGGGTGTGAGGTGAGGGGGAGGGGTGTGTGAGGGGGAGGGGTGTGTGAGGGGGTGTGAGGGGGAGGGGTGTGTGAGGGGGAGGGGTGTGTGAGGGGGAGGGGTGTGTGAGGGGGAGGGGTGTGTGAGGGGAGGGGGTGTGTGAGGGGAGGGGGTGTGAGGGGGAGGGGGTGTGTGAGGGGAGGGGGTGTGTGAGGGGAGGGGTGTGTGAGGGGAGAGGTAAGGGTGTGAACAAGAGGAGAGGGTGTGGAGGCGGTAAAGGTGTGAACAAGGGGGGGGGGGAGGTGTTAAGGGGCCTCACGTCAGGAGCTTAAATTACTTATTGACACAGCTGCTCAGGTGAGTCCAACTGTATCTACACACACACACACACCACACACACACACACACACACACTACACACACACACACACACTACAAACACACACACACACACACACACAGAGCAAAGGCTAAGACTGTGTGACGATGGACGGCTACCGTACCGTACGACGAACCATACACATTAAGAAGCAGCACAAGTAGCCTACGTCGCAGCATCATTATACTAAGTAACGTTACTACCAACACTTAATACCGTCAAGTAACACAGATTTAAGTGACAGTAGCAATAGACGTTTCAGTTCCAGTAATAAAGATTTAAGGAGCAGTAACACCAGTAAGAAAAGCTGGAACAGAGGGCGCTGGAAGAGTGACCAGGAGAGTGCTGGAAGAGTGACCAAGAGAGTGCTGGAAGAGTGACCAGGAGAGTGCTGGAAGAGTGACCAGGAGAGTGCTGGAAGAATGACCAGGAGAGTGCTGGAAGAATGACCAGGAGAGTGCTGGAAGAGTGACCAGGAGAGTGCTGGAAGAGTGACCAAGAGAGTGCTGGAAGAGTGACCAGGAGAGTGCTGAAAGAGTGACCAGGAGAGTGCTGGAAGAGTGACCAAGAGAGTGCTGGAAGAGTGACCAAGAGAGTGCTGGAAGAGTGACCAAGAGAGTGCTGGAAGAGTGACCAGGAGAGTGCTGGAAGAGTGACCAGGAGAGTGCTGGAAGAGTGACCAGGAGAGTGCTGGAAGAGTGACCAGGAGAGTGCTGGAAGAGTGACCAAGAGAGTGCTGGAAGAGTGACCAAGAGAGTGCTGGAAGAGTGACCAGGAGAGTGCTGGAAGAGTGACCAGGAGAGTGCTGGAAGAGTGACCAAGAGAGTGCTGGAAGACTGACCAGGAGAGTGCTGGAAGAGTGACCAAGAGAGTGCTGGAAGAGTGACCAGGAGAGTGCTGGAAGAGTGACCAAGAGAGTGCTGGAAGAGTGACCAGGAGAGTGCTGGAAGAGTGACCAGGAGAGTGCTGGAAGAGTGACCAAGAGAGTGCTGGAAGAGTGACCAAGAGAGTGCTGGAAGAGTGACCAAGAGAGTGCTGGAAGAGTGACCAAGAGAGTGCTGGAAGAGTGACCAAGAGAGTGCTGGAAGAGTGACCAAGAGAGTGACGGAGGCCAAGAGGGCACTGATGGAGGAGGTGCTGTGCTGGAGGGAGGGAATCGCTATTATAGGCGGCGTCCTCACCAACAAAAGGCGGACAAATTGAGCATCCACTCGTGGCCTCCCCCTCGAGGGCGTCCTCCTCCAGGGGCCCCCTCTCCCTCCAGGGCTCCTCTTCCAGGGCTCCCTCTCCCTCCAGGGCTCCTCCTCCAGGCCCTCTCCACCAACCCCCAACAACTTTCCAGGGATAAGCGGCAGAAGCCTGGAAACGTCGGCCGGGAGACCTCGTGATTGCATCCTTTCAGCGGTGTTGTGGTGAAGTGGCGCGGTCATTGAACCACGGCCACTCCGGAGCTCCTGCCGGTGTCTGTCGGGGTGGAAATGGTGGTAGTGGTGGTGTGAGGGGCAAAAAATGGTGGTAGTGGTGGTGTGAGGGGCAAAAAATGGTGGTAGTGGTGGTGTGAGGGGCAAAAAATAGTGGTAGTGGTGGTGTGAGGGGCAAAAATGGTGGTAGTGGTGGTGTGAGGGGCAAAAATGGTGGTAGTGGTGGTGTGAGGGGCAAAAATGGTGGTAGTGGTGGTGTGAGGGGCAAAAATGGTGGTAGTGGTGGTGTGAGGGGCAAAAATGGTGGTAGTGGTGGTGTGAGGGGCAAAAATGGTGGTAGTGGTGGTGTGAGGGGCAAAAATGGTGGTAGTGGTGGTGTGAGGGGCAAAAATGGTGGTTGTGGTGGTGTGAGGGGCAAAAATGGTGGTTGTGGTGGTGTGAGGGGCAAACATGGTGGTAGTGGTGGTGTGAGGGGCAAAAATGGTGGTAGTGGTGGTGTGGGGCAAAAATGGTGGTTGTGGTGGCGTGTGCGTGTAATATAACATTGTATTGACAGAATCTCCGTCAAGTTAGGTTAGGTTACGTTAGGTTAGGTTAGGTTAGGAAAACTTTACGTTAGGATAACTTTCTGTTATGTTACGTTAGGTTACACTTAAGTTCGGTCAAGTAACGATACCCTTACTTTAGGTTAGGTTAGGTTCACCATCAATGAAGACCAACTCAGATACACTACAACACTCACCGCAGTCAGGATTACCTGGGCACTTGGCAACACCTCACACCTACACCTACACCTCCCATCAACACCTCCACCTCCCATCAACACCTACACCTCACATCAACACCTCACATCAACACCTACACGTTCCACCGTGACTCAGGGCATCGTTGTGTTCAGGGAATATTGTTGCTACTGTACACATCGAGGCGGCAATGTGTTTGTGACCTGGTGTTAGTTTATTTAATACAGGGTTTAGAAGCTGTGGTGTGGTGGGTGTAGTGTGGTGGTGGTGGGTGTGGTGTGGTGGGTGTAGTGTGGTGGTGGTGGGTGTAGTGTGGTGGGTGTAGTGTGGTGTGGTGGGTGTAGTGTGGTGGTGGTGGGTGTGGTGTGGTGGGTGTAGTGTGGTGGTGGTGGGTGTAGTGTGGTGTGGTGGGTGTAGTGTGGTGGTGGTGGGTGTAGTGTGGTGTGGTGTGGTGGGTGTAGTGTGGTGGTGGGTGTAGTGTGGTGGTGGGTGTAGTGTGGTGGTGGTGGGTGTAGTGTGGTGGTGGGGACAGACAACATAATTCCATCATCACGAACTGTTTATCTCCTCTGAGTCCTCCACGACACTCCCCCCGCTGCCAGTGTCGTGTTGTAAGCTCACCCTACACTGACCAGGGCGAGTGTCGTGTTGTAAGCTCACCCTACACTGACCAGGGTGAGTGTCGTGTTGTAAGCTCACCCTACACTGACCAGGGTGAGTGTCGTGTTGTAAGCTCACCCTACACTGACCAGGGCGAGTGTCGTGTTGTAAGCTCACCCTACACTGACCAGGGTGAGTGTCGTGTTGTAAGCTCACCCTACACTGACCAGGGCGAGTGTCGTGTTGTAAGCTCACCCTACACTGACCAGGGCGAGTGTCGTGTTGTAAGCTCACCCTACACTGACCAGGGTGAGTGTCGTGTTGCAAGCTCACCCTACACTGACCAGGGCGAGTGTCGTGTTGTAAGCTCACCCTACACTGACCAGGGTGAGTGTCGTGTTGCAAGCTCACCCTACACTGACCAGGGCGAGTGTCGTGTTGTAAGCTCACCCTACACTGACCAGGGTGAGTGTCGTGTTGTAAGCTCACCCTACACTGACCAGGGTGAGTGTCGTGTTGTAAGCTCACCCTACACTGACCAGGGTGAGTGTCGTGTTGTAAGCTCACCCTACAGCGGGAAGTAGAGACCTTGCCCTCTCTTGTCCTCTGCTTATCACACAAACATCTGGGCAATAACCTTCAACTTTCACCTTTATGCAACACACACACAACACCCACACACACACAACACCCACAACACACACACACACACACACACACACACACACACACACCACCCACACACACCCACACAACACCCACACACACAACACCCACACAACACACACACACACACAACACCCACACACACCCACACCCACACACACAACACACCCAACACCCACACACAACACCCACACACACAACACCCACACCCACAACACCCACACACAACACCCACACAACACGACACAACAGCATCACTCCGTCGCCGCTTCATCCTAGCCAACAAATCCTTCTATAGTCTTGACAATCCTCAGCGAGATGGACCTATGGCTTCTGTGTGTTTGGAGTCCACACACACACACACACACACACACACACACACACACACACACACCACAACACCCACACGCAACACACACAACACAACACGACACAACAGCATCACTCCGTCGCCGCTTCATCCTAGCCAACAAATCCTTCTATAGTCTTGACAATCCTCAGCCAGACGGACCTATGGCTTCTGTGTGTTTGGAGTCCCCACACACACACACACACACACACACACACACACACACACGGCCACTAAACGCCGCCTTATTCAAACAATGATTGGACTTAAATGGAGTTTGGATGTAACTCGCTCGATTACAATAACAATGGTGCCGCCGCTTCCCGCCTCTTGTCCCCGTTGCCACACTACCTCTCACCCCCGATTACTCCCGTTACCATTATCACCACTATGTCATCTAAACTTACAAATATTACAGTATAACCACCTAAAATAATCCCTTGTAATATTTTAACTAGATAGGAACACGATGAGATTGATTATATGTTAGAAAGAATTGAAGGAAAAAGCAATATGTGGCAGATATATTATTAGAACGACGTTAAAATGGAAAAGAAAATTATCGATATATTTTCAAGTCTTATGGAAATGAAGTTTAGAATATAGTCAATCTGGTAGTTTTTTTAAGTACTTTGACTTATGAGAAACGCGATTTAATGATGTAACGATGACGTAGATATTATTTTCATATATTCGTAAGATTTGGTGACATCTGAAAGTTTGTTATGGTACCACAAAATGTACTTTAAATCCACAAAAATTATAAAAAAAATACCATAAAATCTCATTACTTTATCAGGAAAAGTATTAAACGCACTCAAAAATATATCGGATATTATGGTATACCTAAGAATAGTCCCCCAAAGTATAAAAGTCTAAAAAATACAGATTTAATAGTTTCCTGATACTTTGGTTTATCAGAGAAGAAGCTTAAGGGGAGAACAAAGGCCTGGGAGCAGGAACGGAGGAGAGGGCTGAGTGTGTGAGAGGGAGAGGTGAGAGGGAGAGGTGAGGGGGGGAGAGAGAGAGAGAGGTGAGAGGGAGAGGTGAGGGGGGGAGGGAGGGTGTGAGAGAGAGGGAGGGGTGACAGGGTGAGAGAGAGAGAGAGGGGGGAGGGAGGGTGTGAGAGAGAGGGAGGGGTGAGGGGGGAGGGAGGGTGTGAGAGAGGGAGGGGAGAGAGGGGAAGAGAGAGAGGGAGGAGGGAGGGTGTGAGAGAGAAGGAGGGGTGAGGGGGGGGGAGGGAGGGTGTGAGAGAGAGGGAGGGGTGAGGGGGGGAGGGAGGGTGTGAGAGAGAGGGAGGGGTGACAGGGTGAGAGAGAGAGAGAGGGGGGGAGGGAGGGTGTGAGAGAGAGGGAGGGGTGAGGGGGGAGGGAGGGTGTGAGAGAGAGGGAGGGGTGACAGGGTGAGAGAGAGAGAGAGGGGGGAGGGAGGGTGTGAGAGAGAGGGAGGGGTGAGTGGGGGGAGGGAGGGTGTGAGAGAGAGGGAGGGGTAAGGGGGGGAGGGAGGGTGTGAGAGAGGGAGGGGAGAGAAAGGGAGAGAGTTAGTCTTGTGCATCAACATTGTATTGTTTTCCTGTCACACACACACACACACACACCACTATCGCACATCTCCACCCTGGTCCTCCTCCACCCTGGTCCTCCTCCACCCTGGTCCTCCTCCACCCTGGTCCTCAACACCCTAGTTCATCCCCTCTCCAGCCACCCACGGCACCGCCCATGCCGCCCGCCGCCCACATCACCACCCATGGTCTCGCTTGCTAACCATCTGTGACGCTAAGTGTGAGGTGGTAGTTCATCCCCTCTGTGGGTGTGTGTGTGTGTGGTGTGTGGGTGTGTGTGTGGTGGGTGGGTGGGTGTGTGTGTGTGTGTGTGTGTGTGTGTGTGTGGTGGGTGTGTGTGTGTGTGTGTGGTGGGGGTGTGTGTGTGTGGTGGGTGTGTGTGTGTGTGTGGTGGGTGTGTGTGGGTGTGTGTGTGTGTGTGGTGGGTGGGTGGGTGTGTGTGTGTGTGGTGGGGGGTGGGTGTGTGTGTGTGTGTGTGTGGGTGTGTGTGTGTGTGGTGTGTGTGTGTGGTGTGTGTGTGTGGGGTGTGTGGGTGTGTGTGTGTGTGTGTGTGTGGTGGGTGTGTGTGTGTGTGGTGGGTGTATGTGTGTGTGTGTGTGTGTGTGTGTGGTGTGTGTGTGTGTGTGGTGGTGTATGTGGTTGAATCTTCTTCCTACTCTTATTCTTCCTCCCTTTCCTCTCCTTCCTCCCTGACAATTCTTCCTCTCTTTCCCTTCCTCCTCTCCTATTCTTTGTCCTCTCCTCTTCTTCACCCTTCCCCTCCTCCTCTACACGTTCACACACACACGTTCTTAAGACTGTCAATATACCCAACAGGACAACAGCTGACGAGAGAACGTTTGAGGGCCAAAAACGTTCACCTCTCTCGTGTGGTGGGGAGAGGGAGAGAGAGAGAGAGAGAGAGAGAGAGAGAGAGAGAGAGAGAGAGAGAGAGAGAGAGAGAGAGAGAGAGAGAGAGAACAATGGTTACACTCGTCGATGAAACAGTAACTACTCATTAAACAAGAATTGCCTTATGGGTCATTTATGAATAAACAATAATAATAACAATGTCAATAACAATAAAAATAGTAACAACAAAAACAACAACATTAAAAATAACAAATAACAACAAACACAATAATAATAATAATAATCACATCAATAACAACAATCAATAATAATAACAACAATCATAAGAATAAGAAATAACAACATCACAACTATAATAACAATCACAATAACAATAATAACAATCACAAAAATAACCTCATCAGTAGCGGTAATTACAACAATCACAGAGCAACTAACGTGGTTACAGCCGACATAAAGGGTAGGTGTAAAGCGTGGCATAAAAAACACTCGATAAAAGCAGGAAGAACGACAAATGTGATAAAATATGATCCAGAGAGAGAGAGAGAGAGAGAGAGAGAGAGAGAGAGAGAGAGAGAGAGGAGGAAGGAAGAGGAGAGGAAGAAGAGGTAAGAGGAACCATGCAGGTATTTAGCGACAAAGACAACCACCAACAACAATAACAATAATAATAATAATAATAATAAGTATTGAACCACAAAGCAAGGATGATGATAACGTGTGTGTGTGTGTGTGTGTGTGTGTGTGAGAGTGTGTGTGTGTGTATGATCAAAGTTAGATGTCGGGAAGCCAATAAGTAACTTGATTCACAAAAACACGTAATGAAACTTTGTTGACAACGTTAATGAGTCGACGTAACACTTTATCTTGGCTCTATTATATCTAGCCGAGTTTTTATTGAGCCGTCTGTATTATGTTCACCTGTTTTAACACCTGAAAGAAAAGACTAAAGGACTGAGAGAGAGAGTGTGTGGGGGGGGGGGGGGGGGCGGGTGTGTGTGTGGGGGGGGGGGGGGGTGGTGTGTGTGTGGGGGGGCGGGTGTGTGTGTGGGGGGGGGGGGGGGGGGGCGAGGCGGGTGTGTGGGGGGGGGGGGCGGGTGTGGTTGTTGTTACTTGGTGGTGTACAACCTAACCTAACCTAACCTAATCAAGCCAAACCTAACCTAACCCTCCCAGGTAGTAGCGCGTTTAATTACCAGGTGTAATAAGCTGGGGGAGGGGGGCTAATGTTCAGGTGATCTCCTTCGTAATAGCAGTAGTCCTATGGCCACAGAGAAGCAATATAGGAGCTGTGACGGCGGTAATTAGTGGAATGGAGAAGCCATGATTGGTCTAACAAGCCGATGGTGATTAGACCTTTGGTTAACAACAACTCGCGGAATCATCAGTACAGATTGTTATGCAAGGGTGGGGGAGTGGTTACAAGGCTCATCTGTTCCAAGGATCGATCCCCAGGTGCAGGCAGGAAATACATCCATAGAGCTAACTAACGCAGGTAGAATGGAGACTATAATTACCACAGACAGACAGACAGTGACAGACAGACAGACAGGACACACAAAGGGATACATACAGAGGAAGAAAGACAGGCAAATAGACAGTGACAGACAGACAGAACACACAAAGGGATACATACAGAGGAAGAAAGACAGGCAAATAGACAGTGACAGACAGACAGACAGAACACACAAAGGGATACATACAGAGAAAGAAAGACAGGCAAATAGACAGTGACAGACAGACAGACAGAACACACAAAGGGATACATACAGAGAAAGAAAGACAGTGACAGACAGACAGACAGGATGAAGAACAACACATAAAGAACACCACATAACAAGAATAAAGAACAACACAACAATAATAAAGAACACTTCATAATAAACTGAAACTCTCACCAGCCACTTCAAAGACAGGAGCGTTTATTACCCACACAACAAACCCGGCGCGCGATTATTGTCTTTCGCGGGGTGTATTATGGAGGCTGGGCAAAAACCTGCCTTTGTCAACCATTACCTGTCAGGGATGGAATAACAAAGGTCACACACGGAGACACTACCTGCAGATACATACATACATATACTACTTACATACACGCACGTACATATAGACACAGACACAGGTACGGTCATATTATAGATGCAAATGATACTACACAACGCTTATAAACACACACACACACACACACACACACACACACACACATACTGTACATATAAAGACGCACACATATACACATATAGTAGACATACAGTACACACATACCTGTCTTTCTAAATTTATACGTGTGTGTGTGTGGTGTGTGTGTGTGTTCTTAGCCATTTTCACCGTATTGAAGAGAGTCGAAATTTGGTAGGGAGGTGCGGATGGTGTGAGGGAAGGTCGTGCCCTGTCTCTGGTCTCTCCTGAAAGAGGCGATGCTACCCCCCCCCCCCCCCCCGACAACAACAACAATAATAATGACAACAACAACAACAACAACAATAATAATAATCATAATAATAATAACAACTAATATTACCAAACAGCCAAGTGATAAAGAAATAAAAATAATACAAAAAATAATAACAATAATAATTAAGAATTAATAATCATACAACAACTATTATAATTAAAACAGAAATAACTTAATATTCTTAATTCTTTTATCACTGTACCTGAGGGACGCTTAAGTGATGGCTAGACACACACACACAGAACCATGCTAGGCGCAGACTGCTCCGGCTACACCAACGCTCTCTCCACCCTGGAAATGCCATCCCTCAGTGACCTCCACCACCAAGCACTGGAAAGGTTTGGCCGTGGACTACTGCACCACCCTCGCCATCGCCACCTGCAGCCCCCCACCCAACTCGCGCAGTCCGCCACTACAACAAAATTCAGCCCATAAGAGCCCGCACCGATAGATATAAGAACAGCACCATCCCATCTATTGTTAAAATAATAAACAACTCCTGATTTATGTACTGTACAGCCCTGTAAATGTATTCAATGCATATTATATCATTATGTCTAAATCAAGTGTTAATCTGTATATGTTCAGCCACCGGCTGCAACTCTATTAATAAACCGTTTATTATTATTATTATTAAAAACACACACACACACACAACACACACACACACACACACACACACACAGCACACCACACACACACACACACACACACACACACACAAACACACACACACACACACACACAACACACCACACACACACACACACACACACACACACACACACAACACACACACACACCAAACTTTACGCCTTTCACCTGTGCCCAAGCAACATCTACCCTGACCTTCAATATTATTTTACTCAAAGAAAGAAAGAAATAGGGATTCTTTCGTCCACCGTTACTTCAATCACCCCTTTCTTCTGCGTCACAACAAAGCCCATTCATACACGTACGTTTTTTTCTTTCTTTTTTCTTTGGGGGGGAGGAGGCAGATTAGAAGCTTCCCTCCCACTAGTCTCTTGATACCTTGAATAATCTTTGGAGTTACTTAACGTATAATGATAATGAAATGACTGCAAGACAACTCAGAGTAATACGTCTGAGGAGGAGGAAGAGTAGGAAGAGGAGTTAGATGAGGAGGAAGAGTAGGAAGAGGAGGAAGATGAGGAGGAAGAGGAGGAAGAGGAGGAGGAAGAGTAGGAAGAGGAGGAAGATGAGGAGGAAGAGTAGGAAGAGGAGTTAGATGAGGAGGAAGAGTAGGAAGAGGAGTTAGATGAGGAGGAAGAGTAGGAAGAGGAGGAAGATGAGGAAGAAGAGTAGGAAGAGGAGGAAGATGAGGAGGAAGAGGAGTTAGATGAGGAGGAAGAGTAGGAAGAGGAGGAAGATGAGGAGGAAGAGTAGGAAGAGGAGGAAGATGAGGAGGAAGAGGAGGAAGAGGAGGAGGAAGAGTAGGAAGATGAGGAGGAAGAGGAGGAAGAGGAGGAGGAAGAGTAGGAAGAGGAGGAAGATGAGGAGGAAGAGTAGGAAGAGGAGGAAGATGAGGAGGAAGAGGAGGAAGAGGAGGAGGAAGAGTAGGAAGAGGAGGAGAGAGGAGGAAGAGTAGGAAGAGGAGGAGAGAGGAGGAAGAGTAGGAAGAGGAGGAGAGAGGAGGAAGAGGAGGAAGAGGAGGAGGAAGAGAGGAAGAGGAGGAAGAGAGGAGGAGAGTAGGAAGAGGAGGAAGAGAGGAGGAAGAGGAGGAAGAGGAGGAGGAAGAGTAGGAGAGGAGGAAGAGAGGAGAAGAGTAGGAAGAGGAGTTAGATGAGGAGGAAGAGTAGGAAGAGGAGGTAGATGAGGAGGAAGAGTAGGAAGAGGAGGAAGATGAGGAAGAAGAGGAGGAAGAGGAGGAAGAGAGGAGGAGAGGAGGAAGAGGAGTAGAGAGGAGGAAGAGTAGGAAGAGGAGGAAGAGAGGAGGAGAGAGAGGAAGAGGAGAGGAAGAGGAGGAAGAGAGGAGAGAGAGAGAGGAGGAGAAGAGAGGAAGAGGAGGAAGATGAGGAGGAAGAGTAGGAAGAGGAGTAGATGAGGAGGAGAGAGAGGAAGAGGAGTAGAGAGGAGGGAAGAGAGGAAGAGGAGGAAGATGAGGAGGAAGAGTAGGAAGAGGAGTTAGATGAGGAGGAAGAGTGGGAAGAGGAGGAAGATGAGGAGGAAGAGTAGGAAGAGGAGTTAGATGAGGAGGAAGAGTAGGAAGAGGAGGAAGATGAGGAGGAAGAGGAGGAAGAGGAGGAAGATGAGGAGGAAGAGGAGGTAGATGAGGAGGAAGAGTAGGAAGAGGAGTTAGATGAGGAGGAAGAGGAGGAAGAGGAGGAAGAGAGGAGGAAGAGGAGGAAGAGGAGGAAGATGAGGAAGAAGAGTAGGAAGAGGAGGAGGAAGAGTAGGAAGAGGAGGAAGATGAGGAAGAAGAGTAGGAAGAGGAGGAAGATGAGGAAGAAGAGGAGGAAGAGGAGGAGGAAGAGTAGGAAGAGTAGGAAGAGTAGGAAGAGGAGTTAGATGAGGAGGAAGAGGAGGAAGAGGAGTTAGATGAGGAGGAAGAGTAGGAAGAAGAGGAGGAAGAAGAGAAGAGGAAAAGGAGGGAGAGGAAGAAGAGGAGGAAGAGAGGGAGAGAGGAGGAACAGGAGGAGAGGAGTTAGATGAGGAGGAAGAGTAGGAAGAGGAGTTAGATGAGGAGGAAGAGTAGGAAGAGGAGGAGGAAGAGAGGAGGAAGAGTAGGAAGAGAGGAAGAGGAGGAGGAAGAGGGAGGAAGAGAGGAGAAGAGAGGAAGAGAGGGAGGAAGAGAGGAGAAGAGGAGGAAGAGGAGGAAGATGAGGAGGAAGAGGAGGAAGAGGAGGAAGATGAGGAGGAAGAGTAGGAGAGGAGGAAGGAGGAGAAGAGAGAGAGAGGAGGAAGAGAGGAGGAGAGTAGGAAGAGGAGGAGAGAGAGAGAAGAGGAGGAAGAGGGAGTAGAGAGGAGGAAGAGAGGAAGAGGAGGAAGAGAGGAGGAAGAGAGGAAGAGGAGGAGGAAGAGAGGAGGAGAGAGGAAGAGGATGAAGATGAGGAGGAAGAGGAGAAGGGGAGAAGAGAGGAGAGAGAGAGGAGGGAGAGGAGGAGGAAGAGAGGAAGAGGAGGAAGAGAGAGGAGAGAGAGGAGAGGAGGAGGAAGAGTAGGAAGAGGAGGAAGATGAGGAAGAAGAGTAGGAAGAGGAGGAAGATGAGGAAGAAGAGGAGGAAGAGGAGGAAGAGGAGTTAGATGAGGAGGAAGAGTAGGAAGAGGAGTTAGATGAGGAGGAAGAGTAGGAAGAGGAGGAGGAAGAGGAAGATGAGGAGGAAGAGTAGGAAGAGGAGGAAGATGAGGAAGAAGAGTAGGAAGAGGAGGAAGATGAGGAAGATGAGGAGGAAGAGTAGGAAGAGGAGGAAGATGAGGAGGAAGAGTAGGAAGAGAAGGAAGATGAGGAGGAAGAGTAGGAAGAGGAGGAAGATGAGGAAGAAGAGGAGGAAGAGGAGGAAGAGTAGGAAGAGGAGTTAGATGAGGAGGAAGAGGAGTTAGATGAGGAGGAAGAGTAGGAAGAGGAGGAGGAAGAGTAGGAAGAGGAGGAAGAAGAGGAGGAAGAGTAGGAAGAGGAGGAGGAAGAGTAGGAAGAGGAGGAAGAAGAGGAGGAAGAGGAGGAGGAAGAGTAGGAAGAGGAGGAGGAAGAGGAGGAAGAGGAGGAAGATGAGGAAGAAGAGGAGGAAGAGGAGGAGGAAGAGGAGGAAGAGGAGTTAGATGAGGAAGAAGAGGAGGAAGATGAGGAGGAAGAGTAGGAAGAGGAGGAAGATGAGGAGGAAGAGTAGGAAGAGGAGGAAGATGAGGAGGAAGAGTAGGAAGAGGAGGAAGATGAGGAAGAAGAGGAGGAAGAGGAGGAGGAAGAGTAGGAAGAGGAGGAGGAAGAGGAGTTAGATGAGGAGGAAGAGTAGGAAGAGGAGGAGGAAGATGAGGAAGAAGAGGAGGAAGATGAGGAGGAAGAGTAGGAAGAGGAGGAAGATGAGGAGGAAGAGGAGGAAGATGAGGAGGAAGAGGAGGAAGAGGAGGAAGAGGAGGAGGAAGATGAGGAAGATGAGGAGGAAGAGGAGGAAGATGAGGAGGAAGAGGAGGAAGATGAGGAGGAAGAGGAGGAAGATGGGGAGGAAGAGGAGGAAGAGGAGGAAGATGAGGAAGAGGAGGAAGATGAAGAGGAGGAAGAGGAAGAGGAGGAAGATGAGGAAGAGACGGAGGAGGAAGAGGAGGAAGAGGAAGAGGAGGAAGAGGAGGAAGAACAGATGAAGGAGGAGGAAGAGGAGGAAGATGAGGAGGAAGAGGAGGAAGAGGAGGAAGATGAAGAGGAAGAATAGGAAGAGGAGGAAGAGGAGGAAGAGACGGAGGAAGAGGAAGAGGAGGAAGATGAGGAAGAGACGGAGGAGGAAGAAGAGGAAGAGGAGGAAGATGAGGAAGAGGAGGAAGAACAGATGAAGGAGGAGGAAGAGGAGCACTGTTCCACCTCTCTCTCTCTTTCCTCACTACTCTCCCTTCTCCCTCATTCTTAACCAGTTAACAGTACCAATATCCACCCTATTCCTTCCTCCCTTTTCACATCTCCCTTCCCCCCTCTCCCTTTCTCCCTTAGTTCCTCCTTCCTTCTCCTACCTATACTGTCATCGAACATCTCTTCCTTCCCTCTCCTTCATCCTTCACTTACCTTCTCCTGGCTCCTTCCCTCCCTCCGTTGTCCCCCTCTCATCTTCTCCCTCCCTGGCTCCCTCCCTGGCTCCCTCCCTGGCCAGGTAGGCAGCAGCAGCAGCAGCACTTCAAAGCAGCAGGTCCATATTGGCAGCTATTGACAGATGATGACTTTATTGAAACTTTTTACCGTACAGGGACGCGATGAGCGGCTTCTGTGAGGGGCACCTGCAGGTTACTGTTGCCTGAGGGAGGGAGGGAGGGAGGGACACCTGCAGGTTACTGTTGCCTGAGGGAGGGAGGTACACCTGCAGGTTACTGTTGCCTGTGGGAGGGAGGGACACCTGCAGGTTACTGTTGCCTGAGGGAGGGAGGGACACCTGCAGGTTACTGTTGCCTGAGGGAGGGAGGTACACCTGCAGGTTACTGTTGCCTGTGGGAGGGAGGGACACCTGCAGGTTACTGTTGCCTGAGGGAGGGAGGGACACCTGCAGGTTACTGTTGCCTGAGGGAGGGAGGGACACCTGCAGGTTACTGTTGCCTGAGGGAGGGAGGGACACCTGCAGGTTACTGTTGCATGAGGGAGGGAGGTACACCTGCAGGTTACTGTTGCCTCAGGGAGGGAGGGACACCTGCAGGTTACTGTTGCCTGAGGGAGGTACACCTGCAGGTTACTGTTGCCTGAGGGAGGGAGGTACACCTGCAGGTTACTGTTGCCTGAGGGAGGTACACCTGCAGGTTACTGTTGCCTGAGGGAGGGAGGTACACCTGCAGGTTACTGTTGCCTGAAGGAGGGGGGTACACCTGCAGGTTACTGTTGCCTGAGGGAGGGAATAAGAACAGGAGAGAGAGAGAGAGAGAGAGAGAGAGAGAGAGAGACTTCACCTACTCGATCTTGTTAGTTGATTTTGGTGACAAGGAAGGTGGAAGGAAGGGAGGGAAGAGGGCGGAGGGAGAGAGAGTAATGGAGGGAGGGAGGGAACAGCGGAGGGAGAGAGAGTAATGGAGGGAGGGAGGGAACAGCGGAGGAAGAGAGAAAATGGAAGGGAGAGAAAATCGACTTTCTGGATACACTCTTACCTGAATATAGGGAGGGAGGGAGGGTGAGGGAGGGAAGGGAGGAGGGAACTTACTGAATGCAATGTTGACTGAATATGCAACAGGAAGGGAGAGAGAGGAAGAGAGGGGGAAAGAGGAGAGGGGAGGAAGAGGGAGGGGAAAGGGGAGAGGGGAGAGAGAGAGAGAAGGGGGGAAGAAGAGGGAGAGAAAGGGGAGAGGGAGCAAGAGAAAAGAGAGAGAGAGAGAGAGGGAGCAAGAGAAAAGAGAGAGAGAGAGAGAGGGAGCAAGAGAAAAGAGAGAGAGAGAGAGAGTTATAACACAGGGGTGGAGAAGTGAATTAGGAATTATGAGAAGAGAAGATAAAGAAGGGGAGGAGATGAGACAGAGAGCGAGGGTTAGAAGGTGAGAGGGGTAGTAGAGAGGGTGAGTGGGAACTGAGAATGAAAGGAAATGAGAGGGAGGGGAAAGAGGGAATAGGAAAGAAATGAATTTGAGCGAGAGAGAGAGAGAGAGAGAGAGAGAGAGAGCAGCCCTTATTATTATTATCTTTGTTGTTATCACATAAATATACCTGATCAATACCTACAGGGTTTAAAGGTTCACTTTGACGATGTGAAACCTTGTGAATTGAACCCCTATGAAGCAATGGCTGGGAGGGTAAAGATTCACTTTGTATACCGTGTGTTTCAGGTGACAATATGAAACCTAATGAAGCACTGGGGACGGGGGTGTTAAGGCTTCAATTGTAAAGTATTGAGTTGAGTGAAGCTTTTCGAGTTATGAGATTAAAGCTTTATTCTCTCTAAGTTGGTGATATGAAGCTTCGGGACACTGAGTTGAAGTTAATGAATTATTTTGTATACTGTGATAGAAGCGGTGTACTGTATATGGTAAGACATAAGACAGCCATAGCCATACTGCACTACCCAGCCAGAGAACAGCCATTATTATTTTAATTCGATCAACAACAATAAAAAATACACTAATCTTCCAACCAAAATACAACTTTCCCTCAAAAATACAACTTTCCCGCCAAAATACAACTTTCCCGCCAAAATACAACTTTCCCGCCAAAATACAACAACTTTCCCGCCAAAATACAACAACTTTCCCGCCAAAATACAACAAATATACCCACAGGAAAAAAATATTTGCTCACCTCATCGAAACAACCAAACACTATACAGTATAATATTGTATAGATAAAAAATATATTAATCTGGTCACTTTGTGGTTTTCACTCTGCACTAACTACGTGTGTGTGTGTGTGTAGTGTGTGTGTGTGTGTGGGCGGGGGGGGGGGGGGGGGGGTTCTCGTGACCACATGAGTTTTATTTTAGGCGTTATTATTATTATTATTGTTATTATTATTATTATTATTATTACTATTATTACTATTACTATTATTATTATTATTATTACTATTATTATTATTATTATTATTATTATTATTACTATTACTATTATTATTATTACTATTACTATTATTATTATTACTATTATTATTAGTATTATTATTATAACAACAACGACAGCGATAATAATAATAACTAACTAGCCACCATCAGCTAGTGACACTAACTTAGGTCTCGCCAAGTTGGTTTGGATGGGGTAACTTAAGCCGAGTTGGTTACTGTACTGTAAGCTAGTTGGACTGTTAGGTTAAGTCGAGCTAACCAAGTTGATTTGGTTAGGTTAAGGTAGATGAAGGTTAATACACAAAGAGATAAAAACAGACACAGCCAGTATAAAACAGTGGTACAACAGTGGTACAACAGTGAGGTACAACAGTGGTACAACAATGGTGGCACAACAGTGGTACAACAGTGGTACAACAATGGTGGCACAACAGTGAGGTACAACAATGGTGGCACAACAGTGAGGTACAACAATGGTGGCACAACAGTGAGGTACAACAGTGGTACAACAGTGGTACAACAATGGTGGCACAACAGTGAGGTACAACAATGGTGGCACAACAGTGAGGTACAACAATGGTGGCACAACAGTGAGGTACAACAGTGGTACAACAGTGGTACAACAATGGTGGCACAACAGTGAGGTACAACAATGGTGGCACAACAGTGAGGTACAACAGTGGTACAACAGTGGTACAACAATGGTGGCACAACAGTGAGGTACAACAATGGTGGCACAACAGTGAGGTACAACAGTGGTACAACAGTGAGGTACAACAATGGTGGCACAACAGTGAGGTACAACAATGGTGGCACAACAGTGAGGTACAACAGTGGTACAACAGTGAGGTACAACAATGGTGGCACAACAGTGAGGTACAACAATGGTGGCACAACAGTGAGGTACAACAGTGGTACAACAGTGAGGTACAACAATGGTGGCACAACAGTGAGGTACAACAGTGGTACAACAGTGGTACAACAATGGTGGCACAACAGTGGCACAACAGTGGTACAACAATGGTGGCACAACAGTGAGGTACAACAGTGGTACAACAGTGGTACAACAATGGTGGCACAACAGTGAGGTACAACAGTGGTACAACAGTGGTACAACAATGGTGGCACAAGTGAGGTACAACAGTGGTACAACAGTGGTACAACAGTGGTACAACAATGGTGGCACAACAGTGAGGTACAACAGTGGTACAAAAATGGTACAACAGTGGTACAACAGTAGTGGTACAACAGTGGTACAACAGTAGTGGTACAACAGTGGTACAGCAATGGTACAACAGTGGTGGTACAACAGATGAACAACAGTAGTAGTACAACAGTGGTACAACTATGGTGGCACAACAACAATGGTAGCACAACAGTGAGGTACAAGTGGTACAACAATGGTACAACAGTAGTGGTACAACAGTGGTACAACAATGGTACAACAGTAGTGGTACAACAGTGGTACAACAATGGTACAACAGTAGTGGTACAACAGTGGTACAACAGTAGTGGTACAACAATGGTGGCACAACAGTGAGGTACAACAGTGGTACAACAATGGTACAACAGTAGTGGTACAACAGTGGTACAAAAATGGTACAACAGTAGTGGTACAACAGTGGTACCACAGTGGTACAACAATGGTGACACAACAGTGAGGTACAACAGTGGTACAACAATGGTACAACAGTAGTGGTACAACAATGGTACAACAGTAGTGGTACAACAGTGGTACAACAATGTTACAACAATGGTACAACAGTAGTGGTACAACAGTAGTGGCACAACAGTGAGGTACAACAGTGGTACAACAATGGTACAACAGTAGTGGTACAACAGTGGTGGCATAACAGTAGTGGTATAACAGTGGTACAACAGTAGTGGTACAACAGTGGTTGCATAACAGTAGTGGTACAACAGTGGTACAACAGTAGTGGTACAACAGTGGTACAACAACAGCGGCTACATCACTGGCGGTAATCCACACCGGCTGAAGGGACAACCAAACCTGTAATTATTGTTGGACAGGTAAAGGAACTTGTACGGCTGCTCTCAAAGGTTTTACCACGACAGGTGTGGGGAGGACAGACAGGTGTGGGGGGATGGACAGGTGTGGGGGGATGGACAGGTGCGGATGATGGAGAGTGTGGGGATGGACAGGTGTGGGGAGGACAGATAGGTGTGGGGAGGACAGACAGGTGTTGGGTGGACAGGTGTGGGGGGATGGACACACACACACAGCAGGAAGCATCACGGCTCATCACTACCGTTGTTACCTTGCGCTCAACAAAAGCCAAGTCAGTTTTAAATCAATCCTTCTCAACTTTTTCCTTTAACACATAAAAATATATACAAACACCAAAAGAAAAACACAAACCCAAAAAAACAGACTGGGTAAAATATTTAATCCACGACCTCCCATTGGCGTTTCATTTCCTGAGACGTTACAGCAACAAAAGATTTATTCCAGCTTAGACTATTTTTGTATTTACTTCTTTCAGTCTTATGTTAATAAACACCTGAGGCGCCCCCATCACCACTGCCTCCTCCTCTTTCACCACCACCACCACCTCCTCTCTCATTTCCCTTCCCACCTATCTCCACCTCTTCCCTTCGTCCTTCTCTCTCTACCTCCCCTCCTCATCCCTTCTCTCTCTACCTCCCCTCCTCATCCCTTCTCTCTGCTGTTCCCCCTCCCTCTCCACCCCCCGCCCCACAGTGTTGCCAATGCTCTGAATGCTAAAGTCTCTCTGGTAAACTCTTGCTAAAATCTTCTCCCCTTCCGCTAGACTTATTCGCTAGTCAGTAATATTATCCTAAAAATCGCTAAAAGTTTCTAATATAAAAAAAAAAATCGCTGGGAATTCATTATCATCGTCCTAAAGCTGCGAACTAAAATTTATTAAAACATACCGAAAAAATTGCTCAAACTCTGTAATATAATCCAAAAATCAGTATACTTCCTGATATGTCCGCATAGCAACTTTTCTAAACACTTGGCAATGTCCGGCATGTAAATACTCAAGGATCATTAGGTTAGATTAGGTCAGGTCGGGTCAGGTCAGGTCGGGCTAGGTCAAGTCGGGTCAGGTCAGGTCAAGTCGGGTTAGGTTAGGTTCAACGCGCCTCACTGGGTGGCAGAGGAACTGCACTGTGAACTATAAGTAATGTGTTTTATCTATGCATTGTGAACACGGCCGCCAGCCCCAGATTATATAGAGCATTAACCACGACACTCACTCACCACCCCGTGTGTCACTGTATGATCCACCCCGTGTGTCACTGTATTAACCACCCCGTGTGTCACTGTATCAACCACCCGTGTGTCACTGTATCAACCACCCCGTGTGTCACTGTATGATCCACCCCGTGTGTCACTGTATCAACCACCCCGTGTGTCACTATCAACCACCCCCCCGTGTCATTATGATCCACCCCGTGTGTCACTGTATCAACCACCCCGGGTGTCACTGTATCAACCACCCCGTGTGTCACTGTATCAACCACCCCGTGTGTCACTATCAACCACCCCGTGTGTCACTATCAACCACCCCGTGTGTCTCTGCATCAACCACCCCGTGTGTCACTGTATCAACCACCCCGGGTGTCACTGTATCAACCACCCCGTGTGTCACTATCAACCACCCCGTGTGTCACTATCAACCACCCCGTGTGTCACTGTATCAACCACCCCGTGTGTCACGGTATCAACCACCCCGTGTGTCACGGTATCAACCACCCCGTGTGTCACGGTATCAACCACCCCATGTGTCACGGTATCAACCACCCCGTGTGTCACGGTATCAACCACCCCGTGTGTCACGGTATCAACCACCCCGTGTGTCACTGTATCAACCACCCCGTGTGTCACTATCAACCACCCCGTGTGTCACTGTATCAACCACCCCGTGTGTCACTGTATCAACCACCCCGTGTGTCACTGTATCAACCACCCCGTGTGTCACTGCATCAACCACCCAGTGTGTCTCTGTATGATCCACCCCGTGTGTCTCTGTATCAACCACCCCGTGTGTCTCTGTATCAACCACCCCGTGTGTCTCTGTATGATCCACCCCGTGTGTCTCTGTATGATCCACCCCGTGTGTCACTGTATCAACCACCCCGTGTGTCACTGTATCATCCACCCCGTGTGTCTCTGTATGATCCACCCCGTGTGTCTCTGTATGATCCACCCCGTGTGTCTCTGTATCAACCACCCCGTGTGTCTCTGTATCAACCACCCCGTGTGTCTCTGCATCAACCACCCCGTGTGTCACTGTATCAACCACCCCGTGTGTCTCTGCATCAACCACCCCGTGTGTCACTGCATCAACCACCCCGTGTGTCACTGTATCAACCACCCCGTGTGTCACTGTATCAACCACCCCGTGTGTCTCTGTATCAACCACCCCGTGTGTCTCTGTATGATCCACCCCGTGTGTCTCTGTATCAACCACCCCGTGTGTCTCTGTATCAACCACCCCGTGTGTCTCTGTATCAACCACCCCGTGTGTCTCTGTATCAACCACCCCGTGTGTCTCTGTATCAACCACCCCGTGTGTCTCTGTATCAACCACCCCGTGTGTCTCTGTATGATCCACCCCGTGTGTCTCTGTATGATCCACCCCGTGTGTCTCTGTATGATCCACCCCGTGTGTCTCTGTATCAACCACCCCGTGTGTCTCTGTATGATCCACCCCGTGTGTCTCTGTATGATCCACCCCGTGTGTCTCTGTATCAACCACCCCGTGTGTCTGTATCAACCACCCCGTGTCTCTGTATGATCCACCCCGTGTCTCTGTATGATCCACCCCGTGTGTCTCTGTATGATCCACCCCGTGTGTCTCTGTATCACCCCCCTCCCCCCGTGTATATATCCGCACCATGTTGCACTCCAGATAATATATCACATCATTTAATCATTTTCTTGAGATAAATATATTTATCATTTGCTTTACAAGAGCAAGGCAGCTCTCAACAGACTCAGCCGTGGCGATAACATAAAACTACAGCTAAAGTCACCATTACAGCTAGTCACCATTACAGCTAAAGTCACCATTACAGCTAAAGTCATCATTACAGCTAAAGTCACCATTACAGCTAAAGTCATCATTACAGCTAAAGTCACCATTACAGCTAAAGTCACCATTACAGCTAAAGTCATCATTACAGCTTAAGTCAACATTTCAATTCCAATGAGGTTTTCCTCCCATGTTGTCAGCTGATCAAGTCCTCCAGGATGGGCAAATAAATCACTCCGGTGTGAATAGTCGTAGTGAATCATGTGAGAAAAAGTGGATTTTTTTTCCCCAGGTTGAAGTTGGTAAGGTTGAGTCACGTGCTGCCGCTGCGTCACTCATTAGATTTATTTATTTGTTCATTTATTTATTTATTTTTAGTTACGTCTTCCGTAGGTGAGGTAATTTCTATTCTGTAGCGTCCGCCGGCTTAAACCTTTTGAGCACGATGGTTTAAGCCTTTGAATATTATGGTTTAACCCTTTTATGCTCGATAATTTAACCCTTTTAAAGACGATGGTTTAATTTAACCCCTTTTGGAGGACGATAGTTTGATGACAATCCTGTGAGTACTGTACAATGAATCGACCCCATAAAGAAGATACTTTCACCGGCCGAGTACGACAACAGAAACACCTTGAGTACAACACCTTGAGTACAACACCTTGAGTACAACAACTTGAGTAAAACAACTTAAGTACAACAACTTAAGTACAACAACTTAAGTACAACAACTTAAGTCCTTGTGTACGATGTCTTAACCCTTCGAAGGCGACGATTAACGCCCTGATGTACGATAATAGTAATACAAGGGATTAATGACTTTAACAACTCAAGGGTTTTAGCTAAGATCACCAACACCGTCTTTAATTGTTTGTATACCTGAACTGTCTATGTATATTGTTTGTATACCTGACTCCGAGCCCCCCACACCACCTAACAGGAGGATAATGACGCCCCCCCACACCACCTAACAGGAGGATAATGACGCCCCCCCCACCCAGGACCCCTTCCCCACACCACCTAACAGGAGGATAATGACGCCTCCCCCACCCAAGACCCTCTCCCCCCACCACCTAACAGGAGGATAATGACGCCCCCCCACCCAAGACCCCCTCCCCCCACCACCTAACAGGAGGATAATGACGCCCCCCCACCCAGGACCCCCTCCCCACACCACCTAACAGGAGGATAATGACGCCCCCCCCACCCAAGACCCTCTCCCCCCACCACCTAACAGGAGGATAATGACGCCCCCCCACCCAAGACCCCCTCCCCCCACCACCTAACAGGAGGATAATGACGCCCCCCACCCAAGACCCCCTCCCCCACCACCTAACAGGAGGATAATGACGCCCCCCACCCAAGACCCCCTCCCCCCACCACCTAACAGGAGGATAATGACGCCCCCCACCCAAGACCCCCTCCCCACACCACCTAACAGGAGGATAATGACGCCCCGCCCCCACCCACAGGAGACCCCCCTCCCAGACCCCCCACCACCTAACAGGAGGATAATGACGCCCCCCCACCCAAGACCCCTCCCCCACCACCTAACAGGAGGATAATGACGCCCCCCACCCAAGACCCTCCCCCCCACCACCTAACAGGAGGATAATGACGCCCCCCACCCAAGACCCCCTCCCCCACCACCTAACAGGAGGATAATGACGCCCCCCACCCAAGACCCCCTCCCACACCACCTAACAGGAGGATAATGACGCCCCCCCACCACCTACAGGAGTAATGACCCCCACCCAGACCCCCCCCACCACCTAACAGGAGGATAATGACGCCCCCCACCCAAGACCCCTCCCCCCACCACCTAACAGGAGGATAATGACGCCCCCCCCCAAGACCCTCACCCCCACCACCAAACAGGAGGATAATTAAGCCCCCCACCCAAGACCCCCTCCCACACCACCTAACAGGAGGATAATGACGCCCCCCCACCCAAGACCCACTCCCCCACCCCCAAACAAGAGGATAATGACGCCCCCCACCCAAGACCCTCTCCCCCCACCACCTAACAGGAGGATAATGACGCCCCCCACCCAAGACCCCCTCCCCCACCACCTAACAGGAGGATAATGACGCCCCCCCACCCAAGACCCCCTCCCCCACCACCTAACAGGAGGATAATGACGCCCCCCCCACCACCTAACAGGAGGATAATGACGCCCCCCACCCAAGACCCCCTCCCCACCACCTAACAGGAGAATAATGACGCCCCCACCCAAGACCCCCTCCCCACACCACCTAACAGGAGGATAATGACGCCCCCACCCAAGACCCCCTCCCCCACCACCTAACAGGAGGATAATGACGCCCCCCACCCAAGAGCCCCTCCCACACACCACCTAACAGGAGGATAATGACGCCCCCACCCAAGACCCCCTCCCCCACCACCTAACAGGAGGATAATGACGCCCCCCCACCCAAGACCCCCTCCCACACCACCTAACAGGAGGATAATGACGCCCCGCACCCAAGACCCCCTCCCACACCACCTAACAGGAGGATAATGACGCCCCCCCCACCCAGGACCCCTTCCCCACACCACCTAACAGGAGGATAATGACGCCCCCCACCCAAGACCCCCTCCCACACCACCTAACAGGAGGATAATGACGCCCCCCCCCACCCAAGACCCCCTCCCCCCACCACCTAACAGGAGGATAATGACGCCCCCCACCCAAGACCCCCTCCCCCACCACCTAACAGGAGGATAATGACGCCCCCCACCCAAGACCCTCTCCCCCACCACCTAACAGGAGGATAATGACGCCCCCCACCCAAGACCCCCTCCCCCACCACCTAACAGGAGGATAATGACGCCCCCCACCCAAGAGCCCCTCCCACACACCACCTAACAGGAGGATAATGACGCCCCCAACCCAAGGCCCCCTCCCACACCACCTAACAGGAGGATAATGACGCCCCCCACCCAAGACCCCCTCCCCCACCACCTAACAGGAGGATAATGACGCCCCCCACCCAAGACCCTCTCCCCCCACCACCTAACAGGAGGATAATGACGCCCCCCACCCAAGACCCCCTCCCCCACCACCTAACAGGAGGATAAAGACGACCCCCCCACCCAAGACCCCCTCCCCACACCACCTAACAGGAGGATAATGACGCCCCCCACCCAAGACCCCCTCCCCCACCACCTAACAGGAGGATAATAACGCCCCCACCCAAGACCCCCTCCCCCCACCACCTAACAGGAGGATAATGACGACGCCCCCACCCAAGACCCCCCTCCCCCACCACCTAACAGGAGGATAATGACGCCCCCACCCAAGACCCCCTCCCCACACCACCTAACAGAAGGATAATGACGCCCCCACCCAAGACCCCCTCCCCACACCACCTAACAGGAGGATAATGACGCCCCCCACCCAAGACCCCCTCCCCCACACCACCTAACAGGAGGATAATGACGCCCCCCACCCAAGACCCCCTCCCCACACCACCTAACAGGAGAATAATGACGCCCCCCACCCAAGACCCCCTCCCCCACCACCTAACAGGAGGATAATGACGCCCCCCACCCAAGACCCCCTCCCACACCACCTAACAGGAGGATAATGACGCCCCCCACCCAAGACCCTCTCCCCCCACCACCTAACAGGAGGATAATGACGCCCCCCACCCAAGACCCCCTCCCACACCACCTAACAGGAGGATAATGACGCCCCCACCCACCCAAGACCCTCTCCCCCACCACCTAACAGGAGGATAATGACGCCCCCCCCACCCAAGACCCTCTCCCCCCACCACCTTAAATGTGTTGGCATAGCTCACTCAGGAGGTAATTAGAATTTAATTGCCTCATTTGAAAAAAAACTTGGACTCATTATTGACGTCGGTAAAATGCAATTAAACCCTAATTGTCTGAATAAAATTAACTTTACCATCCTATATTTTAGCGAGCGAGGAAAAAACGACACATTCCTCGCCCCGCTTCTCTTTGTTGGTTCATTGTTCACGCTCCCTGGACAATGTTCACTTTTTGTGCATAATTAATTTTTCCCCTCAACTCCTGTATAATGCTTGGCGAGTATCCTGCCAATTTGACTCGGGGGGGGGGGAGGGGGGAATTGTGAAGGAAAAGAAAAAAAAAGATATTTAGATCATGAGTTTTGGGTCTGGGTGAGTCTCCAGTACTGACACACACACACCAAAAATATAAGCCATTCTCAATTACCCAACTAACTAAAGTCTACTAACTTCTATATTTACTTATCAACGTATCTTATTTTAATCTTACTCCAAAACTTGACATAAACAATACTAAAACAGACCAAAACCAAGATAAACCCGAAGAGCCACAAGAAGGTCCCTTGTCCACCCACCTGTGACATGGTTCGAGCTGTACAAGTGATGGTGGTCGCTAACACCTACAGTACCCCCCCCCCCCCTTATACACTGCTGGCTTGGTGAACAGTCATGTATCACTATTAGGTGTAATGGGTCGTTTAGCCAATGGCAACTATTTTCACTGGATGGTCAGATGATGATGATGGTGTAAGCTCAGAAGATGATGTACAGGAAAAACAATAGTGACTCATTATTATTATCATTGTTATCATCATGGATATAAACAGTGGGCTGATACAGGTTGATGATGATGATGATGATGATGGTGATGATGATGGTGATGATGGTGATGATGATGATGATGATGATGGTGGTGGTGATGATGATGATGGTGAAGTATATAAGGTAAAGCTTTCATCCACAAGTGAAGATTAACAGAATAACTACAAGAACATTATTAATAACAACAACAACAACAACATCAATAATAATAATAATAACAATAATAAGAAAAAAACACACACACACACACACCTGAGAGGGGCCACCACCTCAGTTAGGACGGCACGGTCCAGAGGTGTGTGTGTGTGTGGTGTGTGTGTGTGTGTGTGTGTGTGTGTGTGTTCATCCTGAAAAATAATGGTGTTGATATATCATGAAAAAAGTTAAAAAATTTTCCCAACTTATTTATTTGAAATTATATGAAATTATCACAGAATCTTGTTATTTTGGAGTCTTGCCGCTATACTGTATATATATAATATATACTGCACATATATAGTATATAACCATTAAAAATAACAAGAAAGATAATAATAATAACACCAACAACAATAATAATAATAATAATAATAATAATAATAATAATAATAATAATAATAATAATAATAATAATAATAATAATAAAATAATAATAATAATAATAATAATAATAAAATAATAATAATAATAATAAAATAATAATAATAATAATAATAACAATAATAATAATAATAATAACAATAATAATAACAACAATAATAATAATAAAAAAAAATAATAATAATAACAATAATAATAATAAAAAAAATAATAATAACATTAATAATAATAAAAAAAAATAATAATAACATTAATAATTATAATAAAAAATAATAATAACAATAATACTACGACCAACAACAACAACAACAATAATAACAATACTAATAACACTACTACTACTACTAATAATAATACTAATAATAAGAGCTGCCTGGGTGTGGAGGGGGGTGGGGTGGTCACTGACCGTCGTACAGTGGATTACTTCATTAAATACCTCCTTTATCATCACTATCTATAAATGGTGTTAGAATGACGATGACGATGATGATAATATTATACCTTGGTCATCTTGCTCACACATACACATATATATACACACGCATTCCTTACACACATTATATAAACATTACACACACACACACGCACACACACACTACAATAACTCACTCAACACTCAGATCATCACCATGACCTGATCTATCAGCAGTTTAAGGGACGAAGCTACTCCACCATTTTCATCACCGGCACCTGCTCCCACCTGAGATCCCTCGTCCGCGAATTACTGCTCTTAGATACCACAACAGCATCCAGCCCCCGCCGACACGTACTGAACACGATAAAGGCAGCCTCACCATCCCAACCGCTGTAAATAGTATCAACAACTCGTACATAACTTGTGGGTTGACCCCTTGACAATCTAACTTTCGTACTGTAACTGCTCAAAGTCCCTGTTAAATGACCCTCTCCCATTGTCATCATCATCATCGTTATTATTATTATTATTATTATTATTATTATTATTATTATTACACACCCATACATTACGGGGTAGGGGGGTACTAAGAGAGAGAGAGAGAAGATGGGAGGGGGAGGAAGGTAGAAGGGGGGAGAAAGAAGGAGGAAGGGGGAGAGGAAGGAACAAAATGAGGGAGAGGGAGGGAAAGAGGGTGAAGGAGTGGGGGAGAGAGGGTGAAGGAGTGGGGGAGAAAAAGAGGGTGAAGGAGTGGGGGAGAAAAAGAATGAGAAAGAAAAATGGAACAGGGAGGAAAGAAAAGAATGCAGAGAGAGTGAAAGGGGGAACAGTGCAGGAGAGAGAGAGGCAGTGCAAGGAACAAGAAGAGAAAGTGAGAGAGTAGGGAGAGAAAGGGAGAGAGATGAGGAGAATAAGAGAGTTAAAGTGAAAGATGGGGAGACAAATGTATGGAGTAAAGATAAAAATAGAGAGAAAGAGAAAAAATGAGAGAAAATATAACAGAAGAAATAGGGAGAGAGAGAGACACAATCCCCTTCCTCTACTCTCCCCCTCCCTTCCTCTCCTCTCCCCCTCCCTTCCTCTCCTCTCCCCCTCCCTTCCTCTCCTCTCCCCCTCCCTCTCCTCTCCCCCTCCCTCTCCTCTCCCCCTCCCTCTCCTCTCCCCCCTTCCCTCTCCCCCCTCCCCCTCCCTGTCGTGATATATTTACATAACAATCAACCTTTTGCGGGTCTTCCTGCCATTTGCCTCAGGCCGCTGCCCCTCAATACACCGACGTCCTCACTCTCAATCGAACCAAAACGCCGGATAAATTGCTATAAATTGCAGGATATTCAGCTCGACGTCACTACCAGCCGCTGTGAGAGTTTGGGGGGGGTGAGGGGGAGGGGGAGGAGGAGGAGGAGGAGGAGGAGGAGGAGGAGGGGGAGGGGGGGGAGGAGGAGGAGGAGGAGGGTGTATGGAAATGGTGAATATAACCTAACCTAACCTAACCTAACCTAACCCCAGGCAGTGTTGGGAAGTTGAATAAATCATCAGGTGAGAGAGGGGGGGCTAATCTTCAGGTGATCCGAAAATGAAAAATAATCCAATCACTAATCCTTTCAGAGGCACACTTAGGGCACAAACGACCCCAATCTGTGAGCGATTCAGTGATTGGTTTTCAAGCATCTGGATTAGTTAATATAATCACAAGAGTCATTGAATCGCGAATCATGAAAATGTGTCTTCCAATCACGAATCATCATGGAGAAACTCCCTACCAATCACGAATCATCATGGAGAAAGTCCCTACCAATCACGAATCATCATGGAGAAAGACCCAACCAATCACGAATCATCATGCAGAAAGTCCCAACCAGTCACGAATCATCATGCAGAAAGTGTCTACCAATCACCAGGAAGATTAGATATACAGCTAATCACATACCAGACAAAGTAAACTTGGTAATTAAGTGTTAAGCTGTTCAAAGCGTTCAAGCGTAAAAAAATAAGCTTCGATGAAATGAAAAGCTGATTGAGGTTTCCAGGGTGATTAAAAGCCGTCCAATCAGGTGCCAAACTACCCAATCGGTGCACATACATACATACATACATACATACATACTACATACATACATACATACATACATACATACATAAACACATACATACATTAGTGATTGGTTGATCTTTCTGCATGATGATTTGTGATTGGTTGGGTCTTTCTGCGTGATGATTCGTGATTGGTTGGGTCTTTCTGCATGATGATTTGTGATTGCTTGGGTCTTTCTGCATAAGAGCCTGCACCGATAGATATAAGAACAGCACCATCCCATCTATTGTTAAAATAATAACCAACTCCTGATTTATGTACTGTACAGCCCTGTAAATGTATTCAATGCATATTATATCATTATGTCTAAATCAAGTGTTAATCTGTATATTTTCAGCCACCGGCTGCAACTCTATTAATAACCGTTTATTATTATTATTATTAAACACACACACACACACACACACACACACACACACACACACACACACACACACACACAACACACACACACACACACACACACACAGACAGATAAACAGCAAAAGACCAGTTCAACAAACACAGACAAACAGACAGTAAGATGGTGAAGAACAACAACACAAGACAGACAGACAGACAGCACCACTTGAGGGCCTGCTGGAGAGTTTTACAGCCCGGGTGAGGCATTGTTGAAGGAGGTAAAATTTATCACCCCCCCCCCCCCCCACCGTTCCCCCAGTCTTTCCTCCATTCTCTTACCCTCACCTCTTCCATTCTCTCTCCCTCCCCCGCTCCTAGTAAATAATGCCTCTTCGTTATCCACCCACTCCGGGAACAGAAGCGGGGTGGACAGTGGACACGCCTTCTGTAGCAAAGGGTTAGTTAGCTGTGGGTACAAGCCTAACTTAACCTTTGACGACGTGAAAGATACCGAGTGTAGTAATAGTCACGTTGCCTCACTGTACTGTTGGGCGGTGTACTGTATAACCACACCCTCCCTATCAGGCCGCCCGCCAAGCAACAGTCACTCAACACGTAGTAACGCCTGGGTACTTAACCTTTTATAATTTTAGTTCATAAACTCAACAAATGAGACTTTTTAACAGTAATTCATTAGGTAACAACACTTCGTAATAACTCTTAGTCACTCCACAAATAACTCTCCAACAATCATTTATAACGTTATAACAGAGCAGCAATATGTGAAGGTGACCTCAGCTTAGCGCACCTCACTTATCACAACCAGGTTTTATTAATCAGTTGATACACAATACTGTTCACCACATATACTGCTTCTAAGGACATTAAGCTGATGAAAACATTTTATATTTTAATATATCAGAATATTGTAAGGCGTTCATATATATATATATATATATATATATATATATATATATATATATATATATATATATATATATATATATATATATACTGATGCAATCACTTTCGAGGTCAGCATATGTGCGTATGAACAGCAATATATGTATTTGTTATAGGTTCACCAATTTCTCCTGTCATAATCAGACCTAACTAAACACGTGAAATAAAACGCAACAACACCAATATTAAAACTGAACACGACGGATAAAGTTAATCACACCATTGGCTACATTACTATAAGCGCCTTACTGGGAAAAATGATAACACTGAACAATATATTATTAACCACAGAATGTTGTACCGCTGGAGTGATCTGCTGCCAGCCTAGGATAGTCCAAGCGCTATGTAATACTTGTTGAATTATATTATTCCTATAGACACAATATTACTATTAGAGACCAAGTCTAGGTAAAGGACCCTTACTGTTTACCAGTCGTGTTACCTGCAATGTCTCGGTCAAGGAATATGTAATAGGAAGTTCAGAACGGATTGCGTAAACTAAAATATAAATGTTACTCATAGAAAACAGATCCAAAAGCAATCATAGAAAACGATTATTGCTTCACAATTAACTACTTTTTTGGCTAGAGCCAATAACTTAACTATGTCCTTACCAACACAATTCACTCAGATACAAAAACAACTGCAACCAACCCCCTATACAGTATACTCCCTGGCTGGTCATTTCGCTGATTGCCTGGGAATACGTCCTCCTGATTGGCCGGTTACTCTTACCGACTCCGCCCTCTTCGCTGTGATTGATTGATACGTTTATTGAGATACAGTACAAAAAACATTAATACACTCAAAGGGATGAAGTGACATAAGTCATCCCCGCCCCAGTCCAGGAATGTCCCTCTCAGGACTCACATAAATCCTTAATATTTCATATAATCAGTTATAGTACAGTTATATTCTAGATGCAAAATTTCTATATTTCTTTAATATTTCATCTATTTTCCCATTTCCAAACATCCACTCTATTTGCTTGGGGACATTATTTATATGGGCATTTCTATATACATTAAGCAATGGGCATTCCAGTATATAATGTGGCAGGGTATGGGATCTGGATGTTCTACAAACTCTACATTCTTTATCCTGTTCACTTCTCTCAGCTCCAAGTTCCCAATAATATTTATATCCTAATCTTAACTTCATATACACTGAATCTTTCCACCTACTCCTATCTTTCCCAAATGTAAATTTTGTGTTCATGAGAACATGATGGTAATGTTTCATTGTTTCACTTTTCTCGTATATTTCATTCCTTTTGAAATTATCTTCCATTGATTGTATTTTCCGTAATTTGCTCCTTAATTGCTTCAAGGTTTTAGTACATACTATGTCGATCTCGGCCTTTTCCGTGGCTCTTTTTGCTATTATATCTACTGCTTCATTAAGACCAATCCCCACGTGTGAAGGGACCCATACAAATTGAACATTATTGCCATTTTTCCTTATTGTATTTACTAATTTTCTACATGAACCAAAAATGTGTCCAGAGACTGGAGTCCCACTGTTCAAAGAATCCAAAGCTGCTCAACTATCAACAAAAAAATATGCATCTTTATACCTCTTTACAACATTTTCCAATCCTACTAACATTGCATATAACTCAGCTTGTGTTGATGAAATAAAACTACTCAACTGAAGTCCAATTTTGATGTCATCATTTCCTTGTTCTGTGTACTGTCTTATAAGAATCTCACCCTGCCCTGCCACTTGACATAACTGAACCGTCACAATATACATGCAATGTGTTTATTTTAGGCAAATTACTAATCTTATTCCCATATAAAGCCCTTAACTGTCCTGGTTCATGTAATGATTTCTTCATTGTGAGAGGCACCATGTCTAACTCTACTTCTCCTTCTTCCCAGGGTGGATTCTTACAACTTTTCTGAACAGCTGTACACCAGTCTGCCAGATTACATTTTTTAATAATATTTACTAATCCATTCATGTATCCTCTCTTGCCTTGCCTGCAGAAGGTCCTTTTATCTTTTAAACCATCATTTATATCTTGTACTAATTTACCCCCACTGTTCCCTCTCATTAATCGAACTGCTCCAACTGTATTAATTTCATTGACCCTCTGTGAAATGCTCTGTAACCCTAGTTCCATTTTCATTATCTCAATCATTACATTCTTTTGACACCCTAAAATTATTCTCATAGCTTCATTTTGCATGATCTCAAGCTTCCGCAGCCTTCCCTCACCAGTACAAGAGAGGACAGGTACTGCATAGTCTATAAGTGATCTGATGGTAGAAATATACATCATTCTCAGTATGGGTACCCCAGCACCTTTACCACAACATGCTAGAGCCTTCAAGGGCTGTAATCTTGCTCTACATTGAGTGAGGACATGATATATTTCTGCCTCTTTACTTTCACTAGTAAAGCCAATATACATTCCTAAATATTTATACTTTGACACTTTCTCTACAATTTTTCCATTTAGAAAAACGGATTCCGTTCCTCTTCCTTTACATTCACACTTGGTTTTTTCTTCATTGATAACCGAGCCCATCTTTTGAGAAAGAACACTAAAATTATTTAATGCAATCTGCAAATTTTTTACAGAGTTTCCTTGAAATAAGATGTCATCTGCATAAATGATGGTTACAACTCCTTTGGGATATTTGTGTGAGGCTATCTTGTTCATAAACACATTAAATAACATTGGACTCAATACTCCCCCTTGGAGAGTTCAAGTGCTCTTTCCTCAGACAAACATCCCTGATACCATACACAGATTCTCCTTCCATGCAAGTAGTCACCTATCCAGTGTAACAACTTCCCTGATACCCCTAGAGCAGCCAGTTCATTCATAACTACTTCACTGTGAGCTTTATCAAATGCTCCTTGTAAATCCACAAAAACTCTACATCTGTCTCCATCATTTGATAAACATTTTATAACACAGTCTGAAGTACATTTCCCTTCCAAAAAACCAAATAAATTACAAGATAGATTTTCCCCCACAATATATACAAGCCTATTTAATAATACTCTCTCCATCACCTTGGAAAAACAAGATGTTAAAGACACTGGCCTGTATCCACCAGCTGCCTTAGGGACAGGAATAACTATCGCCTTCTTCCATTCTGTTGGTAATCTACCCTCTGTATAGCTCATGTTGAATAAATCTAATAATGGACTATTTTCCATGCCAACTAAGCAGTTCAAAATTTCATAAGTCACACCATCTTCGCCTGGTGCTGTAGATTTTCTTTTTTTAACAGCATTTAATAACTCATGTTGAGTAATATCTACACATGTTACATCACAAATATTTAGAGCTGATGAAATAAATTTTCTTTCATTTTGCCACTCATCTAATGCTTCTATTGTCCTGTTAGGCAGGGAGGCAACACTTGCTGCTTTAGCCCATTTGTCAACCAGTTTATTAGCTTCTTCCTCTGGATGAGGATGGCTAATAAAATTACTCCTTTTTCCTCTAATTTTGTTAATATCCTGCCATATTTCTTTGAGATTTTTACTCTCCCCAATGTGTTGTGCAAAGTCTTGCCAATATTTTTCCCTTGCCTGTCCACATATTTTGGCTATGCTGTGCTATCAGTGACCAAGGTAACCTTTGCATAACGCCTACAATTTTAAATTACTCTGTAGTCTTTTGTTCTTTTTGCAGACAGAGCAAGATTCATCATCACGTAGAACCATTATGCATTCTAATGTTGCAGTCAGAACTAAAATAGTAAACAATACAGACGACACACCTTCGCCACAAGTCGCCCTCCCGTCATTGAGGAGACCACATGAGCCCCACTAAACGCTTCCAGCAGGAACATTACATAATAGTTGATAAAGGTTCACTTAAACATTATTTACAAACTTAATCTAAATATCTTGTAGACCGCACGCTATAGTACCACCCATTATTGTATTATTTAGGTAAAAAAGGGCACTCGTGATTTTACGCCCATTAGATACAAGTTCACACAACATAGCCCACTGCAATAACGATCCCGTCAAATTATACCTTTTAAAAGTCATTATAAAGTAAGAAAAAATCACAGATATATACAAGTTCAATTTTAACCTCATAGGAAGGAAATTCTCGTAATAAATAAAGTATATAAAAGCGTTCTGGTGCTAACTGTACCCACAAGCACTGATCTACAGAACCTACATGATGCAACACGTATTTTTGTTCGTCCCTTGTAGCCAGTTGAGTCAGACAAAAGAATGAATCTCTGAACTGACTTAACCAGACTGTCGCTATTTTATCTCTATACTGGACCACGATGAGAACTATGGTGGCGTCTTCCACGAGCAGCTGCCGGGTGTAACCGTGTAATAATGTCACTTAACACCTCCCAGGACGCCTTTATGACCCAACTATCAGACAAATCACTGCCCCTATAACACACAGACAATCATACGGACACGTACTGCACCATAGTATCTTTATTTGGCTGTTTTACGTTCGGCAAAGGGCGGCTGGCTACTGGTACTTGATCTCGAAGCAATTTTATTTGAGTCTGACTAACTCGTAAATTAAGTTTAATTTATACTATATAAATGACCTTCTGGAATATACTTTGAACCTCTTCTGTAAGGCAAACACTTTGTTCAACTGATAAAAGTAAAGAAAGTTGTTAATAACTTACCTCGCTGTATGTGATGACTCGTCGGGGTATGTGGTCTTTACAATGGCATCCCTTGTTCACTACTTTAGTATTAAACTCCCCGCGCACTAATCGGCCTGTTAACGGTAGGCCAAGTCTCTGTTACAAACTGTTAGTATATACTGGCTCACTGTTGGCAGGTACTGGCATGTCCTGGTTCCAGAATGTGTCTGTATCTGGGCCGTCACAACACTGCAGATTGTTCCAAGAGTTCATAGCTCTCACTCCTCAAAGGCCTCTGCCCTCACAATTGTCTGAACCTGTGGCAGTAACCTTTAGTGGGGCGAACAACCGACTAATAGGTAGTCTACACAGTGTTCAGTCTTCGTTGTGGCCGCCTAGCGATGGTGGCGCCTCTAACGACCAACGGATCAGAAGTCATACCACAAACGCGCCAGTACGTTGAGTTTTTTCTTTCTTTTTTTATTAGTACTCTTAAATTCTCAGGATTTATTATAGCTATAAGCAGAACCATAAACAATTTACACCATACAGGTACTGCTGCCTCAACCGTTTATAATGTAGACTGCATTTAGGGAACCAAATTATTAGTGCCGTCCAATGACTTAAAAAATTAGCAATTGATTTTCTCTAAAATTTTAGCGCAATTCCCAGAGCAGACCAGTCCTTAAGTCCTGTGATTTTGCCAATAAAAAGAAGAAGCCTAAGACAGACCCCCAATTAACCCTTACTTTCACCTCAAATTCATCACTTTTCTGCTTAAGTGCATTACCCTCACCCTTGTAAGTATTCAGAATCACCCTCTTCCACCAGTCATCTGCAACAGTATATTCCACTATACTGTAATTGCATTAGTCAATTCGGTCAACATTGAAACACCTTCAGTCGTCTGATACTTTCACTATTCCAAAGCTTACACCTGCCTCTCCATTCTTCAGTTTATCAATTGCTTTCTTCACCTTCAACATTCCTGCGCCGACTCTACTGCTTCTAAGCTGTCCCATACATACTCCTCATTGAAGTATTTTCTCCAGGTGTCTTTGATTTCCTCATTATCAAGGTCATTCTTCACACACACAGATCACCAACATCCTTAGTTCTGCCAGCTAGTTACCTGGTTACTCTTAATACTGTACCTGAATATCAATCTCTCTTTAGAAGGAGTATTTCAAATACCATAAAACTGAAACAGAATAAAGGATAGAGATCATGTTATGCAGAATGAAAACAAATTATGAGCAAAAATATATTTATTAAACTTAAAAAAGTGTATAACTAAGGTGATGATGGTGGGGGATGGGAGAGAGGACCGAGAAGGAGATAGAAGGATGGAGGGGTGAAGGATGGAGGGGTGAAGGACGGAGGGGTGAAGGATGGAGGGGTGAAGGATGGAGGGGTGAAGGACGGTGGGGTGAAGGATGGAGGGGTGAAGGATGGAGGGGTGAAGGACGGAGGGGTGAAGGACGGAGGGGTGAAGGCTGGAGGGGTGAAGGCTGGAGGGGTGAAGGACGGAGGGGTGAAGGACGGAGGGGTGAAGGCTGGAGGGGTGAAGGACGGAGGGGTGAAGGCTGGAGGGGTGAAGGCTGGAGGGGTGAAGGATGGAGGGGTGAAGGACGGAGGGGTTGAAGGACGGAGGGGTGAAGGACGGAGGGGTGAAGGACGGAGGGGTGAAGGACGGAGGGGTGAAGGACGGAGGGGTGAAGGCTGGAGGGGTGAAGGATGGAGGGGTGAAGGACGGAGGGGTGAAGGCTGGAGGGGTGAAGGACGGAGGGGTGAAGGATGGAGGGGTGAAGGCTGGAGGGGTGAAGGACGGAGGGGTGAAGGATGGAGGGGTGAAGGAAGGAGGGGTGAAGGACGGAGGGGTGAAGGACGGAGGGGTGAAGGACGGAGGGGTGAAGGATGGAGGGGTGAAGGACGGAGGGGTGAAGGACGGAGGGGTGAAGGACGGAGGGGTGAAGGATGGAGGGGTGAAGGATGGAGGGGTGAAGGATGGAGGGGTGAAGGATGGA
>CAUDMG010002073.1:302500-387500 GCA_958450375.1 Homarus gammarus | reverse complement strand
CCACCATGACTACAACCAGAAGTCATCCTCAGACGAGTCCCATCCAGCCTCCACTTTCTCGCTGGTGTTGTATTCCACCTGTTTGTCGTACTCATAGTCCGGGTCGCCGGGCTTCAACTGATTCTTCTCAAAGCTGCTACTCATCACCTGAAACATTGATACAAAGATCATATAAATTAGTTCCATAAATCAAACTGTTTATATAATCACCAGTAAAGTTTTATATATATACAGTAACCATATACTGTACTGTACATTAGTTCCATAAATCAAAAAGCTTATTATCATCATTAAAGTTTATACACATATACAATACTATACATTAGTTCCATACAGTGATCCCTCGGTTAACGAGATTTCGGTTAACGATTTACCTTCCTTAAGATTCTTAACTTCGGTTAACGAGCAATCCCTCAATTAACGAGTTTTTTACAAGCTGACCTCAACATGTTTTCGCTTGCATTTGGCGGTCCACCAGCTGTAGTATTAGTCCGCCAATACAGTAATGGGTTTTAGGGCTTAAATTCCTTACTATTTTAGCAAATATCAAGAAGTTTATACTATTCAATAATTTTAAAAGTTTAATATTAAATTTTTTTAGTCATTTTAACAATTATTGAACATAATCGAAGGTAAAGAAACTAGTTTCTGGCGTGCCATCCAGCCTGTTAACACACCAAACAGGCATTAGTCTCTCTCTCTTTTCAGTGGAGGTAACATCTTGCTTGAGACTCTCTTCAACTAAATGCTTTTTTTCTGTGCTTCCAAGCAAATTATTGGTCATTTTGAAATTTATTTTACATATTGACAATATATAATGCAGTGCAGTGTTGATTTAAAGAAAATAATATTGAATTACACCAAGAGAACACAAAATTTTATGGGTGATATGGCACCATGGGGTGACTTCTCTTCCACCCCAATGCCTTCTCTTCTCCCTTCTCCTCCACCCCCATTCTAATTCCCATCATCATCATCATCATCATCCAGGAGCCTTCTACATACACACCTCAAAGTAAGTGAACTTTTCTACCCTTTTTGTTGAATTTAGGAAATTTTCGGTGAGCTGGAAGCAATTTCCCAAAAACCCATTGAAACAATGGTTTCGGTTAACGAACTTTTCGGTTAACGAGCAACCTTCTGGAACGGATTGAGTTCGTTAACGGAGGGGTCACTGTATATATATATATATATAAATACACACACACATTTTTTTTTTATTTCCTTTAATAAACGAAAGCTCTTATGTATTATATATATTTTCTGGTATACTGTACTTAAAAAACTATTGCATTTACCAGATTCATCAATAGACAATAACAAATACAACACCCTAAACAAATGTGAAGAAAAACAAAAAGAGTCGAACCTTTTTTTTCTTCGCCAGTTGTTCGCCGTCCAGTTTGTTCAGGTCTTGGTTCGGGTCGACAGAGTATTCCTTAGAGATGTTGGCCGCAGCTTCCTCTACCGTCCGTCCCTTCTGCACCTCCTGTAAGATGCGGATCATTTTCTCCATCCTCACATCTGGTACCTGTAGGGGTGAGTACAGTACATTAAATACAGTATGATGAGTATACTGTAAATATTAACTCATTAGGCAGTAAAGTTTCATGTTGAGAACTTAAATATTAACTAATTAAGAAGTTGAGTTTTATATTGTGAACTTAAATACAGGTATACTATTAACTAGTGTGGCAGTACAGTATTATAATGAGTACTTGAATATTAACTTATTTTCCAAGAGACTGAAGCCAAACCACATTGATTGAAAGTCCACTGTTGCCACCAAGTAAGTTACAGAGACCTATGACACATCAAACCTAATAAAACATTACTTATTAAGAGTACTTTACTTATGACAACTAATATAACATCACCAATTAGAGCAATGCACTTATAAAAACTGATATAACATCAATTTAGTACAGTACTTATGAAAACTATTATACTGTAGTAACATCACTTAGAACACTGTAGTACTTGTGTAAACAATATAACATCACATTGTGCTAAGGTGTTCATTTGGCAGCTTATTATTAATGATGTATTCTGTTCTGTTCTGTTTATGTAACGGATTTAGCTTCTATACATTAATATTGTGTATACTGTACTGTATTTTGGTTCAGATAGTTATGATTGTATACAGTCAAGATCTTTGTTGAATAATGCCTAGGAATGTGAGTCTGGTTTAACTACACACACATTACAACACCATACAGTACTGTACTAACTTTCTGTAGGTGATCATTGTGTCGTTCCTTCATCTCCTTCAGAACATTATCCACAGGACCAAACTTGTTCAGGAACCTAACGGGCATGACCCTCTGTCGCTCTTTCCCGGCACTGCTTCTGTACACCAGCGTGAGGGCCGGGGGTTGGGTGCGGATGCCTAGTTTAAGAGGGACCAATTGACCCTCCATCACTATGCCTTCTGGAAATAAAAGACATATATTTGACTCAGGTTTTCTTTCAGATCAAATAATGGTAATCCGGTAAAATTATGACACAATTTTAAAAGTTACTCTTAATAATTTGAATGGTTACCTATACTGTAGCTACCTCAAGGCATTCAGAAATTTTAAGCTAATGCAAAACTTTATAATAGGGTACTGTATTTATTTCTCCATTTACTTATTTAATAGTTTTAGCATTGTTACTTTAAATAGTAAACTCAGCTACAAATTGGTTAGGTGATCAATGCTTTATATTTACCATACTGTACATATAACATTAACCATCTACAGTACAGTATAATATTTACTTTACTGTAGCTCTTCTCTCTCTACCAAACTGTAACTCTGGCTTTTAAACTTCAGTATTCACCAAAGTCTATTATTACACTTGACCAGAAAACCTCAACAACATATAAAATCATTCTGGTGTAATGGTAAATTAATAAAAAGTAACATTGTTAATCTAAGCTTTAAGCTCCAGCAACTCCTATAAACCAGCACAATTGAAAAAAATATATATAAACGAAAATGTAAACTGTACAGTATATATTCTTCCATTGAATCCAGGGCCAATTATATCCTTGGGACTCACCGCTGCCACAGAGCCCACTAATGTGTTGTTGTTTACTTTGTTTAAATATGTGACAACAATGTACCTAGACTTCTTGTTATTAGTTCAGTGTTTCTGGCCTTCTTCCTTAACTGAAACATAACAAAGATATCAAGAGGTTATGAGTGATTATGCTCTGCCCTTCTTACACCATGTATTAACCTCTTCACTATGGGTATGCCACCACCAGTTGCTCAGAGGGGAGCCCATACACACGGGGTTAGGAGGCATTTAGTACATTGGCCTCATCTGTCATCAGTTTAAGACAGCTGCTACACCACTACCACCTGAGGTCCATCCTCCCCCATGTCACCAGAAGTTATACTGTACTGTACACTATACTATACTATACTATACTTGGACAGTACAGCACTACTTTGTCTTCCACCTTTTGGCTGCTTTATCTTTTTTAAATAAAATGTTAATTAACACAAATACGGTACTGTATTATTTTTTATGGAATGATATATATATATATAACCTGTAGAGAATATGTTGGGTGAATAAATCTTCACTAGCATGGGACAGTTATAAATTAATCTGTCAGCCAACCAGGCAGGCCTCAGGCAATATTCATTTCTGTAATCCAGCAGACTGTGCTGTACTGTATTCCGCAATCCTGCAATTGGCCCCAAGGGAGCCAGATTATTGACATTGCACTGTAATGTATAAAAAAAGGCCAGACTTTATCACCAGGACTAATTTAACTAATGTGGCTAACCCAGACCAGTGTGGAGAGTGGCTGTAAAACAATGATGATGAGGATTAATTGAACTAATGCATTTGATTCATCAAAGGAATTACACTGATGAGAAATTCCATTGTGGCTTTTAATACAGCATTACAATACGTATGTTACTCTGTACAGTACAAGTAATGAGAAATGAAACTTATAAAAGCCATATCTGTTTCCAGTTGTGTATTTTTCAACATTAATTTAGCGACCTATATACAACTTGAAGTGGTTGTATGTATACCTTCATACAACCTTCGAGTAAAATATAAAAGTATGGAGAATGGCAATCCACAAGTAGAGTCCTGAATCTTTGCTGGGATTGAGTCTCTTTTTACAGTAATTTCCTTTGTTAGTTTCCATAAAGTACTGAGGTCCAACTGTGGCTTATGAGCTGAACTTCTCATGACATTCTTGAGCTCCTTCCTTAAGTCACCATTGTTTATATACAGTAACGATCTATATGATTAATATATGTGAATTTGTATGATGACTTTTTACTGAACACCTGATCTATCTTGACCACCTGTTCAGTAGTACCTGAGACCACAGTGTTCAGGTGAGAAGAGAAGACTCACCTGAAGTTTAGTCCCCACAGCTTGATGATTAACCGCCATAATGGTAATCAAATCTAACCGAACTTATCCTAACCTAAGTTGACCTAACTTAACCTAACCTGAGCAGAGCTAATTTAACCAGAACTAGCCTAAGTTGACCTAACCAAACCTGACCTAACTTAACCTAATTTAACATAACCTAACCTGATCCTGACTGTTCCAATATAAAGGACACATCCATATACTGTATATGTATTCAGTAACATCATCAAACTTCACATTGGTTCAGTACATACATAGACAGAGTAAGGGGTAAAATTATCGTTTTGGTCATGTACCTATTAGGAAGAAAGTCAGAACCGTTCAAAACACATAAAAAAAAACAATAAATAAATAAAAATATATATATAATTTCAACCTAACCTAACACATCAAAAAGCATCGGAAAAACATGATTTCAACCAAACCTACCTGAACCAAACTTATCCTAGCTTAACCTAACCTAACCTAACCTTAAAATCCTAGAATTGACTGCACGACCAAAACAATTATAATACCGTTTGTACACACCTGCAGCGGTCAATACTCAGGAGTCGTCTCTCATTAGCCAACAACTTTAGGGAATTTTTCTATGACTGGTAAATTATTTCTTACGTTCATGAAAATTCCATAAAATGATGAGGACTTGAACGTTTTTAATATCTAGAGGTTAGGTTAGGAAAGTTTAGATTAGGTGTAAGAAAGTTTAGATTAGATTAGGTTAGGTTAGGAAAGTTTAGATTAGGTGTAAGAAAGTTTAGATTAGATTAGATTAGGTTAGGTTAGGAAAGTTTAGATTAGGTTTGGTTAGGTTAGGTTAGAAAGGTTTAGATTAGGTGTAAGAAAGTTTAGATTAGGTTTGGTTGCAATTTAGTTTTATCGATGGTATTTGATGTTTTAAACGAGTCTGTCCTACTTCCAAATAGGTGTATGACAGAAACGATAATTATACGGTACAAACAATGGTAGACAATAAGTTGATACAATACAATAGTTTGTCCATCACAGCCTAGTAGAGTCTCCTGGGTTTAATAAGACCATTTAGAACATGTAAGAGAGTTATTCCCTTAATACAGAACTGCCTCACCCTCCTCATTAACCGTAGCTTATACATTATATCAAGGTAATTACTGGACTAATGTGTTATAAATGAACTGTTGGTACAAATAACAGTACTTACACCAGTCACATAATGCAGTACTCACTAGGAGCCTCTTGTCATTACCCAGACAGTTAAGCAACACGCTGTACAATGTTAGAGTATCACCACAAAGATTAATGTTTAAACTATTTATCTCTCGGTTGGATTGTTAAATAAACCCTAAATTGATATTATTGATTTATTTTTATCTAGATTAAGTTATTTATGAATGGTTTATATTGTTTTATTTAAGTTTAAAGGGTAAATGTTGTTCGTGGTATATATCAACATTAACTGTTTTGTTTACATTTGCTTTTATCATACTTATTTCCTATGATGTACCTAATGGCCATGGCCACCCAAACTAGAGATGGCCATGGCCACCCAAACTAGAGATGGCCATGGCCACCCAAACTAGAGATGGCCATGGCCACCCAAACTAGAGATGGCCATGGCCACCCAAACTAGAGATGGCCATGGCCACCCAAACTAGAGATGGCCATGGCCACCCAAACTAGAGATGGCCATGGCCACCCAAACTAGAGATGGCCATGGCCACCCAAACTAGAGATGGCCATGGCCACCCAAACTAGAGATGGCCATGGCCACCCAAACTAGAGATGGCCATGGCCACCCAAACTAGAGATGGCCATGGCCACCCAAACTAGAGATGGCCATGGCCACCCAAACTAGAGATGGCCATGGCCACCCAAACTAGAGATGGCCATGGCCACCCAAACTAGAGATGGCCATGGCCACCCAAACTAGAGATGGCCATGGCGAGGGAAGAAGCTATCATCAACTGTGTGTTCTGTATATTGCTTATTTTAGACAACTCAAAAGGAAAAATTATGCTAATAAAAAAAGTTTTTGACCAAACTCCAATGTTTTTTTTCACTCAAGTATTAGGTTCTAGTCGTCTACTGGAAAATAAAAACATTTTACTATTATCCGCAGGGTAGATATAACCTCAGCCCACAGCAACCAATTTTTTTAATACATTATGGCACAAATATTAGGTATCCAAATATTAGTCTTCAGATAAATGAATTCAGCGTGTTTGAAAGGGCAATTATACAGTACCAAACTATATTATTTAGCCTTATTACTTTTGTTTGATGCAGAGGAAGGCTATACACATATACCTGTACCATATAAGGATCCCATGGTGGAAAATGCTGTTATTTCTGGTACATCGGGAGGGGAAGGGGAGGGGGGGTGTTCTTAATGTGAACCATCCATTGTAACTCTTTGTTCTTTTCATATACAAATTTACAGACTAAAACACACAATCTTTTAATAATCATCGGTTATTATTTACTGCATAAATTTTCGTCCCACTATACAGTTGTACAGTCGAGGCATTGAGGTTTACTCCTGATTGTACCGTCACCCACAAAAGTCCTGTCGCCTCTCTTCCTGAACCACGAACCCCGAGATTCTGACTCAGGAACCCAAAGCAGTAGACTTTGATGTATTAATCAGTCCATAAATGCTTCAGGTTCACTTGTCTGAATCCTGAGGTCCGTGGTGCAGGAGGAGAGCCGACAAGACTTTGTGGATGACAGCACGTCCATCTATCTGTCAACAAGTACATCCACCTGTACTGCTGACTCCATTAACCTGACTGGAATAAAGCTTCAAAGTTCATAACACAACATGGTACAAGGCCTCACACCATGAAGAACAGATCCAAGTTCAATAATCATAATTTATAAGTTTATTCCCGTGCATTATGAGTCAATAATAGAGCTCTTTGATGGAACCCTCCAGGAAATATACATCAAACAGCTTTGTCATCTATCCTTGGTCAAATTATCTCATTGGCTACCATTTTTGTATGCCTGCACTATGTACATGGAATACTGTATACTCTACTGTACCTCCACTGTATTGTACCTATATGCCCTATACCTGTACTGTATTGTCCATTACTTTTTACTTTTATCCTCTTCACCACTGATAGGTTCATGCCACCTGGGCAGTCAGTCATGTCTCTGCTATACACTGTTGACAAGTACTGGGCATTCACTGGCTCCTGATTGTATCTGAACCTGCTACAGTCTGGTCTTGAAAGAGCTCACCCTCGGTGCGGGTCACGACACTCTGGCAGATTGTTTCACGAGTTCACAACTCTCACTCCGAAAAAGTTACCCCTCACAGTTTTTGGGGCATGTGCCTTCTTAAGCCTTGAGCTGTGACATCAAGTGAGGCAGACGTCCACCAACTCCAGGTATGGACACTCAACTGAGTGGTGCCCTCTGAGACGTTTATAAACTTCAATTAGGTCACCCCTTGCCCGTCTATAGTATAAGCTAGGCAGTTGCAGGCATTTTAATCTCTCTGGGTAACTGAGGTACTGTAGTGCAGGCACCAGTCTGTATTCATATTGCACTGTATAGCTACACAGCCTATAAACTGTACATGTCCATTCAATTGTACTGAATGAATATTATTATGATCATCATTATTATTATTATTATTATTCAAGCAATGATGGTTCTTGTAAAAATTTTGTCATTCACCAATTTTGGCTTGGCTTAATACATGAACAGCTGGCTAAGTTAAGGAGGTATTTTACATTTTCCTTCAGCACCGCTATATTCATATCCTCAACCTTCAGGTCCAAGAGACTAATTTCCCAAGCGTTTGGATATTTCCTCCAGTTGACTAACACGCACAAGGTCACGTCTGCCTTTCTTAAACATCCTGAAAAAGTAGAAGATCCTAATATTAGATGATGTTAGGCAGCAGAAAGGAGCATTTTGATAATACGTATCGTCATTATATAATTTCATTTTTTTCACTGATTTTGGAGTTCAGTTTTGAGGCTGCCACATCAAATTTCAGAACCTTTGGAGTGTTTTCACCTCCTGCATTTAGCTTAAAGTTAGGATACATGTACAGGGTATATGGCTTCAACATACAGTATAAGTACAGATCCTTGATACCAGAACTCAGAGAACTGGAGATTCTTGAAAACTAGACATTTTCTGCTCTTGGTTAGGTTCAATTTTCTTTCTCTGCCAAGTCAAATTTTGCTTCCACACGCTCACATAAATTCTGCTGAATATTTATTTTACTTCTTAAATAACAACATAAAACAAAAGAAAAACATTAAATACAGATTATTGTACTGTACTGTATTTAGAAGTTTCAATACATTTGATAAAAATTAAAATTTTGATCAAATTTCATATAATGTTGGTTAAGGATCGGACTCAATATATTAAAATTCTAATTATTAGTGTTAATTAATGGCCCTCGAAATAATGAAATATATTTAGGTTACTGTATATGTTACGAGAATAACTCAAGGTTAGGTTCTTGTATCTTCCAGGAGGCACTGGTGGTACAGCAGCAATATGTGTGTCTCTCACCAATATGTCAAGGGTTGGAGTCCTGCTTGGCCCGGACACACGTGAGAAGGGTGTTATCCAGTGTGAACCTCACTACCAAACATCATAGGTTTCCCAGACTCAAGTTTCCTCCTATACTAACACTGGATAAACCAACTGCCCGAATGGCTAATAAACTGATTAGTGGCGAAAATGATAAAACCAAAAAGCTGGGGTCAAATGGTGCAAGGTGAAGGTCAGAGCACTAAAACGAGCACCATCTTGAGAGAGCGGGCACCACACTCATGACTGGTCCAGTTCATCAAGTGTATTATTACTTACGCGATTTCCCAGTCTAGGAGGTCATGCTGGTACTCCTCTCGTTGCTCCTTCGCCTTCTCAAGGTACCAGTCTTGTGTTTCTTTAGGCAAGGTATGCCATTTGGTGGCTCCCACTATCAGGATGTCCTGTAAGGGTAGAAACATTCACTTTGTTTGTACTGTTTTGCCCAGCCTATGTCCTCCCTTGTATCACCATTCTTTATATCTATCTGTTGACTCTGCCCCTCTCCCATTTTTGTGTGAGGTGACTCAAGGTAAACAGAAACCTCAATGATGGGGAGAATAATAGGGAGATTTATGCACTATGATTAAAAAATGGGGAGAATTATCTGACCCTTCCACTTAATACATATTGAATCATGCCCTCTCTCTCCCTGTTTTAAATTAAGCCTCCCAACTCATACAACAATACAATACCTTGAATGAAGCGTTCTCTTCCTCTAAGGAATTGATGTAGAGGGCGAAGGCGGTGATCGGACTTTTAGGTTTACCGAGTTCCTTACATTCTCTCTTATTCTTGAGTCGTAACTGAGCCTTCAACTTTCCTTCCTCTCGCTTTGTCTTTACCCCCAACACCTTCACCTTATCCTCCGCTTGTCTTAACTTCTCCTCCGAGCGCTTTAACTTGAGCTGCTTCATGCTCTTAATCTGTTGTGGGCTCAGTGACTTCATGTAATCCATATATCTGGTAAAAAAAAACAAAAAAACATTATGTAACATTGAAAAATAAATTGTCACATAAACACAGTCTTAAGATATTGGTGTTAATGTAGCATACGGTCAATGTTGAGATATGTTTAGTCAAACTTAACCTAACCTAACATAAAAATACTAAATTAATGTACAAAGAAAATCTTGATTGTACACATTGTAAAGTACTGGACATATTGTAGAGGGGTCAGGTCAGGGCAGGGCAGGGGCTCACTCTACCTATTTGGCAATGGTACGGCAAATGCTCAAAATGAACTATTAGAACAACCACATAAACTTGTTACTTAAGACGAGACAATACCAGCTAGTCGCACCTGACATCATACACAGCTTTATCTCTCTCATACGCCTGTGACCATTCACTCTTCTCTTCAAAAGTGAGGTTCTCCCACTTATGTAACACCTTCTTGCCAATTTCTGAAATATAAACAGATCCACAATAAGAGTAATCCCTTGATGATATTTCCTTTTGCATTCAATTATGATGTTAATTTCACAGGTGACTCCCACAATGATAGGTATACAGCACACATTAACCCTCTTCCCATCTCTACCAGCTGTCATAAGTTACATTTTCTTTATAACAGGTTTATTGACTAATTAATAACTACACATAAAATATTTCAAAAATCATAAGTTAAACCTCTCATTGACAGCTGAGGAGACTTTCTCCTGAGACCTTCCTGGTGGTGGACCAAAAACCTTATATAAGGCGTCACAGGCCGCTTGGGAGGCTCTGGCAGACCCAACTCTTGTGCAATTGTTTGTTTGTACGCCACAGGTGCCAGGCTGTAAAGAACAACAATATTTACAGAGAAGACATGAGTGACAGCTGTGCCGCTCATAGATTAATAATGGGGTTATATTGTACAGTGTCATATATTAACAGCCCCACAGAAATAAGTGTTCATAACAAAAAAGTTGACAAAACAACTTTACCAAAATTGTAAATCCTCCGCCTGTTGTGGGATGCTCTTGAGATAAGAAAGAAGTTATCTTCTATGGTTAATTTAGTAACAGTATAAAACAGCAGCAGTTGAGAAGCAGCAACTTTAGGGAAAAAACTCTTGGAGAAAAGTTCTTTCTTACCTCAATACTATAAAAAAAAAAAGTTGGAGGATGTGAAATTAAGAACACGTACAATATTCCTTATCTAATTTTTGGCATTTCACCAATTATCAGCTTAGTCAATCTGAGGTGAAATATTCTCAAGTTGGCGCTCATCAGGTGTAAATTATCCCAACAAAACCCTGAAATGTTCCTTTACCCCGAGCCCTTGAGAAGCCCTTGGGAACTATTCCTGAATAAACTTTAACATAATCAAAGGACTGTTTACTTCCCATGATCTCTGTGTGTTAATGGTGATTGATTACTTACAGTGGGTTGTCTGTCCACCTCACTAACATGCCTCGGGTGAGTGAACATCTTGCGGTAAATATCCGTGATAGAGCCAACATGTTCACCAGCTGACGGCGCCCGTGTTCGGAGTCTTTCAACAAACACAAGAACAAATATTATAAATATTAAATAGCCAAAGAATAATAGATTGGAAATATATAATACAGATTTTTCAATTAGAATATCATACTGTATTTTCATTAAATTTTTTATTAATTCATCCATCATTGACTGCATGTGAAGAGTAATATAAAGTCATTTAATAGCTTTCGAATTCAAACGAAACCCAAGTAAACAGAGAGTTTGGCGGGAGATTCAAATATTGTTTTCAATTTGATTTAGACAATGAAAGTACTTCTAGTGCACTTTTTGGGGTAAGAAATAAAAAAAATCTTATTTTCTCCTTAATTTTTACTTTACCACGTGGTATTTATTGAGTCAGGTGCCTCTTGGCCGTGATTGTATTAATAATAGTTTGTAAAGAATTCTACCAGAGAGTATTTCTTACTATTTAAAAATATTTTTTACTCTAAATACTATCAAAAGGACTTTATCATTATCATTATGTATCTCAAGTGCCGTAGGTAGATAATAATACAATCAACTGACCCGTATATGATTTAGACACTAGGGAGATTTAATGTAAAGTATTATATATACACTTAAGACTTTTTGTGTCATTCCCCATAGTGTGATGTACTAAATCTAAACTAAAGATTGTTTCTGGTAATTTAATGTCTACCTCTAATAATAAAGCCTCTAATTCTTCACACTATATTGTAAAAACTCATTATAAATAATCTGTCATTATTGTATTAAAAGTTACATTAGTTATTTATGTGGTATTTGGGTTATTGTTAAACGGCTTCAGATAGTGTTGAACCTCCCGCCAGATGACCTTGTTCACATGAGGAATATCTAAGTGTTCGAACCTCATCATATGGCTTTACATAATGTGCTTTTGCTAATATTAAAAGAACATTGAGATAAATATTGTATGTTCTGGATACTTTTAATTAATTTTAACTCATATATTTGATGAAATAACCCAAATTACCAAAATAAAACTCTTCCTTATCTTATCAAATATGATGTTATTGAAGGATCACGTTTGGAATAAGTGTAGTCAGTAAACATGGCTGTGTTGAGACTGGTGTGTGGCGGCTGTTCCTTAACTCGAGGCTTATTAACCACACTCACTGAGGTGCCTGGGTATGTCTCTCAGAAATATTTACATAGATCATTGCCATCTTGTGGAAATAATATAAAGGTGTTATATATCGTCCCCCAAGAACCACCACCAACAACTTGACCAACACTTGTTTCTGACCTCAACAACACCAATATAATAATAATAAACAGTAATACAGTGAAACCTCTATATAACAGACTATATGGAGAGGGAAGTCCGCTATATAGAGTTTTCACTATGTAATAATAATCGTTATATAGATAATTTGACCAAGAGTAACAGACAAAACCAACGGTGGAGGAATTCAAACAGTTAATTGGTAATACTTAATGTGGGTGTACCCTTAGCAGTAAATTAAAGGAATATACGTGCATATAGGCTTTATTAACTGATGAAACAGACAAACAAATACACGAGAAAGACGATATTTTCTGAGGTTTTAATACAAGAGACAGTAACTAGTATTTTAGGTTGGGTTAGATTAGGTAGGTTAGGTTTGGTTTGGTTAGGTTAGTTTATTTACTAAATGATACATTATTGAATGTAGCAGTTTTCTGTGTTTCAGGAATATTACGTTTTGCCAGGAGTCTTCGAGAGCTTTATCCATGTACTGTACCAGATATTGTTATACTATACTGTATAACTTATTTGGCCCATTGTGGTCCAGTGGATGGTTAGGCTGTTTTAATCATCAGGTGAAATAAACTAGGGTGTCTAACCTTGACTGTCATCTCTTTGTAGATTTGTATCAGTCTCCTTCAAGCAGACAGTCGCCGCACAGCTTGGTCTGCCAGAGCCTCCTAAACGCCCCATGTCTCCTTATATGCGTTTTTTGAACCAACATCGAGCTGAGTACCGAAGAAAGTTTCCTGACTTAATGTTCAAAGGTGTGATGATCAGTATTTCTTGTGTAATTATAATAATAATAATAATAATAATAATAAACGGTTTATTAATAGAGTTGCAGCCGGTGGCTGAAAATATACAGACTTACATTTAATTTAGACATAATGATATAATATGCATTGAATACATTTACAGGGCTGTACAGTACATAAATCAGGAGCTGTTTATTATTTTAACAATAGATGGGATGGTGCTGTTCTTATATCTATCGGTGCGGGCTCTTATGGGCTGAATTTTGTTGTAGTGGCAGACTGCGCGAGTTGGGTGGGGGGCTGCAGGTGGCAATGGCGAGGGTGGTACAGTAGTCCACGGCCAAACCTTTCCAGTGCTTGGTGGTGGAGGTCACTGAGGGATGGCATTTCCAGGGTGGAGAGAGCGTTGGTGTAGCCGGAGTATTCTGCGCCGAGCATGGTTCTGCAGGCCCTTTTCTGTACCTTCTCTAGCTGACGTTGTTGGGTGGAGTTGAGAGAAGACGACCAGGCTGGTGACGCATACGTTAGTTTGGGAAGAATAAAGGCGTTGTAGACGGTCCTCAGCTCTGGCGTGGGTGTCCCAAGTGACCTAAGTAAATGTGTGTGTGTGTGTGTGTGTGTGTGTGTGTGTGTGTGTTCTTTACCCTTCTCTAATGTTTCAGAAGTGACGAGTAAAATAGCAGTAGCTTGGAAAGAGGCGAGTGAAGCTGAGAGGAACAACTTGGAGGAGGCGTACAGGGTGGATAAAGAGGCTTATGTCCTCAAGTAAGTGATTCAGTTATGGTACTAAATGGATATAATGCAATACTGTTTCTTGTTATTGTTTCTGTATATTAATCCCTCAAGTGTGGTGACTTAATCTCCTGAGTACGGTGTTAGTGTACTCAAAGGGATAAGACATCGTACATAAAGGAATAATTATTGTATTTAAGGGGTTTAGTCATTGTATAGTACTCAAGGGTAAAGATATCTTACTGTACTCAGGAGAAATGCATCATACTCAAGGGGTTAAAGTAAGCTTAAGTTAATAAATCTTTGTTTACTGAATGGTTCAAACAGATTATGTATGAATAAATGTGTCTGTCTGCTCTTGTGTTTTGATAAGTTTACATGAGTTAAAGGGACGGAGTGTAACAGTATGGCAAAGTTGATGTGTGAAGGACATATTCTTACTCAGTGTTTCCAGACTGGGTCATGTGTTAGGTACTTTTATAAGAAGAATTTTATTGTGTTCTGGTTTATGTTGTGTAGTCTGTTAGTAAGTTCTTTCCTATGGCTTTAGTAGGACACAGTTGGTAAGACGTTTAGTGAAGGATTAGAAGTGTGTGTTGATGTTGTACTGTGTATATGACCAGAGATCAATTAAGTATTACAGTACGTAGCTACATCCCTTCTTAGGTGTCATCTCTCTCTCTCTCTCTCTCTCTCTCTCTCTCTCTCTCTCTCTCTCTCTCTCTCTCTCTCTCTCCCTCCCTCTACCAGGTACGAGGAATATATGAAGACCGTCACCCCAAAGCAACTCTCCACCATGAAAAGACTGAAAAAGGACATTAGGCAGAAGAAGGAAAGGCGGTATGAGAATAAGAGAGGCAGGTTAGAGAAGGAGGAACATGGTAAGCCCAGAGCCCCGGGTAATGCCTTCTTCCTCTTCTGGATGTCACTGGATCAAGGAGAACTAAGAAGAAAGGTATTTTTTTAATATATTTATCCATATTTTTTTTGTATAGGCTTGGAACCCTTTGTGGGATTATGGAAAAAAGAAGCTTAGGATTCAAGATGATCTCAGATTCATTCCTCATTGTGTGTCATTTGTTTTCTCGAATCATCTAACGTCATTTATAGTATGAGGACTGGGATGCACATGACCTGAATGTTACGTTCAGGTCTTATGGAGTCTAGGGAGTAGATTGATAAAGGTTCATAATAACCCCTTGTATATGGGCTGCCCTCTGAGCTAAACAAACTCATCTGATGTTAAAAAAATACAAGATTAAAATGGCATCCCAGTAGTGAATATTCCCCATAACCAAAGAATGTGTCCAATTGTTTAACTTAAGCAAAAACACGAAAATAACTTAAAAAATAACACCCAAATTATACGGAGACTTTCATTTAACCAAATATATTCACTTGACAAATTCTGGACACACAAATAAGACACTAAATCTTCTCCAAAAAGTATCTCCATTGTAATATTATCTGGTAGTAGTTGTTTGGGTAATATTTTTAGTTTTAGACAGAATTTCAGTCATTTTATCTGGTAATACTGTACCTGTAGTTGTTAAAGGAATAATAGTTGCTTAGGGATTATTTCTAATTTTAGGCAGACCAACATTAAGGAAAGGAGTACAAGAGAGCCAGGTGTAGAAAGCAACATTAACAGACTAAAATAACAAGCAGATGTACAGTAGCTAAAACAACTATCTGTGTGTACTTTGTGGGAAGCTATATGAGGCCATGGACGATAAATTTGGGTACATGAGAGCTGTCACTAGTCACACATAAAATTTCAGGGGAGCATATCGACCCCCACCTGCACAGATGGTTGTTTTAGCTACTGTACACACCCATATTGTTCTTGTACAGACACCCACACAAGTCCTGTCACCTCTCCTGAACCATGAACCCAAGATTCAAACTTGTGAATCTGAAGCATCCTTGTCTACTGCTTCGGATTCGCGAGTCTGAATCTTGAGGTTCGTGTAACAGCAGGAGAGGCAACAGGACTCATGTGGGTGACTGTACACATAACTACAAAAAAAAATGGGTTAAAAATGTAGAAACTGTAAATATATTCCTTAGATACTGAAGACTAGTATGTCCTCAACTAAGACATGTTCTTTTAGGAATTCTTAAAGGAAGCTGCCAGAAAGTGGAGCAGTTTGGGGGAGGAGGACCAGAGGCCGTTCTTCGAGAGAGCAGACAAACTGAGGGAACAATATTTTGGTGAACTCAAAGAATGGGAAGCCCAGTAAGTCATGTTGTAGTGTTGGTGTCACAGGCCTGGAAAATTATACAAAGGGTAACACATGGTCAAGGCACAGCACAGTGTTTATTTATTTATTGGGAGAGAAATGAGAGATCATGACTACTCAGAGGGCAACAAAGGTCACTGTGTCTACCATGAAATCCTAAGTCTGGTATGAATCACGTTGAATTTGTCATTACATCTTAGTACTGTACCGAAGCAGTTCAGATGTTGTCAAATATACTTTTAAGGCAATAGCTCTTGGTTCTTTCATATATTTCTGTATGTTGTCTAGTTCCGTATAGATAGTTCCAAATAACTAATCCATGCTCCCACATCAAAAACATCAATTTAGGTCCACATTTGTTTGATATATTTTTTCTTATATCTTGTGTGAGGTAAATTAAGGGTAACACAAACACCACAGAAGGGGAGCCGGGGAAATAAGGGGAAAAAATGGCATGATAACTTTACAAAACCATCAGGAAAGTACTGAGACATTTTTCATTTTCAGGATGGCCAAAGCTGGGAACTTTCATCTGATTCGGCCGCAACATCGAGTGGTGTATAAACTTTTTCAAGTTCAACAGGACAACCAACAAGAAGACTGAGGGGACTTATTGAGTGATAATAGGAGAACGATTTAGAAAATGGATACTATACAGCCTCTTTTATTCCACCCAGCTTGGATTGAGGGATGTGTGCTGTCCTATGATAAGTAAACCAGCTTCACCTTTTTGGGCTGACATTTCCAGAACTCTGAACACTTCTTGAACACATTTGTCTAGTAAGAGAAAACATTGCATTGTGTACCACAGTCATGTTCAAAAGTTCGCTCCCGTGGTGAAACTGAGTCACGGGGACGATTCTCTGAACTTATTTACCTGCCTTGAGTGTCGTTAGGTGTGGGAGGGCTGTTTTATCTCATTTGGGGTCGATGATGCTTCACTTTGGAAGGGAGTGAACTTTTGACCTTAGGTGCACACAGCAATAAGTACGTTTAGTTGAAGTCTTCGTGATTCTGTGATTGTTGGGTTAAGTTTTAATCTGGTGGTCCAAGAGAACATCAGACTTGACTGCTAGCTGCCTTTATTAACCTTGATTGTAAGAGTATTATTATATTTTATTTTATTGTCACATATTGTACTGTATTTCTCTGTCATTGTGATAATTAAGTTTTTCACTACATGTAAGAAGTCTCAAACTAGCTCTTAAGATATAGAAATATTAATAACAAACATTTCTATTTTAAAATCTGTAAATATGTATGTGAAAATACTGTATATAAATGTGCAATAAATTTTTTGTAAATAAAATGTATCCTTGTGAATAAACAAATTAATAAACTACAGGAAGTTTTATAGATGCAACAATAAAAGACTTACATGAATAATAGATTATAAAATTCCGTTGTTGTTTAAATGTGAGTAAGAATGTTAGACAAAGTGAGTGTGGCCCTGGCATCTCAGTGGTCAGGTCATCATTAACTGGCAGTAGACATTCTAGAAATATGTGACATTTTCAGAGTAACTTAATGGCAGAAGACAAAGTGAGCATAAACGGTCTCATTATCTGCTCCACTTTACATGCAACTTGCAGGACCTCACTCCAGCATGTGTTAATACAGTAAACTAATAAAAATATCAAGGATGTACAGTATAGTGTATCAGTGAACTGTAGCATTATGTGGAATGAGGAAGACTTGCTGAGATAATGTGTTCATGTGTCACAAGCTTTATAAATGCATCAACTCCCAAACATCATGAGGAAACAAAGGGTCAAGAAAAGATGCAATTAAGTATATATAATTGTGGTAATGTAGTTTTCAGTTTAATGTCTGTCTTCGGTACAGTTGAGAATGAATTAATATGTAATATTTATGTATACAGTATATGTAAATTGTAAAATTTATAAATAATAAAAAAATTATACCTTGATTTACATTAAAATGAATTTGATTAATATGCCGAGTATACTAAGAAGACTGTGATGGTGCATTAATTGGTGTTTGTTACTGATTGAGGAAGGTAATAATATTGTGGTAGTGTTTGACGTGAGTGAAGACTGATCAGTTGCCGAGTCGTAAATATGTACCGGTAACATGCAGTGTAGCCAATGTTATAAAGTGCTACGAACACAATCACTACTACTATTTATTTTTCAAACGGGCTGTTCTAATTTAACTAACATCAAAATAATTATAATTTTTTAGTTTTTGCTAATTTTTTGTGGATTTATTTAGTTAATAAGACCTGAAAATAAAAAAATTGTTTTCGATGTTGTTCGTCTTTATTTTGTAACATTGCTGCCGTCTGGTGAAGCTTCTGCGACAACTTCAAGTATATTCCTCTATTATGTTCATTATTCTCAAATTTTATCTTTACATTCATGAAACTTACTCAAAGCTAATTGAACGTGAGTTTACTCAGCCATATCATGGACAAATCCTTAATTAAAGTAAGGTGTAGAGCTCTGCCCTGACGACCTGTGAGGTACTGGGTGTAGTGCATCACTGTCCTGTGGCTGAGTCCACTTACTGTTGACCGTGTACCTCTGCTCTCTCTGTATACTGATGTTCATATTTTGCCTAACACGCTAATTTGCCCAAGAAATGAAGGTCAGATTTTAAGTAAAACACCGAAAATGGGTAAAAAAAAAACCTGTTCTCGGACCAAAACCTGAGGACAGCCAAAGGATGAACACTTAACACAGTGTATGTACAGTATACAGTGTAATCAGACTTCAAGTACGAATGTAGGACTTTTGGTTTGGTCCAGGATGGTTAGGACCTAATTTAAACTAACATAACCGTGGTTCAAACGTCCGCTCACCAATTGTTCAGTATATATGTGCAAATTAGCGTTTTTGGCAAAATATGAACATTTTAATTTTTAACAAACTGCTAATTTACACAAAAATGGAGGTCAAATTTGAGTAAAACCCCAAAAAATAAAAACTATTCTCATACCAAAGAAACCAACCAACCAACCACCCTACCTAACCAAACCTACAAGGAGGAGACAACTGACTCTTAAGTGAGGAATATAACCTCAGGTAAACGTGGCAGGAACCTGCGGACAGTCAATGGACCAGTATTAATCCACTGTGTATACAATTCAGGTAATACTGGAGGACAGTAGCACACCTTAACCCCTTCGCTGCAAGGATGCTGCTTTAAGTATTTTATATGGGCAACGCTGAGGATTTTATCTTTTTCCAAAGTGGAAGCAAATTTGATTTTTTTAAAGCTCTGTCTCACATTTCTAACATAAAAACTTTTTGTGAAATGATTATTTTAAAATCTATCTCGATTAACCCTTTCACCGTGTGTCACGCACTTGCCATTTTATTCTGGCTACCGCCAGACGATTTTATTCAGCTTAGGGTAACCTCCCGCTGTGAAAGGGTTAAATAAATAAACATATGTATAATAAATTTTAGTCAACTTTACTTCTGTGTTTCCACACTCATACAATCTGTCTCATTTCAAAAGCTGGTTTTCTGGCATCTTCGTGGTGTGGATTAATTTAGTCTTTTTCTCTTCTATTTTTAATTTATTTTTACTCCTACTTTTTTGCCCCCTAGACCCCGTTGTGGGCCGATGACCTGTGCCGGGGTGGGCTATTCCCCGTAAAAAAAAAAAAAATCACAGCTCAATACTGCACTAATACAGTACATTATATGATATCTCTATGCTGTCAGCTGTATGAAGCTAAGTTAACACCTTCCTCGACAGATGGCGTCAACAGTGGTGCGACGTTTCTGCAGACTTGCTCCCAGACTCTTGACATCAGTTGTTTCTTCAGGCCAACAGCCACCTCGTAACCTTGGTATATCCACCATAAGGAATAACTCCACGTACAGAGCTGCTGTACTACAGGACTTTGGGCAAGACCTCGTTATTCAAGATTTTAAAAGGAAAAAAATTAAAAGTGGCCAAGTAAGTGAATTGTAGTTTATAAGCAAATGCTGAGCAAATGATCTAGAATCCATGAAACTCTTGACTAAACGTGAGCCAGATTTAGTATTTTTACAACTTGCAGACAATAATACTGAAGGGTAGGAGTTGTGGTTCCTGCTAGACCGACCACAGGAACTAAATACCAAATGTAATGTATTTTTGTGTGTCTTCTGTGTACAGGTCAGAGTTGCAGTGTATAGTTGTGGAGTTAATGCTTCAGATCTGCTAATGATGGAGAATAAGTGAGTTCATCTTCTGTAGTTACTGTATGTTACAAACTTCTCTTTTGTGAGGCATTACAGCTGGTTTGTGGTACAGTACTGCATTAGATTGTCTACCTTCTTTGACAGCCAATTGTAGCATGCTTCAGTGACAGTTGTTGCATATTTTGAGCTTTTTCCAAACACATCTGGATCAATCAGTTATTATAGAAAAGGGTTTTTAAATGGAATGGATGTTGCCATTGAATACAGAAAGACCAGTGACCAAACCTAACCCTTACTCCTCTGCACTTAATACAGTCCCCCCCCCCCCCCCCCAGGGTCCATCCTCCTCACAATGGTCTGCCACACATTGTTCAGTTCAAATATCATCGGCAGTCTTTCTCCACTAGACAGTAGTGGCCAGGGCTAATTTTCTGGTTAGTTGGTCTTCTTTTATTGTAACTATCATCCTGAAAGTTTTTGAGTTCATCTTTACTTGAGCCACCCAACACACCCAGCAATTTGGCAGGAAAGGGTTGTAGTTGTGAAAAGATAACATTTATTAACTTTTTTCTCCCAGGTATGACCAGGTTTTCAAGCCCCCATTTGTCCCTGGCTTTGAAATTTGTGGTGAGGTAATGGAGTTGGGAGAAGATGTCAAGAGTGTGGCAGTCGGCAGTCGTGTCATTGGAATTAGCAAAGAAAATCTGGGCGGCTTTGCAGAGGAATGTGTTATATCAGAGCAGGTGAGAGGCTGTACCTTTATACAGTTTATTCCACACAGTGTTTTGTGAATTATATGTTGGGTTTATTTTTGAAGTAATGTAGTGGAGACCTTAACACACAGCATTTTATATACACAGGACAATACTATAATGTCTTTGACATGCTACTACCATGGCTATACCTGTGTCAACTAGTGAAGTGTTGATGATATTGCAGGTCACATCTTGTTTCTCTAGCCAGGGAAGTATCCAAATGGAGTGGTCAATTAAATTTCAAGATGAACACTGCGACTCCTGTTGTCTTATTAGGGTTGTCAAAATCCTTCAACCATTGTGTCATATTGTCTAACACAAAATCGTAAAGATAATTTTTGGAGCGTGAGGTACATGTTTAGTTATCCGTGACTGTAAACTAATACTTTACTGTATTTCATCATCATTTAGGACCTGTGGATGGTAGATCATGCAGTGGGGTTTAACAGTGGAGCTGCTCTGGTCGACACTTACACCACCGCCCTGATTGGATTACACCGTCGGGCGGGAGTACACGAAGGCAGCACAGTATTGATCACGGCTGCTGCGGGAGGTCTGGGTCTGGCTGCTGTTGACTTGGCTTCCAGTGTTTATAAAGCTAAGGTATATTTATGACAATTTCTTCATCTTTTATATTACACTAGATATTTTATACAGTCAAAGGGGAATGTAATTAGATATGTGTTGCTATCCTAACACCTGTACCTAACCATTTGTGTGTGTGATTTCCTGTGCTTAATAAAATCATCTGGCATTAACCAAATAGAATAATAAAAGTGGCATCCCTATAGTGGAAGTGTTAGTATAATAAACATCACAGCAGATAAGAAATAAAATTTATATAAAGTAATAATTGTACAATTAGTGAGTTCATGATAGGAATGTGAAGTCGAGAACAAAGGCAAATGACTAATAGCTATGTTTACAAGATAGGTGGAGAGTCACAGGCTGTATGGATCTAAGAATACAAACCATTTGTTCAAGAAAAAGTCAATAATCAGTAGCATTAACCTTAACCCATTATTTTTCTCAATGTAATCTGTATGGGTGGTTAAAGTCAGTCTATATCCTTTTATGGCCAGCTATCCTTCCCTGCTTGATTTGAGTAGAAGTTCAAAACACTAAACCTTTGATCTAGACCTGAGCAACCTGGGAAACCTGACATTAATCCTGTACTGTATGTAGCAGTGCAGCAGTCATTCCAAAGTCTTCTGAAGGTTGTTTTAATGCATCTTGAACCTCCTTATAATTTTTTGAGGTCATATTCAATGAAAGAAGAACAAGTAAGCCATCATGTTGGGCAGATGGGCTTCAACGTCAGTATCCTCAGAGTTCAGGTTTGAATTTTTCCATCTATGTCATCCATGTTTCACTGCCATACATCACACTTCTCCTGCCTTCACCTAGAGGAAAGGTTCTCTTGCCACCAGTAAAGACAACAGCTCACTAAACTGACTGCTTACATACTATTGTTTTGTCACCACTAAATATAAAGTTTTTTGTTGTGTTACAGGTTATTGGTGTGTGTGGCACGGAGGACAAAGCAGACCTTGTTAGACAGAAAGGTGCCTGGGCAGCCCTGAAATACAACAAGAAACACATTATAGCAAAGGTGTGGATAATTTCATGTTATGGTTCATATTATACTGTTCTTACCTGCATCATTTACTGTTGAGAAAGTTTGATTGTTGTTAAGATAAATAAAGGAATCATATATTAAAACTTGATGCCTGGCTGGGGTGACTCAAACACACCTAGAAAAATACTACTGGTTGAAATTTCAGTTGTAGTAAGACCCCTGACACTGCTGTCTGGAAATAACTGTGGTTAAGAAATTTGTTGACCTTTTCATCACAGCTCTATTGATTTAATTAGAAAGTTCCTATGAAACAAAAGTTACCAGATAAGTGACCACATCCTTTTGTTAATCACTTTAATTATGTGACTTTCATTTCATAGTGTCGAATAGCACCGTTAGGAATTTATGAACGTTGTATACTGTACTGTACAGTTATAAGTTTATGCAAATAACTCACTCTCTTTTCCTCTCTCTCTACAGGTAAATGAAGTGACTGGTGGTAAAGGCGTAGACATCATCTTTGATGCTGTGGGAGGAGATGTCTTCAATGATTGCTTATCTTGGTAGGTCATCGTTTTCTTAAATAGACAGGTGCTTTTTTTTTTTATTGGCTAATTTGACATATCGACTCACTGGCTGTTTCGTCTGTATGTACCATATAATTCACCTATTAGTACCATGTTTTCAGTATATTTCACCTATTAGTACCATGTTTTCAGCAAATTTCAACTATTAGTACCATGTTTTCAGTATATTTCAACTATTATTATCATGTTTCCAGTATATTTCACCTATTAGTATCATGTTTTCAGTATAATTCACCTATTAGTACCATGTTTTCAGTTTCTTTCACCTATTTGTACCATATTTTTATTTTATAAATAGGTACACCGGTATATAATAATCGACCCTCGCCATTCATAATTCCTGGGTTTGCAGGTACTGTAAATGAATATACACCAACTCTCCATATGTGACCCCTGACCTCTGGTATATATGAGGGTAGGGGGGTGAGGGAGGTTCTTACTTATTTATTCATCATGTGTTTATAATGATGATGAAAAGGAACTGTAGATTTTTTGGTACTGTCCCAATATTTCAAGGCCTCTGTTATAAAATGGGATTTAATTTTTCCAGCGTGGCACATGAGGGAAGTGTGATAGTGGCTGGCTTTGCTAGTCGAGTCATCCCTCACATTGAAACCAGCCAGCTGTTGCCCAAGGCCGTCTCCCTTATAGGGCTCTCCCTCACACACTACCGAGATGCTGACAACAATGTGTACAGGTGAGTTTGTACCTTTGTTTATATTACCGGTCCTAAGACAATTTGGCACTGGTTCAGTATGTAAGTTTATTAAATATAACACAGTGTTCAGTAGACCAGTGATGAAGTGTCTGCCCACCACTTTTACCACACATACCTAACACATGACATGGCATAAGAGAGGTTTTTCAGGAATGTAAACCTCTTGTAATAATTATAACTTTAATATGTCGTTGTGGTGTAGGATTTTTATACTATATATTGTAATGTAATGCAGTACAATACTTTGGGTCAGTACAATCATGGGGAAGAGTGTTCAGTGTACAGTATTTTTCATTCTTGAGAGAAAAATTTGGTTGACATTAGTTAAAGTTTGTGACATCATGAACAGGATTCACACATTTAGCAAACTCTAATATAATGTCCACGTGACACCATTATGTCAGAATTGCATTTATATTTTAGCATAAATCTCAAAATTAGTTTCAATATTTCAATTTCAGACAAGCAGTGGAAGATATAATAGAGATGCATGAGATGGGTCTTATCAAGCCACATATTTCTGCCCTGTTCAAGCTGGAAGATACAAAATCAGCTTTTGCCTTCATGACTGAAAGAATGTCTACAGGAAAAGTGGTGCTCGAGATACGTTAAGGAAAAGGCTTTACAATTTATATAATCACTGTTGCTCTTATAGTATAATATACTGTACCGTTTAATGCTTTGTTATGACATCTCTGTTTAAAATTATTTTAATTTGTGTTGATCATAATAAAATGGTTTTGATTTATTGATCTGTTTTTCATTACTCTTGGACATAATGAGAGAAAATATTCACTCAATAAAAGTCAATATGTCCTGAACTTTCCTCACACAAGTTCGGAAAATGTCAATAAAATGTTGATGATGTCCTTATGACTCCGGCCTCCTTTCATAAGACAGATTTAGTAGAAATGCAACTCAAGTGACAAGGACTGATCTTATACCGGTAATCACTCTACTTCCCCAACTACAACTTTAATCTTGGAAGGGAGGGTAGTGTTTGGTCAGGTCAAGAGATTAACGTGGTCATTTTTCTGAGGTCAGACTAGCAGGTGTGGTATGTGAGTTCCTGACTCTAGGCTCAGCGGTTTGACAACATTGGTAAAAGTAACTCAGATCATAGTTACTTTAGTTTTGTACAAGACATCATCGTGACACTGACTACTTCTGTTTTAGATTCAGTTATTTACTCCGTTGGAATACATAAGGTTAAAATGTAAGAAAAATTTGGTACTTTAAAAGATATTGATGAGATTTTTGCTGTGGTACCATAATTTCATATCAAGTCTTTTGTGTAACAGTTCTGTGATTTTATAACAAGACAATGCACTAATGTCTTGGTACTATATTGTGATTTTTGATTAGTTGTTATTAAGATTTTATGGTGATTTTTTATGTACTGTACTGTACCGTGCTACCAGTGTCGTGGTACTATACTGTACTGTACTACCAATGTCATGGTATTGTACTGTAATTATAGATGGTGACTATTAGCAACAGAGCTGGACATTGAACTAACCCTTCCCAGACAGTGTGGCTGGCAGAAACACCGTTCAAACGCCAAAGGTTCAAAAGAAGAACTGAGTTGATGGACCGATGATTTTTTGCTCAAACACACCGATCTGTTTCCTTCTATTAAACAAGCAGTGTTTAAGCCACTGCACCTTTCGTCTCCTTCTAAAACTCATTTCCATTCCCCTGAACCTTCTAACCCCCCTGTCACTTGCCTTTGTTCATGCATTCATTATTGCTCTGACATTACCCATGACAACATGCACAGTGGAGATATCATTCAGCACATTGAGAAGGGTAAAATCCTGGTTAAGATCAATGTTGACAGGAGATCTGGGCCGTGCATGATGAGTGAGAATAAACAAGAACTCATTCAAAAAGTATTTGTTATATTCTGACAAAAGTTGACATGCTTGCAGGTTTGATTCCACAATAGCTCTTGAGAAGGACAAGAAACAAGAATACTGTAATGTAAAGAATGTGTCACTCTTAGTCATTCTAAAGTACTGTACCTACCCAAGAGTAATAAGTTATGCATCAGTGACTTTACTGGCCTTTAAAACCTCAGTTATGGACGAAAATAAAGATGCAGAGATTAACACACGACATTCAGACAAATTCATTCATATTGGGGCTGCCGTCTTGGATATTAGTAGCTACAGGTATTTGGGATATGCTGCATTGTTCTGGTAGTCCCGGGGGTGAATTTCAGTCTGTATGTCATCAAAGCACATCATGATATTGAAGAATATTTAATATTACAGTAAACACATCATAACTCCTTAAATATTACAGTTAGCACATCACTAATTCCTTATTATTACAGTCAACATATCACAATGCCTTAAATATTACACTTAATATATCACGACTTCATTAATATTACAGCAGCACATCACAACTCCCTTTTATTACAGTTTGCACAGCACAAGTTCTTAAATATTAGTCAGCACATCACAACTTCATTAATATTACAGCAGCACTCCACAACTCTTTAAATATCAGTTCGCACATCACTACTTTAACATAATAGCAGCACATCACAACTCCTTATGTATTACAGTTAGCACATCACATCTCCTTAAATATTTCAGTTAGCACATCACAACTCCTTATATATTAGTTAGCACATCACAACAACTTAAATATTACAGTTAGCACATCCCAACTTCATTATATTGCAGTAGCACATCACAACTTCATTATATTGCAGAAGCACATCACAACTTCTTTAATATTACAACTGCACATCATAAGTTCCATTAATATTAAACTCAGCGCATCACAACTTCTTAAATATTAGTTAGCACATCACAACTTAAATATTAGTTAGCACATCACAATTTCTATAACAGCAGCACATCACAACTCCCTTAACCCTTAAGAGGGCAAAGTATCCTTTTAAGTATTTTATTCTGTCTAACGCCAGACGATTTTATTCAGCAGAAGAGTTAATATCTAAGGGGTTAATATTAGTCAGCACATCCCCGATATATGCTAGAGACAGTCATGAGTCATTTAACTGAGAACGTCCGGAATACCAGCTAACTGATGCCACACCTCCACCACATCCTGCACCCAGAGAGATAAGAACGTCTACAATTGTCTCGCTTATTTATAAACCACATCAGAGCACTTTGTTCAGTCGAGAGTTCATATGAGGACTGGGAGATGTCCGCCTCCTTAGGGGTCACAACCTCGGGTTAAAGAAGCCACAAGTTCAGAAAATTGTCAGGAAAAACTGTTTTGGAGTGATAATTGTAAATTATTGGAATAACCTGCGAGAGAGTGTTGTGACATCATTTACTAACACTGACTCAAGTACAAATACATTCTGAAGTCAGTACTTGCCTACAGTGCTTGTGTATCAAACGTTACCGACCGCCCAAGAGGTTATCAGGCCGGTCAGTGTGTCTAGGAAAGTAAAGGTAAAGCAAAAGTTGCTATTTAAGAGTGTACAGTGTCGTTAACACCATACCAGTATCGAGTGGGTCAGTTGCATGGACGCTCCTACAGACATAGTCTCTGTACATGTTTGATTGAATATTTTTTGGAATAATAAGATATTTAAATTATATTAGATCAGGATAAAGAACTTAGTGAAAGTGGTTAGTGGCGTATTATCAGATAGCAGGAATTCGGCTGGAGAATTAGTTGTGGAACTAAACATGAGTGACAACCTGACAGCGGTTCTGTATGATCTTCAAGACATGAGACTGGTGAGTAACAGCGTCATAACCAGGCGCAGTTTTTCCTTAATGTGTAACAAGGATATTACCCTGTGTTCAGTGCCGGATTTAGACCTGTGGAGGCCCATGGGCAGCCTCTTTGTGGAGGCCCCCCTCATTATAACTACCCAAGAGGGTGGGGTGGCGAGTGTGTGGGGTACGAGATGTTTGGTTCACACTCAGGATGGGGTGGAGAAAGGAAACTCACAATGTGCTCTCTGTATACATGTTGTATTGAATGTACAATGCAGCTTGGTGCTGGGAAGTGGCAGCGTGGTTACAAGCGTGATGTAGAGAGAGCTGGTTGGTGAGGGTGCTCAAAGGAGGACAGCTTGTGGGTCGCCATGCTCGCCGGCGGGAGCGAGGACCGCCGGGCAGGCGGAGGAGGTGGTGTTGCTGGCTGGTTGGTGTAGGTAGAAAAAAGAGAGGTCACCACGAGGTCAAGTCTTAAATAGCGGAGGTAGGCGTGGCTTAGAAGTTGACCTCCGTCATGTAAGGCGGCGCTGGTTGACCAAGACCACGAGGCACACACTGTGGAACTCGCGGGGTCGGCTACTCAGCAACAAACAGCGTTTGTAGGGGAGAAATCCACTACAAGTGAAGCGAGCCTAAACATCTGGGAGTTCCGGGGGGCGCTGTAAGCCCCCCGGAAAAATTTTGAAATTTGAACACTTCTTTGGAGAATTTTGAAGCCATATGCAGTTATATTGAGGAAATTAGAACATTGAAAATGTTTAATTAACTGTATATTTATTGATAGTCTACAAATTCCCATGAATTTTAAAGAATGAAAATAAAAATAATCCAAATGAGTAAACAAATAAATAAAATATTGTAAAATGTGGAGGCCCCTGGGCAGCTGCCCACTCCTGAATCCGGCCCTGCCTGTGTTATTAGGTGTGTGAAAAATAAATATAATCATGAAAGTGGGGAAATGGTAAACCTCTTTACTTCCTTTTTTACCTTAAATTACACACTGTACTGTATACGTTTACATACTAGCTGGGGTATCTGACGTTATTTTTTTAATTGTACCAAATTTCACACTGTACCAAATTTCTGCGGAACTGACCCCCAGATTACTCCTTCCATTACATAACCTTATCAAATTTCAACCCTGTATGTTACAAATTAAAAGGAGGTAATGTAAAATAAAATACACACACACACAAAAAACCTTACTATTAGTTATTATAATAGATGTAAAGAGGTACAGCGGTCTCTGGTAACGCGTCTCTCCCCACACTATACATGTTAAGGGTTTGAGTCTTGGCACGAGATACACGCGGGAAGGATGTTATCCAGACCCCAGTGTGACACCAAACATCACGAGTTTCCTGGCGGTACTCTGGTTTACTCTTGTATTAACACAGGACATTGAAGTTCATAACAAAGTTACAAAAAAACAGACCAAACCGCTTGAGTAAGCTCATACACAAGTGGTGACATGGTTATCTTGAGGAGTACAGAGACTAACAACTTGGAAGTGTTTATAGACTTTAATTAAACCACCTCTTGCCTGCTTATAGTATAAGCTAGGCAAATGCAGGCGTTCTACACACAAAGAGTCACACATTTAAAAAATCTCCAAGTTGTTCTTAACGAAAGGTTTCCAGGCAATATATATTAAAAAAATTTCGTCCCCACAGGAACAGAGGCCGGTGCCCATGCCAGGACCTGAAGGTAAGACGTCATTGGTTTTACGTTATTTATAAAATTACTGTAACTTGATTGAAAATGGTGGAATTAATTGTCTCATTATTTCAGAAATGTGGAAATAGGGTTAAAGAAAACGAGATGTAAATTTTAAGTTAGGCAACGTGTATTAAGAGTACAGTGTACTGTATGTGGTTTCGTTCAGTATTGTATTCTTGTAATCATTATGCATATAATAATCCAGTAATGGTAGATACTTTAGCACCATAGGGTAGAGGAGTGTAATGATAATAATGTGTAAGCATAACTATGTCATTGTTTATTTATCACAGTGCATTAGAGTTTTCTCAGAATATTTATTGTTGACGGATTGATGCAGCAACTAATCTTATTATGAGCTTAAAGATCTTAGTTGTTGAAGCACAGTAATAACATAATATTATCAACACAATGCATTGAGGCAATGTGGCAGGGTTGTGAGTGAGGGGATGTTTGTAATCTTGTAAAATGAGTGGTTAGAAGGGCGATTTGAAAGTCTTCTGTGATCGAAGACATTCTACATTTTTTGCCATTTTCTCTAGGTAATAAAGCTAAGGCCCGACCATCCTCTTCAAGTATTTGTGACCTAACATGATGGCTTATATATACTATTAAAGGTTCTCTCCGGGGAAGTCCAAATCTAAAATTAGTTTGATCAGGGGGTGTCACTACTGCAGCACAAGCCAGCCAGCCAGCAGTGAACTTTAACACCAGGCTATAACCAATAATATAATATACTGAAGATTAATTTTGTCAGTTTATAAATCCATTTCATCAATTATCTCTGCTTAACTAACTTAATTTAAACCAGCATAGACAGTAATTGCTGTTTTTAGGAAGTCATGTCATGGTACAGTTTTATTGTACTGTAACATTTTTATTCTTAAATGTTTCTAAATGTATTTGTGTTTTTCCTATATACTTAAATCATACAGTAATGTTTAGGGAAGTTATGTTAGCCATTGTTTTGTTGTTTTATTTTTATTCTCTTCACCAAATGATTGACTAGTTAGCCACTTGGGCGATCAGTCACATCTCTGTTATGCACTGTTGGCAAGTACTGGGCATGCACCGGCTCCTGAATGTACCTGAACCCACTCCAGTGTTGGTCAAGTCTTGTCTTGAAAGAGCTCACACTCGGTGCCGTCACAACACTTTCTGGTAGATTGTTCCAAGAGTTCACAGCTCTCACTCCGAAAAAATTTGCCCTCACAGTTTTCTGGACTTGCTGCTTCTTCAATCTTGAGCTGTGACCCCTTGTGGGGCAAGCGTCCGCCAGCTCCAAGGACACTCGTTTGAGTAGTCCCCCTTGAGATGCTTATACGCCTCGATTAGGTCACCCCGTGCTCGTCTGTAGTATAAGCTAGGCAAGTTCAGGCGCTCCAATCTCTCATGGTAGCTGAGGTGCCAAAGGGCAGGCACTAGTCTGGTGGCCCTCCTTTGAACATTTTCAACCAACTGACAGTCCCCAACATATCTTGGGGACCAGACGGGGTAACAGTACTCCAGATGGGGAAGCACTTCACTCTTGAAGATCGTTACGAGGGACGGTCTAGATATCTGAACAACCTTCTTATAAGACCCAATAATTTATTTGCCTGATTTACCTTCTTCTTGCAATAGCCCGAGAACTTCAGCTTATTGTCAACATACATACCTAGGTCCTTCTCACATTCAGTCTCAAATAGTGCAGTTTCTTCATCCCGTTGGGACATTATTGTCTCACGGCTTATTTAATTCTTTAACATTCTTTGTTCTTAGTTCTCAGACTATGGAGGGGGACACTGCTTTAAGTATAATAGAAAAATTAATGTAATTCTTCCATTGAGACAGAGGGGAAGGGTTGAGTCTGTTTTAAATGAAGCATCAGAGAAAAATCAATTTATAAAATTAATAGACATGTTCTACTTTTCTGTGCAGTGTCATTCACAGTTGCCCTATTTATAACTGTTTACTCTTTTTTAATTAATTTTTTAATATTATCAATAATGTGGATGTATATCATGCAGATGTGCTCCTGCATGTGGCCAGTGTGGGGATCTGCGGCTCAGATGTGGCCTACTGGTGGAGGGGTCGCACAGTCCGCAATGTGGTGGAAACTGCTCTTGTGTTGGGCCACGAGAGTTCTGCCAAAGTGGTCACTTGCGGCTCGGACGTCCACAACCTAAAACCAGGTCATTCAGTTCAACTCTCAATTACTAAGATGTGTCCTTATTGTATAATGTGTGTGTATATGTTTGAAAGGCAGTTTATCCTGCATTCTCCTCAGATTTCTGATATGCCACCACATTTGTGCAGGGGCTAGTTTATTAGGCACCATCTTGCATCCTGTACAAGATGAAGCACTATAGCATTACAGCGACTAACAGAGAAGCATGTTGAGTTCATGCTTGCCTTCTTTGACCTAATCAAAACAGTAATTACCACAACTAAATATATAAAAGTAATGTAAAATATCTTTACAGTTCATGTCTTGGAATACTAACCTAAACCCTATCTGTACTTTACATACATACATACTTCATCACATTCTCGAGGTTGTTGGTGAAATGAAATATTGTATTTTCACAGGTGATCGGGTGGCCATTGAACCTGGCGTCCCATGTAGGAAGTGTGAGTACTGCAAGGGTGGCCAATACAATGTGTGTCCTGAGATGAGGTTCTGTGCCACACCACCAGTCGATGGTACGCTCACCAAGCACTTTGTTCACCCTGCTGACCTCTGTTTCAAGTAAGTTACCACAAGTGTGTGACGACAATGAACTGCTTCAACTTGGTTTATGTATGCATTTATACCCGTCAATGAACACAATATCTAAATACAGTACAGTGTAATAAGTTCATTACCTTTAGTGAAACCTTGGGAGTATAAAGTCTGTGTTTATAATTTATATTCAGGAATGAAGGAGTTTGGTGAACTTTCATGATCTTAGTTTTAGAAGTTATGGAAATTATCCTGAGAACTCTGAAAGTTTGTGTTATATTGAACATTGAATATATGACCACATCAACAGGGAACTGAAGGCAAGTTTCTTTTCACAGGAGGTTGTAGGTTCCTTCATTTTGGGGTGGGGAAATTTTTTCAGGTGCACAAATCTTCACTTAGGAATGAAGGTGGCTTCTAGGAGTTTTAACCTTGCAAAAGAATTTTTTTCTGTCTGAATGACTGACTATTTCAGAGATGAGCCAATTGGGAAACTGTTAAAAGTTGTTAAAATTCCTTCCTGGCTTACCATGTACAATAATAGACATATAGGTTTGCACCTAATCTGGTTTTATAATGGCTAAGATTTCTTTATCAGTAAGATGCTGAAGTTAAGTCATGAACAGGGGCATAATCAGACATTAAAGAAGGGGGAGGGCAGCTCATCCCAACGGCACATCTGTTGACACGATAGCGTAGCTGCTGAGCGGGAGGGGGGCGACTCTCCCAGGCTGAAGAAGAATATGGTAATACGTACAGTAGTAATGAGAAACATGTTGTGGTGACATCTGGAACACATAATTAAGCACTGTACAGTACCTGAAGGATGAGTTTCACACTTGTTTTCTGGCAACTTTTTATTTAAACATTTGAAAACAATAAAAACTTACTTTAATAACAATTAAACTGAAAATTACTTATAGAGACAAAATATAAAGTGAAAGTTCAGGTCATCACATTGGGGTGAACAAGGCAGCATTATTAACAAATGACTGTCATCCCATTCCTTGCTGGTATAGCATCTCACAGGTCAGGTCATTCAGTGAATGGCCCACACATTATTAATAAAGGGTTAACATAGGAAGCACCATTTTATAACAAAGGGGACAAAGTGAGTGATGCAGATTATAAAACCTTACATTAAGATGTACTGTACTGTACTGTAGTATATTTGAGGTTTTTATGTATTTTGAGAATCTCTCCACTATTTAATTGGTAAACTGTGATGCCTTTAGATTAAGGAAGTCAAGGGCATTGTCAAAAAGAATTTGTTTCTTGAGGGAATCTGGAAGATCTGAAGATTCAATTAGCTTCCCAGGATGAAGCTCACCGAGGGGGAAGGGGTAGTCTGAGCCCAGGATGACGCGGCGTTCTCCTATAACCTGTCAATATATACAGCGGTGACTACACTTATCTGTAATACTTAAAGGCTTAAGCACATTGCTTCAAACATATATACAATTTATCTCTCAATTAAAATGCCACATATGTAGCTCTTTAAATATATTTTTTATTATATATTTTATCCTCTTTGCCAATGATCGGCTCGTTAGTCGCTTGGTCGGTCGGTCACGTCTCTGTTACGCACAGTTGGCAAGTACTGGGTACGTATGTATTGAGTGCCGGCACTAGTTTATTAGCCTTCCTTCAGGCACTCTCAAAAAGGTTTAGAAGATACAGTATATAAGGCACAAACCTTCAGAAGAAGCCTCAGGGCATCAGCATCGTGCACAAGACTGTCACACCAAAACTTGCCCAGGTAGGAGCGAGGAGGTGTGTTACATTCTGTAGCACAGAGGTCAGGTCGCACGTTGTATCCATGTTGAATACGACCCACCGTGTAGGGGAAGGATCCTCCTCCATGAGCAAAGCACACCTTCAGCCTGGGAAACTGGTGTACAGTACAGTAAAGTCATTATTTACCTTCTCAAGATTTTGTATATGTCCACACACATACACACTATATATGCTGTACAGTAAAATCTCGTTTCTAGGAAGAGGTTTAGGACTGAATTCACTCAGTTAAAAAAATAGTAGTTTATAGACTGATCCATTGCAACTAGTCTAATCTTTCTTGCGTTATCACCAATAACAACAGTATTGTAGCGAGATTACAACAGTATACATTTTAGAAATCTGCATAAAACAGAACACAATGTGAGGTTATCTTAAGTATTAAGTGACTGATTATATTCACTTCTTAATATATTAGTTGTCTTTAGTGATATCTGTAAATAGTCAAATGTTTTCTCTCTTAAGCATCATTCATAGTTTAGTATTACCAGATTAAAACTGTCTATTTGTTAATTGTACAAAATTTGAGCTCACCTGTTCAAATACATTGCCCATTAGCATGCAACATATAGCAGTGGCAGTCTCTGCCGGCATCCCCACCAGCCAAGGTAACCAGTACTTGCTGTATCGCCCACCCATCTGCATGTCCCATGGATGTACAAACACTGACAAGCCTGGTGATTCACTAAACAACTTCAGTATATTGGTCACTGCATCATGTTATATTTAATAAACTATTATTTTAATCCTTTCACGATGTCATTTAATGGTCAGTTCTAAAAATCTGTTGTGATGATATGCATTACAAATACAGTACAGTATATAAAGTACCTGTAATTAAAAATAACTTAAGTTTATTTAATTTGTTCAGTACCATTGTAAATCTGTTGCCATTTGTAGTAGTGTTCATGTCACACCAGTGACCGATCACAGGCTGCACTTTGTCCAAATGAATATTGAGGATGTTATTGAATACATACGGGTTCTTGGAGTAGATGTACCAAATCTGAAATTATATACAGGTAGTCGTCGACTTACGACCTAGATTGGTTACGGCCGACCGGTCGTAAGTTGATCTGGTCGTAAGTCGGCCTATGTTATAATTACCTTACGTATATTATACTGTAATGTGTAATGATAATATAATCATCTTTAAGTCATATTTTATCAACATTTTCTTTGTTCATTATTGTTACGGTCGTCAGGTTTAAGTAAATCACTGCATACTACAGTACAATTGGTTTATTATTTACACTGGGGCTGGGGCCAAAACTGTCGTACCGCCGGTCGTAAAGTCGAACAGACGTAAGTCGCATAGGTCGTAAGTCGACGACTACCTGTACTGTACATACAGTACTATACTTTCTGAAAGCCTCTTGGTCACAAACATTTTGTAGATGCTCCAGTGATGGTGGTACAGCGGTAACACGCATAACTCTCACCAATATGTCAAAGAGTTCGAGCCTCGGCCCAGACACACGTGAGAAGGGTGTTGTGATCCTCACTACCACAGGTCTCCCAGTTTCCTCCTGTACTAACACTAGATAGAGTGCCCAAACAGTTGATAAGTGGCTAATGTGATATTTCAATACTTAGGTTCTGAGTGACAGGCGATCACCCTGTTTACTTGTTTGTTATGTTGACGATGAGATGTTTATTTTCTGAGAGAATTTGGCTGCTAGGGAAGGATAGTTGTCCTGTCTGCTGTAATTACTAGGTGAAAGAACTACGGTAAGTATATGTATCAGAAAAACAAAACTATCTTGAGGCCATTACCCACAGCTGAAGCCTTTACAAAACCCACGGCTTGATGCTGGGCTTCAAAATGTGCTCTCTCTCTCTCTCTCTCCTGCACTTTTCACTTTGATGTTACTGAAAAATAGTAACTGATGAGAGTTTACAAAGGCATCTACCACTAACCTAAGTCTTCACAAGTCTTCCATATAGGATACAGTTCTTTAGCGTCTAAATTCCATTCATTGATGTGTGAGCCAATCTGGATGCCTGGGAAGTGAAGGTCCGCCTTAAGTCGTTTGAGTTCTTCAACAGCAAGCTCTGGGGCCTGGGCAGGTATAGTGCCAAGTCCCACGAATCTTTGTGGATGTTGCTTCACTGTTTTAGCAAGATCATCGTTCAGCAACCTGTGTTATGGTTAAAACATGTGAGAAATGCTATATACTGTACTGTACTGTACTGTACTGTACTGTACCCTGTAATACAAAAATCATTATACATGGTTATAAAGTGTTTATATTTCAAAACAGGATAATAGGGGGGGGGGGGGGAGGCTTGCAGTGCTGCCCCATAACACCCAAGATACAGTTTACCTCCACAACACATGTCAGTTCATCACACCATTAACTCCACTAACCCTAGCTACCATTGACACAAAATTTGCACATGACCATCTTGGATTATCTATAGACTGGGCATTGCAATTTGTATAAAGCTGGAACATAACAATGGACATGCACAATAATGATGCATGACAACACTTCATTAACCTCATTTAAAATCATGCAATTGAAATTTTATTTTGTCAATCCAGGATCCCTCAATTGTAATGCTGCAATGAGAAGCTGACAAACAACTTTTATTCTTTAACATAAAGCTCTAATTCCTTTAGTTAATGAGTGCAAGGAAGATAAACTACTATTACCTAGTACTGTACAATTTTGCATTATGGTTCTGTAAGTAATTTTTACCTTACAACTAATATGTAAACACCAATGAAGTGGAAAATTCTATGATGTGGTTCTGCCAAGTCCCAAGGTTGCTGAGTTAAGAGATGCTCAACCTTACTCCTATAAAAGTATTCCCAGAAATAGTCATCAGTCTTGGTAAAATTTTCCTGCTGGACATAGTGAAGTAAAGTGAGACCGACTGAAATAAGCTCAGACAACCATAAGTATGCTCACCTTATACATCCCCATCAAAATGTTCTAGAATAAAATCAACTTCATATCGAAAACTACCCCGGAAATCAATATTTCCATCCAACTTAACAACCTAACCTAAACTAACTCCAGATATATTACTGATTATACTCAATTTTCAAAGGAATTTACTCACCTACTTAAATCTAATGTGTGATCAGGTTTAGCCCAATAACTAAACATGACAGGCACAGTCGAGAGAGCTTGAACGGTGACCCCAGTGTTATCCATGTCCCTGATACGGGCGGCGGCACTCCAGCAGTTGTCCTCAATCACACGAAACAGTTGACCGTCCTTCATCATATTTGCCTTCCCTGATTGTTGTAAAGTAAAAGGTGAGGAGAAGCTTTGATGTAGGTATTTTGGTAGTGAAGAGGGTGTGGAGTGAGAGGGTAGGATTGTGGAGTGAGATAGTAGGATGGTGATAGGGTGGGATGAGAGTGTGGAGTGAGAGGGTGGGATGAGAGGTTTGGATGAGAGGGTGTGGAGTGAGAGGATAGGATTGTGGAGTGAGATGGTAGGATGGTGACAGGGTGGGATGAGAGTGTGGAGTGAGAGGGTGGGATGAGAGGGTGTGGGATGAGAGGGTAGGATGAATGAGTGGGGGGTAGGTGAGTGTAGTACTGACCTGGTGTACACTGTGATGCGTGGTCAAGTTGGATGAAGCCACCATAGCCATAGCGTTCCTTCAGGTCAGGCCATGTCTCTGGCAGGATGTGGTTGTGTAGGTCCAGCTTGAATAGTGACATCTCTTAAAACGGCCTGGCTTCCTCTTGCTGGGCAAATATAAAAATAGAGATATAATTGACTAAACTGTACAATAACCCCAATTATATCACAGTAATGTGTTATAATAGCTGCAGTACAATAATACATATACCCAACAGTGATAATGTTTAAGTCTGCTCTATAGCTTACATTACTGTACTGTACTTACACGTCTGACTGTGAACAAGTTTCTAGAGTGAGTCAATACCACAAATGGTTAAAACCAATCCCTGTGATATTCAGATAATTAAATCAGTAGTAAAAATTTTAATACACCTTTAATATTAACAATTATTTCACTTGGTTTTTTTAATGATCAACTTTTCATAATTTTAATACAGTAATTATTTTTTTTTTATACTGTACAGTACATGTATTGCATTCTAGGGTCTACTGGGGACTGCATCCTCTTACCTTCAAATTATCTTTTCATATCTGGTACTGTACTGTACTGTACAGTAGTGTACTCTATATTTCTAGGCCTATTAGTTCCCAAATTAAGAAGATTTCCTAATCTGCCTGTTTCTAACCCAAGTTTTCTGATAATCAATATACTGTACAGTATTAGGTACAGTATTGAACAGTATATAGTTATGTGCATGGGGTATGTAAAAAATTTACCTGACAGAAATATTTTGATTCTTTACCAAGTTGCAAATAATGGAAGTGCTGTCTGAATATAGAATAAATGGCTAATTACAAACAGCAATAAAATATACTTATATCTCCTACATCAGTAAAGCAAATACTGTACAGTGTATCTTTTGAAAATGGTAAATGGTTTGGTATAAGCAATAGAGGGAAACAGGGTAGTGTGTTGTCCCTCTACTATTTAAAAACAACGTGGATAAGATCATTAAAAAATATAAACCAACTTCAAGAATCATTAATCACAACTGTTGCAGATGATGTTCATCAATGACATATGAGCAGAGAATCTCTTCAGGCAGCAGCGGAAATATTGAAGAGTGTATTAAATGACAGCGGCCAAAGTGGGACTGCGAAATGGGCTAAAAAATAGTCCATAGTGTTAAGAGTGATTTTGCAACATCGCAACATCATTTTGAAATCCTAAAACTTCATGGACCGCTTTAAAAGTGCCCTGGCTTGTCTTGACATTCAGGGTTAGTTGATCACTGTGAAGTGTCTCAACAGTAGGAGGCCACACAAACAGCCAGCATCAAGTGGACGAGCACAGCAATATTTTATTGCTGTTTGTCAGTGGAGTACTGTCACCCTGTCTGGTCCCCGAGATATGCTAGGGACCGTCAGTTGATTGAAAATGTCCAAAGTGACTGCACTACAGCACCTCAGCTACCCTTAGAGATTAAAGCGCCTGAATTTGCCTAGCTTAGAGTACAGATGGGCAAAGGAGGACCTAATTGAGGTGTATAAACATCTCAAAGGGCACTATTCGTCGAGTGCCCTTACTTGGAGCTGGTGGACACTCACCCCACAAGGGGTCACAGCTCAAGGTTGAAGAAGCTGCAAGCCCAGAAAACTGTGAGGGGTAACTTTTTCAGAGTGAAAGTTGTGAACTCTTGGAACAATCTGCCAGAGAGTTTTGTGACGGCACCGAGTGTGAGCTCTTTCAAGACCAACACTGGAGCAGGTTCAGATACATTCAAGAGCCAGTGCATGCTCAGTACTTGCCAACAGTGCGTAACAGAGATGTGACCGATCGCCCAAGCGGCTAACGAGCCGATCAGTGGTGAAGAGGATAAAAGTAAAAGTAAAGCATTTTTATTTATGGGAAAAACTAAGGGGAAAATCAGAATAGGAAAAGTGCAATTTCTCCACCTAATTTTGCTTATTCTTGAGGTTAGAAATAAATTTTCTTCAACAGAGATATTTCATTGGGTGGTTGGTTAACTTGGACCCTTGTCATTAACTATTACAATCACATCAGAACTTTTTTTTTTGTATAGAGGATGACAGATTCTTTCTTGTGTTAAGAATGTCAAAATATGGAAAATGATTTGAGTTTTTGTTGTATTAGTTTGGCGATACACACAAACTCTTCTTTTCCGTAAAATTAAAATACTGGTATAGTACAGTACTGTACTGTAGTATTTTAGGTTAGGTTAGGTCTGATGGTAAGGTGTAATGGTAACTTAGTTTGTATGGAAAGGTCGCTGGGAAGTATTCTGTCTCTTATAATTTAGTCAGTTACTGGATTTTCAGGGAATTGTTTCTAATATAGATATATTATCTTTATATAACAGTTTGCCAACCAGGAAAACTGTACTAAAGAAATAAAACAATACCCTTATTCTGTACGTCTTCTGAGTGTTATTTTGTCAGTACAGTATATTGGCATCTTTGATATTTGAATGGTTTTCATCGTTCTCTGTTTACGAGTTTTTGGACCTTTGATATATATATATATATATATATATATATATATATATATATATATATATATATATATATATATATATATAAATTTTCAATATCCTTTTGTTGAAGTTATGAAAAATGTGAACGAAAAACATGATACACCTTAGATATTTAGAATTCACCAAGTAACTAGCTTTACTCTTCACCACTGATCGGCTCGTTAGCCGCTTGGGCGATCGGTAACTTATTACAATGAGAATCCTGTTGCTTTTACCATCTTCACTAATCGGTGAAAGAGGATTCGAAGTTTCCGCAGATAAACAAATGAATATTTATATATAGGTTATAAAGTATACTTACTTTCCTGAGAAATGAGAAACTTTTATGGGATTCGTGGGTGTGGCTCCTTAAACCACCTGCTTCACAGACTTTATGGAAGACCAAGGTTGTGGGACCGGTCCAACCTGGCCCTGGACATACCCGTTGTGTTACTACATTTATCTTTTATTATTATTATTATTATTATCATTATGTTTATTACTTGATAAATATCTTCCGTGAACTTGACTTGTGTGATTGAAAAGAAAGTACATGTTTTAGAATATTCATAAGATTTATAAAACAATAAGTTTACAAAGGTAAATAAATGTAAATACAGTATAGTAGGCATCTTGTTGTCCCCTTAGCAACACTGGGAGGTAGTTAGTCAATTAGATAATGTTATATTAAAAAAAAATCGTTGTGTACTAATACATCAAAATCACTTACTGCAGAAAAATGAAGAATATTACAGCAAGAACAATTAATCAAGATAACTATTTGTAGAAAGTTGGGCGTTTTTCAGTGACAAGATGGCACTCGTACGTGTTTACTGCATGAATAGCTCAGTACTGCCAGCCGTTCACTCGATTAAAACACACTTGGAGAATGGTTGATGTTTATTCTGTCATAATCGATTTACAACTTCACATTGGGTTGATCATGTACAGTGGATAAACTCTTGAAGCCTTTAAAGGCAAATACATTCAGGAGCCAGTGCATGCCCAGTACTCGCCAACAGTGTGTAACGGAGACGTGACTTATCGCCCAAGCGGCTGATGAACCGATCAGTGGTGAAGAGGATAAAAGTAAAAAGTTCTTTTATTCTTCTGATCGGCTCAGGGCAGGATGGGTGGGTGAAGGGGTAATTAATTAAATTACGAAAAAAAATAGTATAAATTTATGTGACACCATTGTACTTTGACTAAGTGAGACAGAAAAAAGTATATAAAGGTATGGAATTCGGGGTAACGTCCATAACCAGTGTGTGGTGAGTAATGGCGCGAAATCGTCGTGTGTGCCCATAACAAGCGGGTGTACCACAGGGAGGTGTTCTGGGACCGTTATTACTAGTCATTCTTTCATTTACTCATCTTCTTTTGGGTTCGCTGTGGATAAAGAACTAACTACAATATACTGTATAATACAAGTGGAATAGTGATTTTTATGAGAAACCACATTTAACAAGTTTTATGTGAAGATAATGTCGCTCGCTAGTAGTGCAAAATGATGTTATATTTCAACGTTTAAGTGAAGTGGGTAAAGGATAGCCGAAATATAGCCAGTTAAAACCCTAGCCTAAATGAATTACTAATTGTCAATACAGACGATAACGACACCCACGGCTGAGGTAGAGCATAAGTTCGTCTGAGGTTTGTGCAGGCGAGCTATTAATTAAGACGCAAATATCAATAAACAATAATTATTTATAATAGGGCAACCTAGTGTATACTTAGGCCGTGAGCTATTGAGACCAACTGACCCCCTTCTACCTGCCCCCAGGTTGCCAAAAAACGTGAGTGACGAGGAAGGAGCGATGTTGGAGCCACTGGCAATGGCCGTGTACTCATGCCGACGAGCCGAAGTGGGCGGTGGCAGCATTGTTTTGGTATTGGGCGCCGGGTCCATTGGACTGTTAACGCTACTCACTGCAAAAGCAATGGGTGCCGCATCTGTCTGTATAACGGGTCAGTGTTTATCAGTGACACTTTTGGTTAAGTGGTATCATACTGTAACGGATGGTGCACATTTGGTCAGTTGGCAGCCACTTTGGACTGACACCTTTAATCGATTAGCGGGACCTTTGCACTTGCAATACGTTTGGTTTTAGGATAAGTTAAGACATATTCAGTAAAACCTCTCGAAGATGAACCAATTGAATATTGCGGCTATGAATATCTTAGTCCAAAATAATGATTTAAATAGCTAATATGAGCGTTACTAATGTCAAAGTATTTCTAGTGTTTATTTAGACCCGTATTGACCTGTAAACATGTACTTTAAACATGTATGCCTATCATATCTTAACCTAACCTATACTGTATACTGAATATATAAATCGTAAATAATAAAGGGAAAAAGCTTTGTACAATACTAAACAAAATTTGAAGATCTGTAAGGATTTGTAGTTGGATCAGTCACTGTAACTGACCACAATACTGTATTTACAACGTGTGTATGAACTGCCTCTCTGTGTCATGCAATAGAAGGCTTGGCTTGTTGAAATCTTCGTGGGCTTTTGGCATGGTGAGTCTGCACGCACGCACACACACACACACAAAAAAAAAAACTGAAGTACAGTTATAATAAACTTTACAGGGAAAAAAAATAAGAAAAACACCCCAAGTTCCTTTGTACTCCCGCAGACATTAATGAAGGTCGTCTGAGATTTGCTAAGACTCTTGGTGCCAATCGCATCATTAACGTCTCCGGTCAGAGTGAAGTGGAAGTGGCCGCCAGAATCCAGCACGTAATGCCGTCCCAGCCAACTGCCATCATTGAGTGCTCGGGGGCTGACTCTTCGTACAAGATTGGAATCCTGGTTAGTGACTTGACTCTATAATATGGTATTGTAAGTAGTAAAGAATGAATGATTTTAGTTGTTATGATAGATTTTAGTCTTTGGTATATTGATTTGTAGAATAAGACTCCCAGACCAATGCCAAGTGATCGTTCAGTCGTCGTGGGAACGATACTTGACATTGCATATATATACCTGTACGGCTATATTCGTCATCGACAGCTATTGTGGGTAGAGATTATGGTGATGTGGTTTGTAAGTGATCCAAAATACTTAATTAAAACTCCTGAGAGATGTAAATCCTGGTTTATTACGACGTAATGAAAGTTATGTCTCAATATAGTCATAAGTGTTTCTCATCTCACGTTCATAAGTCGCTGCTGCTGAGATACATAAAGTTAGTGTTTTATTATACAATTCACCAATACTTGAATAATTTGATTAACACTACACAATGGAAAGACATGAACCTTATGAAGTATATATAAAGCTTTTGGGGGAAGTTGCAGTTCATGGTTAGGAAAGAAAATACTTATAGATATCAAATACGTACACAGATAAACCTCTGAACTTTATGTAAGATCATTAACATTACTTAACTTGATTACTTAAGGCTGTTATGGACGACGGCATCAAGCTTGTATGGCTAAATCTCCGTCCATTAGTGTGATACAGATCGGTTATAAAACGAATCGACTTTACAATACGAAATACAAATCTAAGCATAAGTGTATAACCTAAAAGCTTCCAGTGGTTTTTTTTTTTTTTTTTTTTTTTTTACACGGGGATTAGCCCACCCGGGCAAAGTTCACTGACCCACATCGGGGCTTGGGGGGGGGGGGGGGATGTAATAATAATAATAATAATAATAATAATGATAATAAAGAACCATAAATAAATACAAAAATAAAAATAAAAATCAAGAGAAACTAAAAATGTATGTTGTGTTGTCAAAGTAAGAGAAACAATTGAGACCCTACAATTATGTGTATTCACCCAATTCCTTTTTTAAATACTGAGTTTATACAGGATTTACATAATTCTATTGTTGTCATACTTCAGTTTTGACGTAATGTGTCTTGCCACTCTCCTTCCCAGGCTAGCGCTCCCCGGGGTGTGATGGCATTGGTGGGACGAGGTAAACCCGACGTCACTCTTCCAATTGTCGAAGCCGCCACCAAGGAGATGGATATTCGTGGCGTCTACCGATATGCCAACTGGTAAAGCTACATTAGAGGGAATTACACAGTTGTAGTTAATGATAAATATAGGGATTGTAGGAGGGACAAGATGATAAAGATGGGTTAGGATAATGAAGAGGAAGGATTCTTATATCTCTGCGGATAGAAGAATAAAATGTTATCCTTCTATCCTCCTTCCTCTAACTATTCTTTTCTGCCCCTAATCCTTCTATCTCCTGTCTCGAATCCTTCTCTCTTTCTGTCCCTCTAATCCTTCTCTGTCCTCCCTTTAATCCTTCTCTATACTCCTCTATATCCTTCTCTCTATTCCCTCTAACCCTTCTCTCCTTCCCTCTGTAATCCTGCTCTCCTCCCTCTAATCCTTCTCTATTCCCTCTAATCCTTCTCTATTCCCTCTAATCCTGCTCTCCTCCCTCTAATCCTCCTTCTCTCCCCCCTATAATCCTTCTCTTCCTATAATGACCGAAACTATAATTTTACCTTAATGATTATATTTCACTATAAATATTTTTTTCTGACTTTATTCCCATGGCTAATATCTTCCCCAGTTACCCTGCAGCCCTGGCCCTTGTATCCTCGGGGTTAGTGAATGTGAGGCCCTTAGTGACCCATCGCTTCCCATTAACTCAGGTGGTCCAAGCCTTCCAAACGGCTAAAGATGGAGCTGCTATCAAGGTGATGATTCAGGTTGACCAGCGTGAGTAATCAAGAAACTCAAGTACGGATATAATGGTTCGGGTTAAGCAATGGAGAATGATTTGAAGGAGATAGAGAGGACGATTAAAGAAGGAAGGATGAGATAAGGATTAAAGGGAGGAGAGGAGAGAAGAGAGAATGATACGCGGAAGGAGAGAAGGAAAATAACTTGAGTGTTTCTTAGATTAGTTCACAGGTTTGATTTGATTCGTGAGTTTGTATTATTACATATCCTGTTAATGTACTTTGAATCAAGTGAAATAATGTAAAAAAAAATATTATGTATTTTGTAATTTCAGGACAAAATAAAATAATTATCTCAAACTCTCCAGTAGTAATTTATTACAAGAATGGCGTTTGTGTACCAAGTTGTGTAGTTTAGTTTACAATAGTAAATTAAACTAAACACCGCCACCACAAACAGGCATTGCATAATTATTACACCACCACCACCATGACAAGCAGAAGGGGGGGGGGGGGAATGGAGTCTGGACGCTAGCTGGAACTGGAAGCCTAACCTAAACGTTAGTCGTGAGTGTGGGAGCGTGGACAAGAGCCTGGATCCAGCACTACACTCGGCTGTCGGCGGCGGGAAGACCATACCTCTTCCACCTCTCCTCCGCTACACACTACACATCGTGATAGTCTACTTGCTGACTGTATATCACCTCCTCATGTGCATTATAAAACAGTATTAGTAGAAAATATATATTCAGATATAACTACTGATTTGTGTGTGTGTGACTTACCCGAAATCATAAAATCGAGGAATAGGCCTATCAACACCAACTGACTATTCAAGAAACAATTTTAACAAGCCCTTGGCACGCAACTCTTTTCTGATACCACATCGATTGTTCAAGGTAAGTTATAGTACAGTGTGAGATGTTTAGCAATAGGTTATTTTAAGTGTTAAATCAGGCTATGGTTGATCAAGGATTAAGCGACGTCTGTATATGCGAACGATTTATCTTGTCAACTCAGAACATAACAGAAAACAAATAATAATTGTATTGTTACTGAGTGGATAGACAGTGATACTAACGTCACTAACAATATAATACTAATCTGGAAGAGGCGTGATGTGAGAGATTATCTAAACAAAAGTTGTGACGGTGTTAGTATTTTCAGGCCAAGTGATGATAAATAAAGAATTTCACAGCCATTGGATCAGCATTAAAATTTGACACAAAAACAAATCAAGACGTTATATAGTAACGGGAGAGCAACGAACCTAGATGTTGCGGTTTTATTATAGAGTAATTATGTTGCACAAGTGATAATTTATTTCTTGCAACATTCAGTCTTGCATATGAGATGGAGTAAATGCTGTGAGTGCTATGAACCGTGTCTATAATTTGAGTATGAGTGGGTGGTGTGAGGTTTCAGAGTACTGTAGGAGTATAGTGTTAATTTCAATTGTGCTGCCAAAACTTAAGCACAAATCTTGGAGTTATTAGTTCAGTGATTAGCATTCTGGTACCATGTGTAACCAACGTCTAGTATAATTTTATATACAAGTCTCAGCTCAACACAGGACCAACAGCCAACGCAAACAAACTATATATAGCTCTTAATTGTTGAAGGACTTGTGTAATTACTAATCGGGTTACGCGCTTGAAAACAGTATTATTATTATTATTATTATTATTATTATTATTATTATCATCTCTGTTGTCACTCACAGTCGATTATGACAATCATCCAGAGATAAAAAAGTTTGGGAATTTTGTGTTGGTGTCGTCTTTGTTGGTAAACTCTACAGTATGTGGCGTGAGAGGTATTACGGGATCTACAGAGGTCGCATGTGAAGAGGGCTCCACCTAGTGTGGCAGCATCTTTCACCTGCTGGCATTTATTCGCCCTGGCGTGTTGTTGATTAACCCCTAAGGTGTTCATACCCTCTCGTGCGGTACTTCTCCAAACGTCACGGCAGGAGGTGACGGTGTTCCGGGTGTGTGTTGATCTGACATATTTTTAGTCTTGTCTTGGGTGTATCCTTGTAGTGTGCCTCTTCAGTTTGTCCTGTAAGGGAATGTGGAGTAACGTTTTTGTTAATCTGATGTTGTCTTGGCTAGTAACTTGACTGGTCCAACTTTATTAGTCCTGGATAATTTTTGCCATTTGATACTTCTACAGTTGTTTCAGCTGGTGAAATCTCTCAAGTGCACTGACATGTTTCTTGTATGTGACCCAAATCTATCTTCCATACAGCAGGGTGGGCGATGGTAATGCAATGTGACGCTGATGAATGAGTAACCACCCTGTCACGCTTTGTTGCCTTTCATTATGCGGTTGAGTAAACCCACTACACTGTATTAATACCTGGCTGCCTGAATCCTGACATGCCACAAGTACCTCTGTAATGGTTATGTGTTACTCCTAATGCACCACTATTAAATGACTATTGCTTTTATCATTAGTATTTCAACATTTCAACGTTCTTCTGTTCCACTTTTCCTTTTCTTGTTTTGCTGCAGTTTGTCTTCGTTGTTTTGCGCTTCCCTTCATGTTTTGTTCCACTGTCATTATTGTTTTTCCTCATTTAACCCATTTCTTCCTCGTGTTCCTTCCCTACATCTTCCGGTATTTGTTCCTTTTTATTCTATTCGCGGTCCACCTACACTTCCTGGTACTCCATCTGCTCTTCCTGTTCTTGCTATAACTTCTTTTCCTCGCGTTCTTTTTCAATCTTGACCAAATGTCCGTTTTTTGTCACATTGGTCGGTTATCTCCTGTTTTTGTCTTATTGGTCGGTTATCTCCTGTTTTGTCTTATTGGTCGGTTATTCTCTTGTTTCTTACTACTCATCTTAGCTCTAATATTTCCTCCTCAACTCCTTTCTATTTTCATCGTTTTTCCCCTCATATCTATTTCATCTTTCCCTGATCCCACTATTATTGCCTTCCTCTTATTCCTTCCTATCATCATTCAGAGTCCTATCTTGTAATTTTAATTGTTGGCGTACTAGAATAATTACTATGTTGTGCGCGTTTAAAGACCTTAATAGTTGAAATACAGTAATATCATCACGTTACCGTCTTTATCATCTCCCACATCCTGTCCTTTCCCATATTTTGTTTATTTTTTCCCCCTCCTTTTTCTCGTGTTTTCAACCGCGTCTAGCAAGTACCGTGGCAATGTTCGACCACATTTGCTCCGATATTACGACTAACGGAAGTCCTGTGTGTGAGGGAGCTCGAGCGTCGCCACGTATATTAAACACGCTTACCAACTTCGCCAAATTGTCGCTGCTGCTGCTTCTCAGAGGGCAAACCTCGCTCTTGCCTCTCAGGAACACGAGTTACATGGGTACTTCGCCCATACACTACAAGGATATCACTTTTAATGTTTTATTTGGCTAATGACAGACGATTTTATTCAGTAGAGAGAGAGAGAGAGAGACGCCCATGCAGTATACAAGGGGTTAATCGTATTTTCTGAATTAGTTGATTAACATTAATTATTCGTCTCATCTCTCTCACCCTCTCACACACCCCAGCCTCATCCCTCTCACTTCCTCACAGCCTCATCCCTCTCACTCCTCATACACTCACCTCTTCCCACTCACCCTCACACCCCCAATAAATATCAATACAATAAAAGTTAACGAATAAACAAAATATCACATCTTTAACTTAAGGTGGCCAAGATAGAAATGTAATTGGGTGAATCAAAGTTATCACGTTCGAGTTTCAGTTGTGCTGGTTCATCAGTTGTAAATACAGTATTGTTGTTCCTTCGCGTGTAACTCATCATAATTTACAACTGCTGGCGGCTCCACCTTCCTGTGTAACTAACCTGGATATCAAGTAACATTAATGACTACCCAGAGTCTTCTATATAGGGTGGAGAATTCTTGTATTATTATTATGAGTCATTGATTGATTTTATAGATGTGGATCATGACTGAATACATGAATCATTCACTCAAGGGTATCGCCCCATATTAATCTTGAGGTGGTCACTATTGTTTGCCATGAAAAGTCGATGGCAATATTGTGAAGGATTTTTTGAGTAACTTCAAGTAGTATTGTGACTTTGGTCTTATGACAGTGGTTATCATAAGGGACCTGAAGGGCTTCGTCCATACACTAACTCACTCCTGTCAAAACTTTTCATTAGTATTTGCAATAATATGTGTAATTTGAGACCATAATGAAGGCTAAGTGGTAGAGAAGATTCCAGACGACCTGTTAATGATGGCAAAACTATTATCATTGTTGAGAGTTACAATGTTAATGGTAAAAGTAGCAATGTTTATGGTGGTACAATGGTGATGGAGGCATTGTCATTTATAACAAAGATTTATAATAAGGGAACAACATGAGGTTAATACAGGAGGCAACTGCTTGCTTCAGGCTCCACACCTCAACATTTATTTGAGGTTTTTGCCCCTTAATTAACAAGAAGGATGATGAAACACCCAGAGCTTATTGTGAGAGTCATGGTGGTAAATATTTGTCTACTCCACGCTCCGCCATTCCTCATTCAGCTGGCTGTTGGCGCACACTCTTGCCTCTCAGGTTTACGGCCGCTACGGTATTGTGTGAGAAAAAAATGGTGAGCTTCCTCGTCTCCAACCTCCGTGTCCACACTTTTCTGTCAGACCCGCCCTGTCCACACTTTGTGCATGTACACCTGTCTCCACACTTGTGTACATACCCGCGGGTCATCACTTCCGTGTCCCTCTCTACTGATGAGGTCAAACATCCCGAGTCCACAGCTACGCGTGAACACTTTTGTGTCCAGACTTCCTCATCCATCTACGTGTCCACACTTCCGTATTTACATCTACGTGCCCACGCTTCCTTGTTCACACCCACGTGCCCACACTTCCTTATTCACACCCACGTGCCCACACTTCCTTATTCACACCCACGTGCCTACACTTCATTATTCACACCGTGCCCACACTTCTTTATTCACACCCACGTACCCACACTTGCGTCCATGCCTTTCTTTCCCAAATCGAGGTAAAGGTTCTTCCCAATCAGGCAGTTTATAGAACCAGAACACAGACAAGTTAACTTTGTAAGAGAAAATGGTAATTGAACGTTTATTCTGATGTAGAAGATGGAGATGACCTTCCACTCAAGTTTTCTCTCATCTCCTTCCGTAACTTTGTCTATTTAGAAACTGCCAGTCGTAAGGATCTCGACACTTAGGAATATTAAGTAGAAATCTTTTTTTTTATATTGAATAGTTTACGATACTCGATGATATACACTTTTATACAGCATATTGTGTCAACTACACTATCTGGGTTTGATAGATTATCACTACTTATATTTTACTGTTATTTCGTAATATAAATCAATATAGTCGATAACTTTTATATATCACGAAAACCATCATCACCACCACCACCAACTAACACACACACACACACACTACAATATTCACTACCATCAACAGCGCTATCACTCCAATTTCCACCACCACCAGTACTTCCTCTCAGCGCGTCAACACTTCCGGAAGGTGTAAGAGAGCCTAGCGGGGCCGGGCGGGAACAACGGGACTGGCGTGGCGTGGGATCACACCCCCATTACAGAGAAGCGGTCGTCGGCGCTGTGCACGAGTGGACAACACTCTTGCTACCGCCTTCTATCAAATACACGATTTTCATTCACCTATAATAACTATTAACTCATTCAACGTTGACTGCTTAAGGGTGGAGTTTAACATGTGGTTCCTTAGGTTATAGATGTGGGAAAAGTAAGTCAGTAGTGTTAAGTATGCCGTAGTTTCAAGCGTTAGTCATGCGCTGTATACGGTTCAGGTAACGGGGTTGATGCCATAGATTTATAGGTAACGCTGACGGTCAAGGAAATTCGTCACCCAACGTATTTGGAGTCTGACTGATGCTGAAGTATATTGTGTAAAGGCCCAGTTAAGTGTATTTTCATTTGTTTTGTTTTATTTTATTATTTTTGTTTTATTCTCCCTGAATTCGTGAATTATTATTATTATTATTATTATTATTATTATCATGGTGATTTTTTTGGCGCACAGTACATTAAACTTCACCTATTTAAATTCTGCCTATGAAGGAAGAGAAACTTGAAAAGTCGATACAAAAAATAAAGCCAAGAAGAAGGAGGAAAGGAAACAGAAGATAAACATTGATAAGGAAGACATAAATGATAGAGGCAGGCATGTTGACTGTACCTGCAATATCAACCATTTATACACGCAATGTTTACAACTCGTGAACGGCCTTATAGTTTTGTAGGTCATACAACGATATAGTTTGCCAGCTCTAGTAGATCTTATTCTGTAATAACAACTTACCTTCCTCAGACACGGGTATCGTAGATCTTATATTGCAGTCATCAAGTACAGTATGGGTACATCTACTCTGACTTCGGGCATCAGGGGCGGGGATCCGGCACACACTAATGTCCTGTTGGATTTTTACTCTCCTGTCACATGATTACATTTAAAAATACTTACGACATAAAATCATTACTTATCAGCGTACTAGATTTATGAATCTGTCTGCATATATCAAGTATTTATATAAACTTAAATCCAATTGTTTAAAATGTATTTCATTGCTTGTGAAAAAGTATGTAGACGTTTCTTTCAAGCAAATCCATTACTAGTTCCATGTAATTATTATTTGTTCTTTATTATACAATATTAAAGAAAAGAAAGGCATAATATATTAATTTCTCAAGACAGGTACATGATGAAGTATGAAGATGTAATTTTTTGTGCCTGTAATACCAAACAAGCTCCAGCGAACACGGAGGAGATGATGACAAATTAGTGTATCTCTGTTGTGTTGTGGTCGCCATCACAGACGCCTATCACAAGTTTATACGGAAGAGTGTGGGCGATTCTTACTTGATATAACCATCGTGACCTCACTATAATTGTTGGTGTTGTTGTTGATGACCAGACTATAGCCATTATTTATGTTGTTTGTGTTATTGTTAGTGTTGTACTGTCTTTGTTAGTGTTGCATTGTTATTATTACAGTATATAAATTCTAGATTCTATTATTAGCAAAATCGTCATAAAAATCGGGATGGGTGGCAGACCAGTAATGTAGGTCTATTTGGGTGGCGGGTGCCCTTAGGATGGTGAGTGACTGGTACTATGCGTGGTAGAACAGGAGTGACTGGTAATTGTGTGGTGGAAAAGTAACTGGTACTCGGGAGTGGTGTAGAAAAGTAGCTGGTATTTGGGAGTGGTAGTAGAAAAGTAACTGGTACTCATAGACAGTGGGTGGAGCTCCCTCATGGCCAGCCTCAGTATAACAGTTAACGGTCTATGACGAAGAACAGTTATTGTGTACCACTCGAGATGTAGTGCTTGACGAGGCCATCTTGAACACCTTACTAGTGCTTGCCATCTGATATACTATGATTGGGCGGTTACACGCCACCACACAATATGTACTGAGAGGCACCAATGAAGCGTGGAAATCAGATAGATACATAGATACCAAGTTGTATTTATTTATCATTTTACCATCATCTTATCAGCCGTTCGGAAGGTTATAAAATATTGTAACCTAGTTTATTGGTTTGATGACTACTAGCAAGCGACCTAATGTATAAGAATAAGTGGATTGAACAGATGTGATACATTGGAGTCATCCTCTCACTCCCGTTCGGTGATGATTGTCTTATAAACCACCATGTGCCCCGCTCATTTGTACACCTTTTGATATATCGTATGTTGGTTTTAGGGGGGTTGGCCCGTGTAGTAAAGTGCAATCAAGTAATCAAGGCGTAGCTGCTAGTCTGGGTGGTGTGGTTGATACGCGCCAGTTCACTCCAGGCAGACGCAGTAATCCTTGCACATACAGGATGGAGATGGGTGGTGTGTTGAATCCTGTTTTGATGGTTGCTGCATTTTGTTCGGGTTGTGTGAAATAGGAAGGATATCTTTAAGACACCCAGCTCTATCTTTCTCTCTCAATCAAACACATATATTTATCTGCTACAATAAGATCAACACAGCTTCAAATAATTAAAACAATAAGAAGAGCAACAACAAAATATAACACAATAACAACAAATATTACAAAACATAACCACAATGTTATATTAAGAATAAAAGAACAGGGAATAAGTGGAAAAAAGAACAGTAAGAACAGCTAAATAAGAACTGGCCTGAAAGATGACACAGTAACCGCTGATGGCCAGTCACCTCACAGCAGCTACGGGGGTGTTGGGAGGGCGGGAAGACTGCGGTAATAACTCAAGCTGCCTGATGAGTTTCAGCCCAGAGAGTTCTGATGTGTTGTTGACATACGGCCCGGCCTCATCCTTGCTGGAAAGGCGGCCAAGGAAATTATTTATCGTGGCAGAGAAATTAAATAGTTGAGTTAAGGTATATTGGTAACAGTCGCGTACAGTAACTGAGCGTCTGAATAGTGTGAGTAAAAAAAAAAAAAAAAAAAACCGTCATATAATCACCGAAATAAAAAAATACCTTTAGTAACTTTCCTGCCTCCTTTGTTCATATATTTACCTGTATATACCATCTGTGTCTTGCCAGAACCAACTAATGTAAAAATAAATTCCTCAGGGTGCACAAGGATGACGACAAGAACATGGATGGCTGTGGTGTTCACACTTCTTGTGGAGGTAAGTGACACCTGGTATTAGTGTGATGCTTTTACTCCTTGTATGACGCTCACTGATGCAGGAAATATGGCCTTTATTATCAGACACGTTAAGTTCGGTTAGGTCAGGTTAATAATCAGATATGTTTGGTTCGGTTAGGTTGACAATGAGACACGTTACATTAGGTTAACAATCAAACAGGTTAGGTTAAGTCAGGTCAGGTTAATAATTAAATCAGACATGTTTGGTTAGGTTAAGTTGATAATGAGACGTTACGTTAGGTTAATAATTATTAACCTAACCTACGCAAAGTCGAAATTAAAAACGCGAGTAGGCATATCGGACCTGAGGCTTGAAGATGGTAGTTATGAAGGATAAGGCGGAGGCGTTGAACAATTTTTTTTTCATCGGTGTTCACAACAGAGGATGTGATCAATCTTCCTACGTTTGAGGACAGACTGTTTGACAGTGTTGACCCACATTGTGTTTTCGGATGAGGTTATAAGAAATAAACTTTCAAAGCTAGTTGAGGTATATAAGCATCTCAGGGGGCACTACTCAGTTGAGTGTCCTTACTTGGAGCTGGCGGACGCTCGCCCCACAAGGGGTCACAGCTCAAGATTGAACAAGCCGCAAGTCCAGAAAACCGTGAGGGCAAACTTTTTCGGAGTGAAGGTTGTAAACTCTTGGAACAATCCACCAGAGAGTGTTGTGACGGCACCGAGTGTGAGCTCTTTCAAGATAAGACTTGAGCAACACTGGAGCGGGTTCAGGTACATTCAGGAGCCGGTGCATGCCCAGTATGTGCCAACAGTGCGTGACAGAGACGTGACCGATCGCCCGGGCGGCTAGCGAGCCGATCTTTTGGTGAAGAAGATAAATGAAAAGGAAAAGTAATCAGAGACGTGACCGATCGCCCAAGCGGCTAACAAGCCGATCAGTGGCGAAGAGGATAAAAAAAAAAAAAAAAAGTCCTGGTCCAGATATGGTACACCCCAGAGTGTTAAGAGAACCGTGTAATGAGCTCGTGGAGCCCCTTAAGATCCTGTTCTGTAAATGCCTGGATGAGCTAAAGGTCCCCGATGACTGGAAAATGGCTTACGTGAGTCTTATATTCAAGAAGGGCAATCGTCACTCCACGAATAATATAGACCAGTGAGCCTGACCAGCATATTGTGCAAAGCACTAGAAAGCATCGTAAGAGATGACATGATGGAACATCTGCTACGAAACAATCTCGTAAAGGACTGCCAACACGGTTTTATGCCGGGACAATCCTGCTTAACACAATTACTCAAGGTACTGGATGTTTGGACCAAAATTCTAGAACAAGGCTTTCGACAGTGTACCCCATAAAAGGCTGAGAATCAAATTGGAAGGGCATGGGATTCGGGGAAGTGTCCTTGCGTAAGTCGGAGACTCTGCATGACCGCAAACAGTGTGTAGTGATAGATGGTACGAAATCGTCATGTGTACCCGTGACAAGCCGGGTACCACAGAGCAGTGCAATGGGCACGTTGTTGTTTGTTTGCTTCATTAACGATATGCCAGAAGTTATACACTCCTCCATACAAATGTTTGAGGACGATGCCAAGTTACTTAGGGAAATTAAGGACCAAACAGACTGTGAAGAGCTACAGAAAGATCTCAGTGAGCTCCAAGAATGGTCGATGAAATGGCTGCTAAAATTCAGTATCACGAAGTGCAAGAGGAAACACCTGGGTCGCACCAACAGTAAGGAGGGGTATCACATGTCCTAACAAGACGAAGAAACTGCATTAATTGAGACCAAATGTGAAAAGGACCTGGGCGTGTACGTCGCCAATGAACTTAGGTTCTCGGGTCATGGTGAGAAGAAGGTGAATCAGGCAACAAAACTAGTAGGTCTTATAAGAAGGTCGTTTAGATATCTAGATGGTCCGTCACTCGCCACGAACTTCAAGAGTGGGGTGCTTCCCCGTCTGGAGTACTGTGACACCGTCTGGTCCCCGAGGTATGCTAGAGGCTCACTTGATTGAAAATCTCCAAAGGAGGGCCAGTTACCCAGAGATTAAAACGCCCGCAACTACCTAGCTTATACTGCAGACGGGCAAGGGGCGACCTAATCGAAGTGTATAAACATCTCAAGGGGTCACAGCTTAAGGTTTGAAAAAAACACAAGTACAGAAAACTGCGAGGGCAAACTTTTTCGGGGTGAGAATTGTGAACTCTTGGAACAACCTGCCAGTGTGTTGTGACGGCACCGAGTGTGGGCTCATTCAAGGCCAGACTTGACCAACACTGGAACAGGTTCCTATATATTCAGGAGCCAGTGCATGCCCAGTATCTGCCAACAGTGCGTAACAGAGACGTGACCAACCGCCCAAGCGGCTAATGAGCCTATCAGTGGCGAAGAGGATAAAAGTAAAAGTAAACCATAGTGTCCCACTGAACACTAAACGCAAGTGTCACACAAGCATATAAAATGTTTTAAGCTCTATTATTTACCGATATGATACCGTTTCCTTAATGCATGTCGCCTATAGGATGCTTTTATTTCATAACTAAATTCTCCACATTGATCGACTTACGTGTACTGAGATGTGTATGAGACGTAAAACAATAGACTGATTATTTTTGTGTCGAGCAGGTCATCAGCAGCGGGGCGGAGGAGCAGAGCCATACAGTCACCAGCAAGTCAGCTCTCGCTAATAAATTCGTTGGTAAGTAAACGCACACTCACTCACTGTATACCAAATTATGGGTGAAATCACAGAAGATTCTAAACATTGACTATAAACTCGTGAAATAACTTGATGGGAGTTTTACTTTACGGTCACATGCAGATGAACACAACTGAGACTATTTTCACTTAGTCATGTAGTGTACACATTAGAATGTGATACAGTACTGATATTAGTATATAATGTCAAACTACGTGTTGAGACAAGAGAAAGAGGAAAACAGGTTAGGTTCTCTTAAGTGTGGTTAGGTATGTGCTGTGTTAGTAGTTTTGTTTCCATCGATATAAATCCATTTTTTCTGTTATTTTCATACCGGACATATTAATACGACAGTATTATATGATATGAATTACTTAATAGGCAGGGGTCGAAAATAACGCTCTCTCGCTAACCTGATAATGCTTAGAGAATTCTTTCAGGGGACTGGAAGGTTAGAACTCCCGGTTGTCTGCGATAAACTGTTCCGACTTGATAAACCACTTTATTAAATTTTTAGTTTAGTGGATATTGATATTAAAGTTGAAGTTTGTCTTATTATGTAAACTTGAATGTAGGAACAGGGTATATTAGTTACATATATAATGAATTAAATGAATGATGTTAAGTATAAAGTAATAAATTCAAGGTCAGGAACGAATCGAACACATTGTTTACATTGCGGCTGGACTCGATACTCGTAACTCAGTCGACTCAGTCGCCCGCAGCTTGAGGCCCTGTCAGCATGTACTATGCTATGGTCGCATATCATCTGTAATTTTTACATCGTGTTAATAGAAAAGTACTATAGACATATGGAGATTTGGTACAGGAATGCCACCAGCTGCGAAGAAGCAAACGGCAAAGGAGGAGACCAGCAGGGCGCAGCAGAAAATATATAACTGGTATCTATAGTTTGCCGTTTTGTTGGTTGAGTGGACGTTTGTCGTGGACTTTACGTGTGTTGTGTGGACATTACAGGTGTTGTGTGGACATTACAGGGTTGTGTGGACATTACAGGTGTTGTGTGGACATTACAGGTGTTACGAGCAAATGTTCTCATGGATCGCTGACGGTGGAGGTGAGGACAGAGGAGGCGTTCTTCGGATCAGTGTACGCCCGTGGGTACCCTAGCCGGTGCCGTGTGATGGGTCAAGGTACCACCACCACCTCCCTCCTCATCTCTGCCCAGAAATGTGGGGTAAAGGTCATCGAAGACGAGGTTAGTTACACTTCTGTTTCATAATGGGTCATGTAAGAGTCTTGTTAAGATCCACTTAGGTCATATCGGAATTAACTTGTGTTATGTCAAGTCTAAGTACGAGTAGAGCTTATCCAACTGAATCATATCGGCATCAAGCTACATCACTTAAAGGTATAGAAGTGGTAGTAGTAGCATCCTGGTGAAGATTAGCCCTGTCGGGATTTATTGCCAGGCTCGGCCCTCATGTATACGTTAACTGTCAAGGCGGTTCTTGAACTGTTTAACAGATATTAAACACATTATTACTGAAAATCTTCCACTTTTCATCAATAACGTTTATATTTAAGTCAAGCATTTCAGTCCAATCATGAGTCCCTGAAGCACTCCTAAGCTCTTGAAATCTACCATTATTGAAATCATAACTGAATCTCGGGATGATTTCTGTATGTTTAACTCTCACAACATATTCCCACATCAGTACAGCCTGGTCACTAGTGGCTCCTCATACTCAATATTTAATACTTTAAAATTTACGTCCTCAATAAGTAGATGTAGTAAACTGGGTTCATTTTCACCTCTTTTCCTCGTTGGAGCATCAATGATCTGTTTCAATAGTAAGTTCTGTAACAGATCCAAAAATATACTTGAAAAAGAGATTTAACTTTCCTTAACACCATGAGTGTTCCAGTTAATTTGGGGAGAATTAAAATCTCCACATATTATGTTTCCTTGTGCAAGATATGATGCTCTTCTTATCATTTGTACGAGTTTATTGTTCATTCCTGCTCCTTGACCATCCTTTCTGAAAGTAACTCGGCCAGAATTTTCACATCCTCACATTTAGTCCAGCACCATAATGCATCCTTCACTCCTCTGTTATTAAGCTCTTCTAGTAGCAGCTCATCTTTAAAATATATGACTACAGTACTCCACTTCTTATATCCTGAGCATTTATGCAAGATTTCCATATATATCCTGAAATTCTATAATTTAGTGGTGATTCACAGTCCTGTATCCAAGTTTCAGGTACAAAATTTATATCTGGGTGTGCATTACTTACTGTAACCTTCAGCTCATCACATTTACTTACTAATGATTCTGCATTTGTGAACTGTACATACATTTCAAGATTTCCACTATGAAGCTGGGCTTATTTACATTTAATCTCAAATCTGGGTTAGAATTAAAATTTTCTCAATTGCACTTTGCATACACCTTTGAAAACTTTCACTTTTACTTCTGTGACTGTTTACATTATTTTCATACGGACATTTCCTTGCTCCTCGAACATTGTTTATGAAATGTTTGGCTTCCTTCTCGGACGGCCCCTCCTCCTGTTGCACCATATTGTTCATCTCTGATATATTTTCCTCTTTTTTTTAAATGTTTTACCTTTACTTATATTGAGATTTGTTTCACCCGCATCTGTTCTAGCTTTCATTTCTTTATGTACGTTTTGTCTATCCTCTCTTTGCTTCTTCGTAAAATCTCCAGAAATGTAAACATTATTCAACCATTCCCAATGGACGAGGCACAGTTTTTTGGCCCCAAACAGTACTTGTTTCATCACTTAACTGTCTTTGAACTTAATACAGATGGGGCATATTTTGGCATTCCATTATTAGTGAACCCTCCTGATTTGACCAACCTTATAATCTGCTGGATATCATCATCAACTATTTCCAGTTTGTCACTAACACCATTTAGTTCTTTAATTTTCTCAATATCACATTGTTTCTTCTGACTTGGTTACACCTTTACATTGATTCTGTCCTCACTTTCCTCTTGAATTTCTCTCTCATCTGGACATGGTGGAATGCCATGGACAATTACATTGTTTTTTGTTTTTCTCTTTCAAAATGTTCGTCAAGACTCTCCTGAACTTTATTTTTTACCATCATCTTTATTTCATCCTTGCTGGTTTGGTTTGAATTTGCACCTAGCTTTTCTTGGAAGGCAGACACAAGTTCCTCTTTCAGCTGAATTATGTTCGATCTTACTGTGTACATCAAAGAGATTCATCTTGCACTCACTGCTCAACCACACTATGCCGTCCACATCTCCACATTCTACAATGTTTGAATATTTTTCTCTTGATATTCCTAAGCATTTACATTGGAACCATAAATTGCATTTGTCACAACAAAGCTAATTTTCCCTTTCTCGGACAGTTTGTTTAGTACACATTCCACATCTGCCATTTTGATTCCCACTGGTTCCGACAGTATTTCTATTACCACTTGCTTGACCTGCCTCATTTTGCACACCTGCTTATCTCCTCCTGTCCTTTCTTGGGTCTCCATTGTCTCCCATTTTGCCAATTGTTTATCTTCACAATAATTTAACTTTTTTCTAAATGTCAGAAATAACCGCTTTCAGTATGATCAAAATCGGATCCCAAAGAGCACGTCCGTTCACCGTCAGACACGCTGTAGTATATGTAAATGTAAATAATGAACATTCTGTACAATAGATATATAAGTGTTAACTTCCATATGATATCAGTCATAGTAATGTCCAGGTACATCTCGTGAAGCTGCTCCATCAAGTGACTCATGCCTGTGACCAGCGAGTTATGTGAAGGTTCAAGGTTCAGTTAGGTCTTATTAATTTCCATCTCAGTTATAGCAAAGGACCACTCGAGTTAACATCAGTGACTATACTTGGATGAAATTTATTTTAGTGTTTACTTGCTTGATGTGAAAGTCCACATGACTGAGGACAAAACTCACTTGATCTACATCAAGCAGCTCCTCAGAGACTACAGAGTTCATGCGGGTCATATCAACCTCCATTTGTATAACAACAATATTAATGAAGGTTAAATTAAGCTTCACAGAGGCTACATTATCGCTGGTTAGGTTAGGTGGTCCTTGATGTGCACTAGTACGCCTCCACCTCTTGTACTCCTGTCCTCTCTGAATGGTGGCTGACATAACTAACCCATCAATACCTTTTGGGTTTTAAAAAGAAAACTGTTGAGTATAATAAAGCAAGTACTGTACCAGTAAGTTGTGCAGAGTGTAGACCCACACACTCTTGAACAGTGTCATCTATGGTTCTTAAAACACTGGAGACAGAAATCTTAATAGTTACACTGCCTCTCAACAAGATGTTTGGGTAATCAATAATGGTAACATAGAGAGAATACGCAGTTTAAATCACCATGCCCTTTCACTCTAAACTTTTCCTCAGTCTTTACCAATCTTCTCATATACTATACATCCATCTTAATAACATTAATAATAGTAAAATAGTAGTAATAATAAAAATAATAATAATAATAATGAAGATGATGATAATAATAATATTAGTCTCTCATGTCTTCCCCTTCCCTTCTAAACCTTTCATATCATTTCCAATAATTCCCTGTTGTCTCCACAGTTGGGCCACCACACTTATGAGCTGTTGGTATACATCCAGTTTGACAAGTGGGTACAGCAAGTAATAGATGAACAAGTGCATATTCGCTGCAAGCTGGACCGTAATCCCGGGGAACTGCAGGCTGTGGCGCAGGTCAGAATCATAAGCGTCATATTGTTACAGGCCAGCAATACTGTACACCTGTAGCCTGGACCATAATCCTTGCTAGCTGCTTACCATGAAGCTTTTTGTCTGATTTTTTAGACTAATGTCACTGTCTGAAGGTTCCGTAATAATATATCCTAGTGGCCAATGACAGGTCCTGAAAGTTCCATGATGGTAATAATATGTCCCTCTAGCAGCTACAGTGACATCCATTATGTGTTGCATGAGAGAACTACCTGGTCAGAGTTAGTAAGCACAGTACAGTACACTAGTTCATCAACAAATGTAAGTTATTAGAGATGAAACTGTTGCCTTACGGTACTACTCATAAAATATCCAGTTTCAAGACAGAGGTTCTAACACAACTCTCACTTCTACAAAGATTATCATGGCATTTACTCATGGGATTTTGATTATACTGTACCACTCTTTTAATTGAATAAACTTATCATAAAAGCCTATGTTAAAAGTGCCATGAATGGGTTGGGTTAGTTGCCACAAATCATATACTATTCTGAAGTTGCTACAGAAAATAATATTTAGGGATAAACTTGTATATCATTGATCATTTCTTATCATCCTGTACTTTAATAGAAAACAATAGTACTACTGTACTTATTCATTAAATCATCATCACAGGTTTACAGTTGCTTTGGCATGTTCACAGACAATACAGATGCAGTATACAGGTCATCATGTGTAATAAGTGTGTATAGACAGTGGAGGTAAGGTACAGTACAGGTGTACATAGACTGGAGGTATACAGTATCCAGTGTACCTAGACAGTGTTGGTATACAACAATCAACTCGGCAGCCAATTTTTTCACCTCAATGTATGAAAATAATGGATAGTGATATTTTGAGAATGTAAATTATAAAATCAGTTTTTTTTGTTTTTTTTGTTTTTTAGGGGGGGGGTCCAAATTTTGTTGAGTGTTCTGTACAGGAAGTAGATGGTAAGATAATGCTGTTTCTTTTTAGTGTTAATTATGCTCTTTTCAAAGTCTGTTGAATTTGCCTCTATCGTATACAGAGAAGTACAGTACCAAACAGGAATAATTTTCAAGATACTCCCTGGACCCTTAATTTTACTTTTATTACAAATACAGTATAGTCTGATCACTGTATAACTGCTGGGGGCAATAGTGACTTATATCACCAGGTGAGCTCTGCTCCTAAACTGATCAATCTATTGTTATGAGGATTAGGCTTTTCTTTCTTTTCATGAACAATGTAGACTATAAGCCACTATTTCTCCCTGACATCTTTAACATTTACAGATGAACGTAGTCAATAAGGATGTTCGCTCTGACAGAAAGAAGGATGCCAACGATGAGATTAATTCCATTAAGGCTGTTGTGTTAGCTGGTTCCTCCTCCTCCTCCTCATCACCCTCCTCAAGTGCAGATGTCACCAGTACCAACAGCAACGTAGCATCCAAACTTCGCCAACTTGCTTCCTCACATCATAAGAACTCTTCCCACAGGAGTCGGGCTCAAGACGATCCTATGAGAGACTGGCAGCCCATCAACCCACCCCCTGAGTTACTCCTCTGGCGTGAGTACCTGTTTGTGTTTCTCTTGGTACCTGTGTTCCTTCATGATGTGGTCTTCTTCCTGGTGATGTTATATTCCTGGTTATAGATCCTTGTGATGATGGGGTTGTGTAGGTCCCCAGGTTCTTGTGATGATGGGGTCGTGTAAGTCCACAGGTTCTTGTGATGATGGGGTGGTGTAGGTCCACAGGTTCCTGTGATGATGGGGTCGTGTATGTCCCAAGGTTCTAACAATGTTATGGTAGATACATCATATCTTTATGGAAACTGAAGACTGTCAGACTTTTACACAGCACTGAGGTTAACTTGAGGATATTATCACAAATACAAAAGGTAATAGATGGAGGAGGATAAAAAGATTTCAATAACAATCACATTCATGATGGGGAAATGTACTTTTTATATTTTAATTAATACATCTTGAAATACTAATTATTCCATGCACTTGATAAATCTTCAACAATTCTACTTATTTTTCCCTGTCCCAAATTACTGTATTTGTATATTGGAACTAAACTACAGTACAGTGGTCCCTCAGTAAACGAACACAATTCGTTCCACAGAGTCGTTCGTTAACCCAATCTATTATTTCGGTGGGATATTGGGTAATTGGTTCCAACTCGCAGAAAAGTACATACAAAGTATAAACAAAATGCAGTACAGTACACTTACTTTGAGGTGTGTATGTAGAATGTTGCTGGTTGATGATGATGATGGGAATTAGAAGTGAGGGGTGGAGGAGGAGAAGGGAGAAGAGAAGGAAGTGGGGATGGAGAAGAAGGGAGAAGAGAAGGAAGTGGGGATGGAGAAGAAGGGAGAAGAGAAGCATTTTAATGCTTCTTGGAAGGCGAGTCACCTTCCATAATAATGTCAGGAACCTCTGGATTGACAGATTCTCTAACATGAAAATCCTCTCTCCTTTATGGGGTGGAACTCTGAGGGGAATCATCTTTCTTACCCATGCTTGATGCAGTAAATAAAGAAATTGTAAACATAAAAAAATTGTAAACATTTAAGACTAGAACATAAGAACGTTAAACTTTCAAAATATCATGAATGAAAGATGATCAGTACAGTATAGCCAGAGTAATGTATGAATCTGTATTATTGTATACATTATTGATTCAATCTTGTCACAAAAAAGTTTATGTTGATATACAAGACTAATAACAGACACCACAGAACAGATGTACTCTACTGATATAATCATGTTTATGTGCTCTACAGAGAACCAGCGGCCTGAGGGGGACCTGGAGCCAGTGTCGTGCTGGATGGATGTTGTGGCCGGGAAGACCATGGACGGTGAGTGACCCAACCCTTGTCTCTATTGTGTTTACTGGCTCATTATTGTGTGTGTGTGTTGACTCATTAGACCACAGAACATAACATTATTAGTGATGGTGTGCTACAATTCTTGACGTGTGATATAAGTCTGAGTTAAGTTTAAACAGTGTTGGTGTCATGGTGCAGGTAAACCAGTAATGGACTATTTGCTGGTGGGCGACGACACTACCATGGTGCTCAAGGTGCGGCAGAGTCCCGGCCTCGATACTCGCATCACTTCCTGCGTAGCTCATGACGGTTCTGGCGACCAGAGTCAAGAACTGATTGATGAACACGGCTGTGCCATCGACGATGACATCATGCCGCCTCTCAGGTTAGCCTTTTCGCACCTACCGTTTAATCTGTGACCAGATGTGTAAATATAAAAATGGATTATAAGACTTAACCATTTTTTTATTTTGTAACAGATATCAGACGTAAATATTGGCCCTCAGATTGTCATTAGTACAGTACATATTATTATTGTTTAGCCCTCTGGGACTCTTTTGATGCAACCTGTGTGGTAAAGCCAGATGGTATGCTTTGGTGTTTTGTGTTATTGGATTACTAAAGTAGTTAAACACTTGAATTTACGATTGTGAGAGAAATGGATTCTTCTAGCCTGAGATTACTGTTTCAGTCAAAATCTTTAAAATTTGATTTGATTTAAAATCTCAACATACTGTAGGTACAGTACTGTACACCTGAACATGACTAAACACATTCAGAATACTGTATTTAAAACATCACTTATGCTGTCTAAAAGTTTTAAATCAACTTGATATCCATTTTCTCAAGAAAAAGATGTTTGTTGCCCAAATAATGCCTTACCTGTTACATTGCCTAGATTTTATTCTCAGGACGCCTGACCTACTTGTACTTGCATTTTGGCAAATGATGTGATAACATACAAAGGTACTCCTTTACGTGCTGGTTAAGGACTTGAGTTCAGAGTTATAAAATTTTAGTAATTCGTGTTAATTAATGAGCCTTGAAATAATTAAATTATTTTAGAATAATTAAAACGTAATTAAGTTGTGCCGATAAGTTTTCAGTGACCTTTATATATTTATTTCTGTTATATAGTCTAACGTTACCATTTAGGTACATTGGTTTTCAATTCCTAGAAAAAAGGTGTTGTGGTCATCAATCCAATAATCCAGCATCCTGGGGGAAGGGATGGGGTGGGGGGGTGCCAAACCATCAGATATGCCAGATTATTGGATATTTCTCCAAGTCACAACCTGACGATGCTTTATTTTCACGTTCTTATGTGATATACTGTAGTGCAGTTTATGTACACATTATAAAGTCAAATAAATAAAACAAAGTGTGAAGGAAAAAGATTTAATAAAATATGATACACTAATAAATAATATAGTTTATTATAAAGTACAACTCACCAATGTTGTACTGTAATTAGTAGTCCTAATGATGCTTGGAAGATTTTAATAAAATTTTCTATTGTAATTACTCGCCAACTGTGGGTTTCCAAGGTGCAATTTATGGTGTTTTATGTTATTATGCAAGTGCTTAATTAGTGAACCCCTTGAATTGCAATTCCCAGAGAAAAGTATATTTTGGTCGAAAAATCGCATCTCGGAAACCCATAGTTGGAGAGTAATTCACATTGAAAATGTCATTAAAATTTTCCAAGATTATTGTGACCACTAGTTATCCCACAATCGAATCGTGGATCATAGATTCAGAATCAGCATGCTCAGGAGTACCTATATCTCGGCAAAATCTAATTTTTGGGCAAAATTGCCAAAATATTAAGCCAATGTAGGCTTACATTTTCAGCAGTTTCGGCCCAAATTTGATGGCGGGTTACTGTAATGATTTATCAGGTTATAGTAAACAATTTCTCTTGGGTTTTTCGTGCCAGATAATCTAACTTTCCAGACCATTGGATGCCAGTCAGCACAAAGAGAACCTAATACAGTATATAACACTGAACTGTGTTCACCGTAAGAGAAGCAGATTGCATCATAAAAACACAAGGGTTGAAGGGGATGAGATGTGTGGGGAGAGGCCAGAACTCGAGACGGTTATTAGTAAAACATGAGTAGAGAAGAATTTTTTATTAGTATAAACATGATTGATTAAGTCATTCTAAATCATTATAAACATTATTAGTTAAGTAATTCTATCGAGTATTTCCTTCACCAACTCGTCACCTATATAAGTTCTCAACCATCAGGGTAAAGTCAAATCCTCGGACCGGGGTGAAGGTGGCTTACGCATCCTTCAAGGCTTTCAAGTTCCCTGACCGAGACAACCTCCACCTCCGCTGCATCGTCCTTGTCTGCCTGGGCTCCTGCAGTCTGGTCAGTCTCCTCATAACACAAAATTAGCTGAAAATAGAGAGTTTATAATGGATTGAGTGAATATGCCACAATAATATATTTTACATGGCATATAAAGTTTATTCTATAGGTTTTAAAGCAAATACTGAACAGGTTAAGTGTTTAATATAACTTTTAGGCAAGGCCCCCCCCCCCCCCACCCTGCCTGTTTAAAAGTTATATTAAACATTAAACCTATTCAGTATTTGATTTAAACTTGTAGGGATTGCTACTGTAGTGAGCTGTTAAGTATTGCTTGATCTATATGAGAAAGGAATTGAGTTTATTTTCATGATAAGTGGTAAAACTCCCATCTTGGACACCAATTTTATTAGCTAAGGTTCTGTACACCGTACATCATTCTAAATATTGATGAAAACAATGTCAGTGAGAATATGTTTATGATTTTTGAGAAGTCAGTTTTTCATTGTAGAAATGTGATGTGTAAATGATCCAACACAAAACTAATATCATAATACAGGCATATAACCAAATATTGACCTCTCTTAGGTTGACATGAATTAGTGAGGATTTAATGACGGTTTCAGTGGGAGTATAGTAATGAAGGAAACACTGGCGAGGATTGGGAATTTTCCTCTTGACACTTGTTTAAACCTTATTCATTCTCGTAAGTAAAATTCCCAACGTCTGCTTGTGAGGCGAGTCATATTCAAAGACGTCTTACGTGTTGTAGCCTGTGTGCGGCCGTACAAACAACCGTGTGGGAAGACGGATGGGAGGCCAGGGCAGTATCCAACCACTTGATGATATCCAGGAGAACCAGTCTGCGCTGACGCAGGTAAGCACTTTATCCTTAACCCAATAATTACTATCTCCTCCTGGGGAAGAAGAAACATTAGTTGTTATACATATATGTGTGGTTATCAGCATATACCTAGATCACACGCACCTACAGTGATTTACTTGCATATATGTGTTTATATTACTGAAAGACTTAGGAGGTTTGGCTTTAGGTACAGTACAAGGTTATAGAAATCTGTGCGAGGTATTTACACCTTATTTGGAAGTTTGATAGTTATGTAATACAGTGTACTTAAATTTAATATCTTTTGTTTGAGTATTTTGGTGTTCAGGGAGCAGTGTGTATGTTGAACAGTGTGTGAGTATATTGGTGTTTGAGGAGCAGTGTGTATGTTTGTTGGTTGTTTATGGAGCAGTGTGTGAGTATGTTGGTGTTCAGGGAGCAGTGTGCGAGTATTTTTGTGTTCAGCCAGCAGTGTGTGAGTATTTTGGTGTTCGGGGAGCAGTGTGTATGTTTGTTGGTGTTTATGGAGCAGTAGCGATATTAAGCAGACAGACACAGGAAGATCTACTGATAACTAATTCCTCGTTATATCACAGGTAGCGAGAGGCAATACCCGTGCACTGCCAAGTCGTGTTCTGGACCACGTGGAGGTGTTCAACTCTGTCGAGGTTCGAGCACCGGGGATTGAGAGCCAACCAAACCTGGTAAAACAGTATAGAATTGACAAAGAACCAATTGACTCTGTTGATTTCTTCAGGTGAGACAGTGACTGTATATTGTAGTTGTAACTATCCAAGATGTTTCTTTTAGTATTGCAATGGAAACTTCACTGCCTCTGAGTGTTATTTACTGTACATTTAGGTTATTTAATTCAACCTTCACTAAATTTTGTGTGACTTATGACATTAACACACATACTGTACACTTGCTGACTTTGTTGATGACTTTTTCAAGATGTGTATTTTATTTTCTTCCATGATCAGCTGTGCATATTTAGTTCATTTTCCCCACAGTGATGAAAACATGTTCTGCGTGACGCCTTACAAGATGATTTTAGCATTTGGGGTACTGCTGACAGTGCTACTGTTAGCGGTCTTATCCGCCTTATACTCCTGCGTCAAGGCGAGGGTGACCAAGGCTCGTTTGCGTCCTCCGCAAGCTGTTGACCCCCGCCGCCAGTCCCCTGTCACCAGTCCCTACTACAGGTTTGCCCACTAATAATTATTTCCACTCAGAAATCCTCGACAGTCTACACAATCTGCTGGTTTTTCGTCCCAAGAATCACATCTAGGAATATTTTTTTTAAATTTTCAGGTGAACAGGTCAAAATAAAAAGGGAAATGTTTGAGTAATGTAATGTATCCATGATATACCTTATCCATAGCTGTAATTCATCTAATTTCAAAACTTTAAGGTGTTGTACTTTTCTCTTATGTAAATGGTGTCAGTCTTGTGGGGTAATTATGTTAGTTATTTATGTTTAGTAATTATTGGGCATTATCTTGGTGAACAAAGTTTTTCTGTAGAGCGCTTTTTTTCTCAGCTGAGAAAAGATGCCACGCCCCCCCTCCCCAAGAGTTACAGCTGATTGGCTGTTGCAAATCTGTTCGATTTCGTTCCGAAGTAATGATGTATTTGTAAATGAGTTTATTCATAATAGTTGGGATGACCGTTTCTGACGAAAAAGATATTTAGCTAAATTATATAAAGATACATACATTCATTATTTAAAACGTAAGCCGTAGGAATTTTATCAGAAGTATTATACATGAATTAACTGTTAAACTGGTAGCAAATTCATGCTTTTGGAGGATGCATTTAGTATATACTTTTTTCCCCACAATAAGTCATACTAAGACAAATTACTTATCAGTAATACTACATTATGCAAAAACAACATTTAAAAAATCAGAATCACATTGAAATATCACACGACTGGCAGCAGATGTGGGAAAAATATGAAGTTGTTCCCAGTCATTTTTCCCGCCCCTGCTGACAGCCGTGTAATATTTCAATGTGATTCTGATTTTTTAAATGTTGTTTTTGCATAATGTAATTTGTCTTAGTATGACTTATTGTGGGGAAAAAAGTATATACTAAATGCATCCTCCAAAAGCATGAATTTGCTACCAGTTTAACAGTTAATTCATGTATAATACTTCTGATAAAATTCCTACGGCTTATGTTTTAAATAATGAATGTATGTATCTTTATATAATTTAGCTAAATATCTTTTTCGTCAGAAACGGTCATCCCAACTATTATGAATAACCTCGTTTACAAATACATCATTACTTCGGAACGAAATCGAACAGATTTGCAACAGCCAATCAGCTGTAACTCTTGGGGAGGGGTTGGGGCATATTTTCTCAGCTGAGAAAAAATGTACTATAGTATAATAGTATACTACTATGTTAAGATGCATAATTATTCCAAAGATTTATTCTAGTGATAAAAAATACATATATATATATAGAATAATAGTTCTTATATATTGAAGAACCCAACAGAAATATACACTGTCTACATAGAATCTAAAAACTATAGTGCGTTTTTTCCCAGCTGAGAAGAGATGCCCCGCCCCCTCCTCAAGAGTTACAGTATTTATTATATACTTTTTTACCCACAATAAGTCATACTAAGACAAATTACTTATCAGTAATATACTACATTATGCAAAAACTAACATTTAAAATATCAGAACCACACTGAAATATACACGGCCCCTGAAAGTTGGCGGATGAGTGTTTACAGACTGAGGAGCTTGGCCACTTGAGCTGTCAACAGAGGCAGGAATATGAAGTTGTTTGTAGTGATATTTCCCACTCCTGCTGACAGCCGTGTAATATTTCAATGTGATTCTGATCTTTTAAATGTTAGTTTTTGCATAATGTAGTATATTACTGATAAGTAATTTGTCTTAGTATGACTTATTGTGGGGAAAAAAGTATATAATAAATGCATCCTCCAAAAGCATGAATTTGCTACCAGTTTAACAGTTAATTCATGTATAATACTTCTGATAAACTTCCTACGGCTTATGTTTTAAATAATGAAAGTACGTATCTTTACATAATTTAACTAAATATCTTTCTCGTCAGAAACGGTCATCCCAACTAATATGAATAAACTCGTTTACAAATACATCATTACTTCAGAACAAAATCTGACAGATTTGCGCCAGCCAATGAGCTGTAACTCTTGAGGAGGGGTTGGGGCATTTCTTATCTGGAAAAAAATACACTATAGTGAGTATTACTATAATATTTACTCTCTCGATCCTGATGAAAGATGCAAAGTCTCAAGTCTCGGGTATGGATTGTACAGCAAATAGTAGCCTGTGTCTTCAACTAATGGTTTAGTAACTTCAAGAACCTGGGACACATTGGCGCTAACGCCTGTATTATTAAACAACATCTTCCCTTGAAGAGGGTCGTCGTGTTTCAACCCGAGTTTTAAACTAAATGAGTCCTGAGGGACACCACAGTACAGTACTTAACGTGGTGATGTGGCGGTAAAATTAACTAATTCCAATAAAATTAATTTATAATATTGGAATTAGTTAATTTACCGCCACACCACCCCGTTAAGTGCTGTACTGTGATGTTCCTCATAACTCGTTTAGTTTAAAACTCAGGTTGAAACACGACGACCCTCTTCAAGGGAAGATGTTGTTTAATAATACAGGAGTAACAGTCTACAGCCACTATGACACTGACGGGTAGAATCATTGAAGAGGTCCTTGTTGTTGGGTAACTTCAAGGCTGCCACCACCTGAGAGTTACAAGTGATTTCAAGTACTTTGTTGTTATGTAGTCAAGTTGTATGATCCTTTCAGTATGTTCTTTAAAGTCATACATACTGTATGTGTAAACTATTCATATATGGAACTATATAAATGTGTAAACTATATATACTGTATGAATAAATTATACTTACTGTATGTGTAACTATATACAATATATGTATAGACTATATATGTGTAAGCTATACATATGAGTAAACTATATACAGTACTGTACGTATATGTAAATTATGTGTGTAAACTATAAATACGTATACAATTATTTATTTTTCTGTTAAGAGCCAAATTCAATATTATAGTTACAAATATTAAATCTGATAATAAATATATACGAGTGACTTTTCTTCTAGGAATTCTTAATAATCTTTTATAAAGACCACAATGTAGAAAACATCTTAAGAATTTTCCATATTATGTTATTCAAAAACTTAAGTACAGGTACTGATCCAAATGGACTGTGAAGAACTACAGAAAGATCTCTGTCAGCTTCAAGAGTGGTGGTGTAAGGAATGGCTATTATGATTTAATGTCATTAAATGCAAGTGGATGTGTAGAAAATGGAGTTAAACATTGATGATGATTATTTAGACCCATCAACATATACACTACTGTATTAAGCCTTATGTCTTGGTAATATTTCAACTGAAGTATAGTTTTTTTTCTTGGAATTAGAACTTAAAGGGTTTAACTTATAGTACTTCCAGAATAACACCAAAATCACAACTCACAAACCCATGTTTTGTGAGTAATTAACACTGAAATAATGTAATTAAAAATTTCCAAGCAACATTAAAACCACTAATTACCCCGCAATCCAATTGTAAACCATATATTCGAAAGCAGCATGCTCAGGAGTACCTATATTGTGAATTTCAACAAAATCTAATTTTTGGCCAAAATATTAAGTCTAATGCCTTACAAATTTTTTGACCAAAATATACTTTTCTCTCAGAACTGAAATTTAAGAGGTTTAACTAATTAATTACTTACAGTATAACACACTAACACCAAAATCACAACTCAGAAACCCATAATTGGCGAGTAATTAGCATTGAAAAGTGTCATTACATTTTGCAAGCCTCATTACAACCACTAATTACCCAGCAATCGAATCGTAAACCATATATACGAAAGCAGCATGCTCAGGAGTACCTATAATGCGAATTTCAACAAAATATAATTTTTGGCCAAAATTGTTTAAATAGTAAGTCAAATGCCTTACAAATTTTTTGACCAAAATATACCTTTTTCTAAGAACTGAAATTTAAGGAGTTTTTTGTAATTAAGTACTTCCAGAATAACACATTAACACCAAAATAACACTTTGAAAACCCATAATTGGCAAGTAATTAGCATTGAAAAATGTCATTAAAAATTTCAAGCCTCATTTCAACCACTAATTACCCCGCTGTCGAATTGTAAACCATATATTCGAAAGCAGCATGCTCAGGAGTACCTATAATGCGAATATCAACAAAATCTAATTTTTGGCCAAAATATTAAGTCTAATGCCTTATATATTTTTCGACCAAAATATACTTTTCTCTCAGAACTGAAATTTAAGAGGTTTAACTAATTAATTACTTACAGTATAACACACTAACACCAAAATCACAACTCAGAAACCCATAATTGGCGAGTAATTAGCATTGAAAAATTTCATTACATTTTCCAAGCCTCATTACAACCACTAATTACCCAGCAATCGAATCGTAAACCATATATACGAAAGCAGCATGCTCAGGAGTACCTATAATGCGAATTTCAACGAAATCTAATTTTGGGCCAAAATTGCCAAAATATTAAGTCTAATGCCTTACTAATTTTTCGATCAAAATATACTTTTCTCTCAGAACTGAAATTTAAGAGGTTTAACTAATTAAGTACTTACAGTATAACACACTAACACCAAAATCACAACTCAGAAACCCATAATTGGCGAGTAATTAGCATTGAAAAATGTCATAAAAAATTCCAAGCCTCATTACAACCACTAATTACACAATCGAATCGTAAACCATATATTCGAAAGCAGCATGCTCAGGAGTACCTATAATGCGAATTTCAAGAAAATCTAATTTTTGGCCAAAATTGTTTAAATAGTAAGTCAAATGCCTTGCAAATTTTTTGACCAAAATATACTTTTTTCTAAGAACTGAAATTTAAGGGGTTTAATTAATTAAGTACTTCCAGAATAACACATTAGCACCAAAATATCACTTTGAAAACCCATAATTGGCGTGTAATTAGCATTGAAAAATGTCATTACATTTTCCAAGCCTCATTACAACCACTAATTACCCAGCAATCGAATCGTAAACCATATATACGAAAGCAGCATGCTCAGGAGTACCTATAATGCGAATTTCAACAAAATCTAATTTTTGGCCAAAATCGCCAAAATATTAAGTCTAATGCCTTACTAATTTTTCGATCAAAATATACTTTTCTCTAAGAACTGAAATTTAAGAGGTTTAACTAATTAAGTACTTCCAGAATAATACATTAACACCAAAATCGCACCTCGGAATCCTAAAATTGGCGAGTAATTAGCAGTGTAAATAAAGTAATTAAAATTTCCCACGCGTCATCACCACCTCATATTACCCCGCAATCGAATCGTGGACCATAGATTTGGAATCAGCATGCTCACCTATAATGAGATATTCAACGAAATCTAATAAGCCTTGTCAATAATTACCCCTCAGTCCGTACTCACCCGTGAAGATGTGAATTACACGAAAGCGCTTGGGAACTTTGTGTTTTCTTGTTTCCTTGTGGTTATCATATATATATATATATATATATATATATATATATATATATATATATATATATATATATATATATAAAGAGAGAGAGATGTGCTTATAGGTTGTTTCATTGTAGTTGCTCATAAGCCAAGATTAACATTGGCATTATTCTGGTGGGTGTGTCTCATACGTAGGAAAAATGCTGTAACTGTTGGAAAAGTCATCTTATTCACAGACTACTTCACTCATCCTCTGTTAAATGCCAAGAAACATTAACAAATTACTTTAAAAATTATTATGATGGATTTGTTTCATAAATGGGGAAAAGGCTGATTGTAAACTGGCCGTGCTAATACAATATTAACATTACTTTTTGGTTAACTAGGATATAAATTTTGGTGGGTAGGCCCGCAAAAAAAATACCTAAATCATAATGCGGTCCATGACTTAGGAAAGGTTGCCCACGTCTGGTATAAGGCATTAGCAATAAACACTACGGATGTGGTCTGTATAAGCAGCAAACAATAGACAAATATAAAAGTAGTCCAGGAAAACAACAAATCCAAACTCAAATGGTCTCAATAACCAGCACCTTTATAAAAATGGTCTGTATAGGCAGGAAACACTACACAAGTGATCGTTATAAACAGTAAACTATACCAAAATAGGTCCAAGTAAGCAGCAAACACTATACAGAAGTGGTCTTTATAGTGTTTGTTTCTTATGCCGATCACATCTGTACAGTATTTGATGTTTATAATGACCATTTCTGTCGTGTTTTCTGCTTCTACAAGAGTGTTGTGACGGCACTGAGTGTAAGATCTTTCAAGACCAGACTTGACCAACACTGGAGCAGGTTCAAGTACATTCAGGAGCCAGTTCATGGCCAGTACTTGCCAATAGTGCGTAACAGATACGAGACCGACCGCCCAAGCGGCCAACGAGCCGATCAGTGGTGAAGAGGATAAACGTAAAAAGTAAAAGTAATGCGATTTTTTTATATTTATAAATACAAACTGAATATAGTACACGGTTATCTCTTTGATAAATAATATTAATTTTTTTTTCTTTTACTAAAACGAATACTACAAGACTCAAAATGTCTGGGAATATATTGATAACGATTTGTAAAGTAGACGTTGCGACGTCAATGTATTACGCCGGTTACTGTCAAATAACTCAAACTTTCCATTTTCTATGAACGACACCGAAAACAGTCATGGTTAGCCCGTAGTGTTATTCACAGTGTAGGTAAACTGATCATCACTTAGTATAGAATATCACCGAATATAGACGTTTAGTAATATTCATTTTAGTTTAGTTCATAGTAAATATGTCGATCAGTTGGACCAAGAGTTCACTAGAAGCAATGTTAATCTTGACAGTCAGACATAAAAGATTAATTATCGACATTTATTCGTATCCCTTCAACGTACAAGTATATTAATGAAAGAATTATGAGGCCATTATACCACATGAACCGTTACTTGCAGGAAACAGTTGGTAATAACACTACTGCCACTAGTATATAACACCTAATGATGTGACTGTAAAGGTGATGAGATATTACTGATGAGTAACTGTGGTGCTGATATATAAACTATATTTTTATATAATTATCTACATATAAGCCATAATACCACTAACCTACTCCTATACTGCCATCAACACCACAACTCTACCCTTAATATCACAATACCACCTACCTGCACCATTGTCGCCAAACACCATCAGCAACACTACACTACACTACCGGTCTACTACTACCAGCATCATTACACTAATAACAAAATCATTTATACCATTAACCATACCATTATACTGCCGATAACACCATTATACTGCCGATAACACCATTATACTATTAACCATACCATTATATTGCTGATAACACCATTATACTATTAACCATACCATTATACTGCCGATAACACCATTATACTATTAACCATACCATTATACTGCCGATAACACCATTATACTATCAACCATACCATTATACTGCCGATAACACCATTATACTATTAACCATACCATTATACTGCCGATAACACCATTATACTATTAACCATACCATTATACTGCCGATAACACCATTATACTATTAACCATACCATTATACTGCCGATAACACCATTATACTATTAACCATACCATTATACTGCCAATAACACCAATATCCTGAAAACACTCCTATTCAATAGTGTTGTTTTTATTTGTAGTCTGAGAGCATCTGCCGTGATTTAAATAATTTCCCTGACCACTTATATATTTTATCAAGAAGTTCCATACCTTTAAAGCAGTGATGTTAAGTAGCACCAGTCTTTACCCTGTAAGGTAAAGGTTCTCGTAAGGTTCAACGATGCCTCCCTCCCTCCCTCACACTCTTCCACGACCACGAGAAGAATTTTGCCTCCTGAAGAATGTCGTCGGTCCATACTGCAAACATAAGCAGGTTAGACGGGGTTAGTGGCAATCAGAAATAAGATTTTTTTTCTTCAGCTACTTAATACATATTTTTTTAGCCATCAGCAGGTTATTTAGTACTTTTTGTAGCCAATAGCATGTCATTTTGTACTTTTTGTAGCCATCAGCACGTCACTTAACACTTTTTTCCAGAAGGGCTGTACACTGGCACAATAGCAGTGGAAGAAAAGTATGAAATGAAAAAAAAATAGTTCAAACTACCTATTCTGAAAACATGTTGAGGCAGCTGTTGGGTTCCTGTAGAATATCTAAAATAAATGGACAGGAATCGGATTCAGTTGAAAAATGTAGGTCTACAGTATATACTACAAAATAAACTTTTCCAGTAATCCAGATAAAGTGATAATTGTGTTATTACCATGATCATGGCAGTGCAATCACGGCGTTACAGCGATGGAAGTAAGATAATATAATGATGGTATGATAACAATGTAATCATGGCGGTATGGAAGTCATCATGGTAATAACTAGAGAGATATTGTGGTCAGAAAGAGTAAGGAACGATAGCAGACACGACAATGGCGACGGGTACAGTCTGAAGAGTGTTGGTGTGGGGCGTAGAGAAAGTGTTGGGTGTGTGTGTGTGTGACTGGAGGAGCAGTAGGGGTCACTGTGGACACACCCATATGGTATGGTGTGTGGTTAAGGGGGGGTGGAAATTTAAGGGAAGGAAGGGTTAGGTGGGGGTATGGGTGGGTGTAGGAGAGAGGGTTGGAGTGGGGTGGGTGGGGGATGGTCAAAGTGACGGGTTTGTGAGGGTCAGAAAGAGAGGTGAGGTCAACAAAGTCTTCCCCTACACACGCATCTAGGTCACAAGTTGTCTCAGATCCAGGCTGGTACAGTACAGTATGTTCGGATACGAGTGTACAGTAAGCTAGTGAACCAGACTGTGATAGTGACTTTACATAACAACAGGTAACATGGTATTGCCTCGCACATCTCAGAGCCTAATTAAGTAACCAGGTGAGGGTGTACTGTACAGGTATGTGCAGTGGTGTTATGTAGTACTGTAGGATAGTGGCGAGGGCATTGTGGTTGAGGTTTCTGCTTTCCACCTTGGTCAAGACAGACAGGGTTAGGTTGTGTATGTTTTTTAGGCGTGCTGCTGCTTCAATCATTCTTCCTTTGTTATGATACTCACCATTCTTCAACCTAACATTCACTGTTCATTGTCAAAATACTCACTATACATTGTCAAAAATTTTCACCACGTTTGCCCTAATCTCACCACCCCTCATCACAACACTCACCATCTCAATGGGTCTTACGAAGGTTCCATAACCACCCAAGACGAACCTAACCTACAGTATTGTTGATGGAAGAAAAACATAACTGGATTCCTTTAAAATTTCTTCAAGATCCAGTTTACATTAGTCACTTTATAGTCTCCGTGTGAAAGACTGAAGACAATTACTTCTCTTAAGGTTTATTTACTTATCTTTCTTGGCGATCGTCATAGTTATTGTTCATATACATAAGCAGCGGTAGTTTCTCTGATTTTTTACTGTAACTTTCCTATGACTTTTCTGTAACTTTTTCCCGTGTGACTTTTTCTAACTTTCCCTAGACACAGACACACACAACCCCCCTCCCCGTACCACATCACCAAGTAAATAAACCACAAGTTGTCACACGAGAGGAAACATTGAGTGGGAGTAATGGCAGGGAGATTAACTCAGACGGTTACTACAGCTACACCCAGTCTTTATCTTCCTGTCAATCACCGCCCCCGTCCATGTTGCCTCCCCTTCAGTGTCCATGTGCTAGCTATGTGTCCAGGTGGTGACCATGTGTCCAGGTGGTGACTATACAACCAGGTGGTGACCGCAGCCCATATTTCACTAACGGGTTACCAGCCTCGCAAGAACTTAAAGGAGATCACGTCTCCTGCGGCGGTGAGTCGCTAAACAGTTATGAAGTTCACAAGTCGATTTAAAATGGCTGTCTCCCTTTTACTACTATAGTGAAACCTCCACATAACGGACTTATCTCTTCATATAATCCGTTAGATGGAGGGTTTCACATTTAACGTATCCTTTATTTAACGGATTTTTCTCTCCATATAGTCGGTCAAATAGAGGTTTCACTATTTAAGTACAATTGTGAAAAAAATTAAGCTGTCAATGAAACCTTACAATGGCTGACGCAATTGAAAAATGTTGCTTATGGAAACAACATTTTTCTTTTACCAATTTCCGTGACGGTGCGTGGGCAAGCCACTGATTGGAAGGTAAATAATGCTTTCCTCTTGTAGATATACAGGAGAAAGTAACCCTTATGGGTGGTGACATTAAGGTCGACTGTTGAAGCTATTGGTGGCTTTAGAAGAGACATCCTTCCTTCCTTCTCATCAAAGTCGCGTCCCAACCCGTATCTGCATACCCGTGTCAGTTACCACCTCCAGAAAGTCGCTTAATAACCTTACATCATCTATATTATATTAAATATCCAATATGGTAAATAATAAAGAACATTAGGAACGTTACTGTTAAAAAACATTGTCTTATGGTTTAAGGCATAAACTATAATTAATCCATCGCTGGCAACCGTAAGCTCTACTCCCGCCCCCACCTCACTCTGTGCGACTCCAGCATTTGTTGACGAGAAGCTTCCCTTAATGAAAGTTCCCGGTAACTGACTTCAGACTATAACTCTTACCTTAAAAATACTAAATATAGAAAGACAAGACTTCAGTATTATTAATATTTAAAAAAGAAGGAAAACAGAGGGACCAGCTATGTTACATATAGTTCTTTATGTTAACTCTAAGCCAAGGTCGACTCTGGTAATGAGACGCGGCAATTGTTCGTCTCTGGTAGAGGAAAATTTCCAATGGTCAACTTCCACGATGACTGAAGCGACCAAGGCAGGCAAGACACCCCTCCCCCTACACACACACACACAGAGCTACACGTGAAGACCGCTTTAAAGCACTTCCTGAGAAAATAAAACTCCGCCTGGTGGCATCATTTATCACACCGATATTAACTTACCCAGCAATACCTCTTCATACTATGAGCACAACTCAAATATTAAAATTACAGGTGGTCCAAAATGAAGCCCTAAGATTCGTCACAGGTGAAAGATACCCCTTCACCAGAACCACAGCCGAGATACATAGAGACCTGAGAATGAAACCCATCAACCAGCAGCTGCACACCCTGGGCAGCAGAATCTGGCAAAAGATAGAACGATCAGAGCAAGAACTCCTTCAAAGACTCCCACCAGATAACGACAACAACCATACATGGGTCCCAAAAAGCTACGAAATCTCAAAAGGTCCATTACCACCCCCGATCTACACGGCCAGGCAATAGACAACCTCCCTAGACCAGCATCCGCCAGTAGGGTCGACGGAATATGAAATAAGGCCCTTAAAACACTCATAAATGGGACAGGGTAGGCTGTCTAGTGCCTGTACCGGCAGACAATAACTAACCCATGACACAACCCTAACACACTATTAGCTTAGCTAGGCGGTCAGCCCGCCCTCTCTTACCTCCTCCTGAATTTCTTCAATTTCCGAACTATAACTTCCTTCCCCCTCCTCTAATCTCCCTTCATTCCTCCTTTCCATACAAAAAAAAAAAAAAAAAAGATGTTTGGACCAGACCATCTCTACAAAGTTGAGACACAACAGCACTTCCTTCCACCCTGGGGGACAAAGTTTCTTTCGATATCACAATACCGACATATCTGCCTAAAAGATTAATTATACAAAGTATCTCCAACACATTGCCAAAGTGAGAATTCTTGAACACATACACACCCTACAGACTGATGATAACATTACAGACCGTCTACACTGATGGATCTCTTTAACACTACCTGTGGGAGGGCTGGAAGTGCTATCGTTGTGACTCAACCTGACGGTAATACAATTGAAAAAGGAGTTAGAATTAACAACTGGGCATCCACTCTACAAACTGAATTTGTTGCCATACTCACTGACAGTCTCATCATCACCGCTGATTCTCTATCCTCACTACTTGCCCTTGACACCCTCAACTCAAGTTGTCACGCGCTTGTCTCTGAAGCCAGACGCAAATACGTGTACCTTGTTGACCGGGGTGTAAAGATCAAACTGTTGTGGATCCCCTCTCACATAGGCCTCAAAGAACATGACAGTTGATGCCCTCGCCAATCTCGCCAAAGACACTGTTGAATACAATCTGGGTCTGTCAAAAAGAACCCTTAAAACTGTAATCAAGAAGGAACTTATTGATTAATTTGACGCAAGCAGACAAGTGTAAACAGGCACTACTATATAGTATCCATTGTTTACCATGATGAGATGTATCAAGTGAAACATGTATATGGAGCAAGAAACAAAATCACTATATTACAAGTTGTAACCGCTAGACTAAGGTTAGGATATAAGTACCTCTGGCAGTATGTTCCTCAAGCAGATGTGAACAAGACTAAATGTAAAGTGTGTGGCCAGACATATGGCCACACACTCCAACACTACGTCCTCGACTGTGTGAAGATAGAACCTTTTAGGGACAGGTCCAAGCATCCTGAGTGAAATGGCATAACACTTTATCTCTAATGGCAAGATAGCCGACATATTTAGATTGTATCCACTTTTTAGCACCCAGTAGCTATGACAGTTCCCATGTATAGAACCAACCACACAACGTGCTTTGAATACCTCTCACGCAAATGTGAAACCAGACATACTGCCTCACATCGCTGTACTCACGTAGTTGTGAATAAGTTACCCTTTATGTATAGAACTAAACGAAGAATTTATTTGCAATACTGTGTAACATTCAGTGCCATAGTATCCTGACCACGGGGGGCTAGTTATACAGACCCCTTGTGTACCTTAATCTTTTGCGATACCGCCCAAAGGATGAGTATGGGGTGCACAATAAACTAGCAGCTGTAAGTGGCAAAATTAAAACAAAAATGTTTCCTCCTTGTGAGCAATTAAGGATCACCTGAAGAATCTCCATGAACTCCAGCTTATTTCACCGTAAGAGTAATCACCCTAATGCTATTTGAGGTTAGGTTATATTAGGTTAGGAACCAAATTTGTAATATTTATGACAACTCCGACATGTACGGTAATAAATTATAAAATAAATACTAATTCGACGAGTCATTGTTATACAAGACTTCAGTAGAACCTCGACCCGCGTTATGTGGTGCCGCCAGTGATCGTACACGGATTTATTACTACTGATGGATGCCTTATAACCCGTACTGTGGTCACCGAACACCACAACGCTATTGATGCTTAACTAAGGTATCGCTGTAACAAACTTTTGTCTTTATAGTTAATATAAGACTGATACAGTATTCGCTTAACTTTAACCGATTACGTGAGATTTTCTGAACTTTTAAATACTCATGTCCACAGTGTCTGTGTGCGTGTCTGTGCCTACAACTATATACTGTACGTGCTGCTAACCACGTGTTCAAGTGCTAGGGTCAGTCAGCACGTGCCAGGATCATTAGGGAAAACATTAACTTGTTCTGGCAGAAGTAGAGGAAGGGAGAGGCACACAGCTACACATTCTACCAAACCTTTCTTGAATTCCGGGAATACTCGTCTCTGAGGTGTGGGGCCTTCTGGGTTCACGGTGGATACCAGAGTTGTCCAGGTTTAGCAACTTTTGGAGAGGGAGAAAGATATTGACGTCTTGCGGCAGCGGAAAGGGGGAGGGTGAAAAGGCTTATTACTGACGTCTGAACTATAGGTAGCAGGGAGGGTGAAAAGGCTTATTATTGACGTCTGAACTATAGGTAGCAGGGAGGGTGAAAAGGCTTATTACTGACGTCTGAACTATAGGTAGCAGGGAGGGTGAAAAGGATTATTATTGACGTCTGAACTATAGGTAGCAGGGAGGGTGAAAAGGCCTATTATTGACTCGTTCATATAATACTCTTGCTTAAGTGACACTGTTGGTCATAATTACACGGGAAGATCAACAGGCTGACAGCTATAGTTATTTGAGATAGAGTGCATGAAAAAAGAGTGGAAGGAGAGGAGAGAGGGGGAGGAGAGTGAGAGAGGAAGGGGAGGAGAGTGATAGAGGAAGGGGAGGAGAGTGAGAGAGGAGGGGGAGGAGAGTGAGAGAGGAAGGGGAGGAGAGTGAGAGATGAAGGGGAGGAGAGAAGAGAGGAAGGGGAGGAGAGTGGGAGAGGAAGGGGAGGAGAGTGAGAGAGGAGGGGGAGGAGAGTGAGAGAGGAAGGGGAGGAGAGTGAGAGAGGAGGGGAGGAGAGGAGAGAGGAAGGGGAGGAGAGTGGGAGAGGAAGGGGAGGAGAGTGAGAGAGGAGGGGGAGGAGAGTGAGAGAGGAAGGGGAGGAGAGTGAGAGAGGAAGGGGAGGAGAGTGATAGAGGAAGGGGAGGAGAGTGAGAGAGGAGGGGGAGGAGAATGGCAGCAGTGTATGAAAGGGTTATAAGAGTTCAGGCAGCATGGTCAACGTGACACTTTAAAAGGCAAAATTTTTTTAATGGTTGATATAACGAGCAGTGAGTTAACATCGCAAAAACATGAGTAAGTTAACAAATAATGAGTTAACACAGATTATGACATAGTTATCACAGATGCCTTTCATTATATCTTATACTATTAATTTAGGACCCAAGTAAGTTATCAAATTACTGTATTCTTGAACACATTATCACCTTTTCTCTAAGTTTGACGCATTTAACAATAATTTCGTCAGATTGGATAATTAAATTACTAGGCTACTCAAACATAACATAAACTAACTCGAACAAGAATGATAAAAATTTAAATAATATGATAATTTGTGGTATTATAAGTACTATTTGGTGATTTGCTCTTCCACAACAGAGCGGCGTCTTGCAGGGCTTTATCATACTCCCGCCAGTGTTTATAGTATAACCTCCATATAACGCACTTCTCTTTTCACATAATCCGTTAAATGAGGGTTTCACATCTAACGTACCCTCAATATAACGGACTTCTCTTTCCATATAATCCGTTAGATGGGGGTATCACATATAACGGACCTTCCATAACACGCATTTTTTTCTCCATATAGTCCGTTAAATAGAGGTTTGACTGTCACTCGGCTTCCACAGTCTCGCGCACCAGCAGGATTTGTCGTAATGTGTTTATGAGGTCTCTTAAAGATACTTAACTCTGAAGGGAGATAACATGTCCAAAGTGAGGTAAAAATATGTCTCTTTGTCTCTCTCTCTCACACACACGCACTCTCTTTCTCTGTCTCTCTCTAATATATATATATATATATATATATATATATATATATATATATATATATATATATATATATATATATATATATATATATATTGTTTTTCACACTTATTTAATAATAGAAAAAGAGAGCGTCACAGTTTCACTTTGTCTGGGGCTTCACCTACAGAAGCCAGCAGTGTAGCGTGTGTTAGTTAAAGGCAAGGACTGATGTGTGGGTCAGCAGCGTGGACACTGACAGCAGCCACCAGGAGGCCTCTGATATGTGGTGGTATAGGCGAATGTTAATAAGCTACACTGACAGGAAAACAAATGAAGAAGTACTAAGGTTAGCAGAAACTTCAAGAGAAATACTCGAAATGTACAGAAATAGAAAAATTAGATACTTTGGTCATATAATAAGGGATGAGGGAATAATAACAGAAATATTAATGGACAAAGTTGAGGGTAGGAGAGTCAGGGGAAGGCAGAGACTGGGATGGATGAATGAACCCCCCAAATAGTATTACAGTAGGTTAGGTTAGGGTCATCTTCAGGTGAAATAGTGTTAATGTGTTGCTCTTGTCAGGTCAAGTTTGGCTTGTGTGTGCTTTTAGTTATTAAATTGTAATATAGAATTGGACACATCTGCTATCATGAGACGTGAACAATAATTAAGTTAATAGGGAGGCAGTATGGCCGACCTCCGTGTTGAGCCAGTGAGCGCCAGCTAATATGTGCACCACTTGACTAGCGTGCACACCTAGTCTGCAACATTACCAATGGTTGAGGGCGCTGCTCGCAGTTGCTTCAACACGGCTTGCAATTGGCCGCTGTGGGCAATGCTTCGTGGCCCAGCAGCACCCCATTGGTCCATCCTGCCCACGATAAACATTACCTGGCACCTTTCTCACCTATGAACCGCGGTAGTTGCCGGTAAACTCTTTAATAACTATTGTAAACATCTGTGTAGTGTCAGATGACTATTGTATCCACTACTGAGAACTTGTAGTATACCTGCATGTTTTACCGTTATTTTACTCTTACCATGTTCAATGTATAACACATTTTCATACAAGATTACACGTTTTACTAAACCAATAATATCGTAGAGAGGGGAGGGGCTAGAGCACCTCGAGGATGACTCTTATGTCCTCAGTCTTAAGGACTATTGTGGTCTATAATATGTCAGTTGGGCGGAGTCAAGGTAGAATTTAACTGTTGACAGCCTATTTTTCAATATTAAAAAATATATATTTTTTATAAATAATCATTGTCAGTTAAAACACAACTTGTTAACAAACACAGGATGCCCTCTTTGTTAGTTCCGGTAAGATAAATAATTAATATGAACGATAATGAGAGAGAAATGTATAATATATTTATTTAAAACATCGTAACCGAGCATGTGTGTAGCATCCCTGATGGTGGTGAGAAAGATGCTGGCTTAGTGCGAGAGGAGAATCGTGTGCGGCGGGAGGTGTTCGTTGTGTTGGTTTTAAAGTGTGTGGCGGGCAGGTCTAGCAGCCGGGAGCCCTGGCGCCCTAGCATGGCAGAGGGTAATGTATATTTTACACTTGTTCCTCACAGTAATTCACTAATATAACTGTTCACATGGTATATTATTATCCACATTATATGGAGGTTGTTGTCCTGAGCCAAGGAATTACGCACTACCTGCCCTGGCCAGTTGGTCGTACTACGGTGCTGGCGGCGCTACTCACAGCCAACACGCAACAGGCTTCCACGTGGTCACCAGGATGATGTGTTGGTATTGATCGAACCCAAGACGCGGGATCATGAACCTTGAGTTGAACCGCCGAAGGGTAATGGTATTCTTCCTGGAGGAGGAGGAGTAGGGTTCGTTAGTGCCCTCCGTAGTGGTGG
>CAUDMG010002073.1:170000-297500 GCA_958450375.1 Homarus gammarus | reverse complement strand
TCGTGAACCCGAAGCATTTATGGACAGAATAATGGCATCAGTTTCCTGCTTCGGGTTCGCGAGTCTGAATCTCTCGGGGGTTCGTGGTTCAAGAGGAGAGGTGACAGGACTTTTGTGGGTGACTGTACATGACTGTGTGTATGTGTGTGTGGGTGACTGCACATGACTGAGTGTGTGTGTGTGAGGTAAATAAGTGTGTATTTCTCCGTGTGTATTAATAAGGATGTGTTTCACAGGGGAGGTGGGGAGGCTGCGGATAGGAAAATGCAAATGGTTCAACGTTGCCAAAGGCTGGGGCTTCATCACCCCCGATGACGGTGGACAAGACGTCTTTGTGCACCAGGTGAGTCTTGTCCTTCTGTGGTCCAGCATACCTGTCCTCACTGTCCTGTTTCCTCTCCTCCTCTTCCATGGTCCAGCATACCTGTCCTCACTGTCCTGTTTCCTCTCCTCCTCCCCTTCCTCCTCTTCCATGGTCCAGCATACCTGTCCTCACTGTCCTGTTTCCTCTCCTCCTCCCCTTCCTCCTCTTCCATGGTCCAGCATACCTGTCCTCACTGTCCTGTTTCCTCTCCTCCTCTTCCATGGTCCAGCACATCTGGCCTCATTATCAAGTAGCTCTGGCCCGCCTGAATTCTCTAAGTGTCATGTGGCCAAAAGCTCAACCCATATATTATAAGTAGGTTATCTTCTCTGTTCTCTAAGTTAGTTCTCCTGTGATAACCAGTTGTGTTTTGTTATCTTTGTGTTGCGTTATCTTAGCGTTGTGTTATGTTATCTCAGTGTTGTGTTATCTCAGTGTTGTGTTATCTTAGTGTTAATATAAAGTGTGGTCTGTCTGGTCACTACAAGAGGGAGATGTTACCAAAGAAGTCACTTGGTTCCTGAATGTATGTGGCCCATTCCTACCTGGCCACCATCACCACCTGGCCACCAACAGCACCTGGCCACCAACACCCACCCGGCCACCATCACCCACCCACCTGGCCACCATCACCACCGCATCAGAGGCTTCTGAGAAAAGTTAAGGCTCATGGTATCGAGGGGAAAGTTTTAAATTGGATAAAACCATGGCTCACCGATAGAACTCAGAGGGTCAGCTTAGATGATGTTAAATCTGAGTGGAGCTGTGTAACCAGTGGGGCTCCCCAGTGGTCAGTACTGGGCCCACTCTTGTTCATAATCTATATAAACGATCTAGATACTGGGATCAGCAGTGACATAAGCAAGTTTGTGGATGACACCAAAATAGGGCGGCAGATTAATTCAGAGCAGGATGCAAATGCACTACAGGAGGATTTAAATAAACTGCACGAGTGGTCAGAAAAATGACAAATGAAATTCAACACCAGCAAGTGCAGCGTACTTAATATTGGAAGAGCAAATACTGTCATTGTATACAGCCTTAACAACATCAACCTAGAGAAGTCGACTTGTGAAAGAGACCTAGGGGTACTTGTAAGCCCGGACCTACGGCCTAGAAAACAGTGCGTTAATGTTCGAAATAAAGCAAACAGAGTATTGGGTTTTATATCTAGAAGTGTAAGTAATAAGAGTGCAGAGGTCTTATTGCAACTATATCTTGCGCTAGTCAGGCCGCACCTCCATTATGCGGTTCAGTTCTGGTGCCCTTATTATAGAATGGATATAAATTCACTGGAGTCAGTGCAGCGAAGAATGACGAAAATGATTCCGGGACTTAGAAACCTCCTATATCAAGATAGGTTAAAGAAACTAAACTTGCATTCCCTAGAAAGACGAAGAGTGCGGGGAGATATGATAGAAGTATTTAAGTGGGTGAAAGGAATCAATAAAGGCGATATAGATAAAGTTCTAATAATATCCGAGCAGGATAGGACTCGTAGCAACGGATTTAAGTTGGATAAGTTTAGGTTTAGGAGGGAGATAGGAAGGAAATGGTTCACAAATAGGGTGGTGGACGAGTGGAACAAGCTTATCAACTTTGTAGTAAGTGCTGGAACGCTGGAAAGTTTTAAAAGGAGGCTGGATAGATTCATGGATGAAAGAGTGGTAGTAACTCTCGACAGGAGCTGCCATGCACAGGCCAACCGGCCTATTGCAGACTCCTTATGTTCTAACACCCACCTGGCCACAACACCTACCGGGCCACCAACACCCACCTGGCCACCAACATCCACCTGGCCACCAACATCCACCTGGCCAACAACACCCACCTGGCCACCAACACCATCTGCCATCAGCCGTGAGCAGGTATAGGGGTGAAGGCGGAAATGTTGGTGTGCGGATGGTCGGCATTTCCTCCGTCAGGCTGGTGCTGGGGCAGGTAGCGGACCTCTCAACCTACCGCCGTCTTAATTCACTTCATTATCTATCTCTTCCTCCTCCTCCTCCTGCTGCTGCTGCTGTTGTCTCTCTTCTCCCTCCTCCCCCTACTGTACCTCCTCCTCCTACTGTTCCTCGTCCTCCTACTGTTCCTCCTCCTCCTCCTCCTCCTGTACCTCCTTAAACAGTACTTCCTCCTCGTCAGTCATCCCTCGGCACTACAGTAAGTCATAATAATGGCTGGTTACCTTCAGTATAGCAGCTTGGTGTTAGGTTAATTGGCACAAGTGACGGTGAGAGTTGTACAAGGTATGGCCGGGGTGTGGCCGGGGTATGGCCGGGGTGTGGCTGGGGTGTGGTTGGGGTATGGCTGGGGTGTGGTTGGGGTATGGCTGGGGTGTGGCTGGGGTATGGCTGGGGTGTGGCCGGGGTGTGGTTGGGATATGGGCGAGGTGTGGCTGGGATATGGCCGGGGTCAGTAGTGCAGCACCTCTGGCAGGCGGAGCGCACCGTGTTCCCACCAACCCTGCCATTACCTTATTATCCCGTGGGATCTTCCGCACCACACTGTACCTCGCCTAGTACCACCACACACTGTACCTCGCCTAGTACCACCACACACTGTACCTCGCCTAGTACCACCACACACTGTACCTCGCCTAGTACCACCACACACTGTACCTCGCCTTGTACCACCACACACTGTACCTCGCCTAGTACCACCACACACTGTACCTCCCCTAGTACCACCACACTGTACCTCGCCTAGTACCACCACACACTGTACCTCGCCTAGTACCACCACACACTGTACCTCGCCTAGTACCACCACACACTGTACCTCGCCTAGTACCACCACACACTGTACCTCGCCTAGTACCACCACACACTGTACCTCGCCTAGTACCACCACACACTGTACCTCGCCTAGTACCACCACACACTGTACCTCGCCTAGTACCACCACACACTGTACCTCGCCTAGTACCACCACACACTGTACCTCGCCTAGTACCACCACACACTGTACCTCCCCTAGTACCACCACACACTGTACCTCGCCTAGTACCACCACACACTGTACCTCCCCTAGTACCACCACACACTGTACCTCGCCTAGTACCACCACACACTGTACCTCCCCTAGTACCACCACACACTGTACCTCCCCTAGTACCACCACACACTGTACCTCCCCTTGTACCACCACACACTGTACCTCGCCTTGTACCACCACACACTGTACCTCGCCTTGTACCACCACACACTGTACCTCGCCTTGTACCACCACACACTGTACCTCGCCTAGTACCACCACACACTGTACCTCGCCTTGTACCACCACACACTGTACCTCGCCTAGTACCACCACACACACTGTACCTCCCCTAGTACCACCACACACTGTACCTCCCCTAGTACCACCACACACTGTACCTCGCCTTGTACCACCACACACTGTACCTCGCCTAGTACCACCACACACTGTACCTCGCCTTGTACCACCACACACTGTACCTCGCCTTGTACCACCACACACTGTACCTCCCCTAGTACCACCACACACTGTACCTCCCCTAGTACCACCACACACTGTACCTCGCCTTGTACCACCACACACTGTACCTCGCCTAGTACCACCACACACTGTACCTCGCCTTGTACCACCACACACTGTACCTCGCCTAGTACCACCACACACTGTACCTCGCCTAGTACCACCACACACTGTACCTCGCCTAGTACCACCACACACTGTACCTCCCCTAGTACCACCACACACTGTACCTCGCCTTGTACCACCACACACTGTACCTCCCCTAGTACCACCACACACTGTACCTCCCCTAGTACCACCACACACTGTACCTCGCCTTGTACCACCACACACTGTACCTCGCCTAGTACCACCACACACTGTACCTCGCCTTGTACCACCACACACTGTACCTCGCCTTGTACCACCACACACTGTACCTCCCCTAGTACCACCACACACTGTACCTCGCCTTGTACCACCACACACTGTACCTCCCCTAGTACCACCACACACTGTACCTCCCCTAGTACCACCACACACTGTACCTCGCCTAGTACCACCACACACTGTACCTCCCCTAGTACCACCACACACTGTACCTCCCCTAGTACCACCACACACTGTACCTCGCCTAGTACCACCACACACTGTACCTCGCCTAGTACCACCACACACTGTACCTCGCCTAGTACCACCACACACTGTACCTCCCCTAGTACCACCACACACTGTACCTCCCCTAGTACCACCACACACACTGTACCTCCCCTAGTACCACCACACACTGTACCTCGCCTTGTACCACCACACACTGTACCTCCCCTAGTACCACCACACACTGTACCTCCCCTAGTACCACCACACACTGTACCTCCCCTAGTACCACCACACACACTGTACCTCCCCTAGTACCACCACACACTGTACCTCGCCTAGTACCACCACACACTGTACCTCCCCTAGTACCACCACACACTGTACCTCGCCTAGTACCACCACACACTGTACCTCCCCTAGTACCACCACACACTGTACCTCGCCTAGTACCACCACACACTGTACCTCCCCTAGTACCACCACACACTGTACCTCCCCTAGTACCACCACACACTGTACCTCGCCTTGTACCACCACACACTGTACCTCGCCTTGTACCACCACACACTGTACCTCGCCTAGTACCAACACACTGTACCTCGCCTAGTACCACCACACACTGTACCTCGCCTAGTACCACCACACACTGTACCTCGCCTAGTACCACCACACACTGTACCTCGCCTAGTACCACCACACACTGTACCTCGCCTAGTACCAACACACACTGTACCTCGCCTAGTACCACCACACACTGTACCTCCCCTAGTACCACCACACACTGTACCTCGCCTAGTACCAACACACACTGTACCTCGCCTAGTACCACCACACACTGTACCTCCCCTAGTACCACCACACACTGTACCTCGCCTAGTACCACCACACACTGTACCTCCCCTAGTACCACCACACACTGTACCTCGCCTTGTACCACCACACACTGTACCTCGCCTTGTACCACCACACACTGTACCTCGCCTAGTACCAACACTGGATCCTACCTTGTTCTATATTACTCGCCAGTACACTACACCGCTTCCAACACCATAACACATCACAACAGACACCATACTGCCTCCCACACACCATAACACATCCCTACAGACACCATACTTCACCATAACACATCCCCACACCACACATCTCCCTACGTAACATTCCCTCAATAATGTCGTATTTCTAACCTCTATGCTTATTCCCACGTTAGAAATAAGACTTAAAAATGAGATAAGATGTTATTCCCTGACCAGAACCTCTCACTGTGCCCGTCAGCTAGAAACGTCTGTGTGTATGACAGCACTTGGAACCCAATGTTATAGCCTAATAATCAATATGTTCTAAATGATTCATAATATAGTCAAGGCTGCAGTAAACGGTAGCAACATTCACTCAATGTAAACAACAGGAGCAACATTCACATCAGACAATGTAAACAATATTTCCGGCTGAGTAGACAACCACACCAGCCTGACCTGACCGTGAAGGTGCCAGGCAACATCTACCGCTATGACCTGCCTACAACACACACATCTCCGTAGCCTCAGTAGTGAAACAAACGTTCACTCGGATATATCGTCAAGTCAGATGGTATATTTTTTTCGACAACAGGTGATCGCTTTAGTGATGGAGGAAATGCCGCTAACCTACTGAGCCGCGCCGCTGTGTTGGCTGAGTCATTGTTTATCTCTCTGTTAGTGTCTCCGTTTGTCTCTCGTTCTGTCTTTCTCTCTGCCTCGCATTCTATCTCAGTCTTCGTCTCTCTGTTTGTCTCTCACTCAAGCTCATTCTCCGTGTCTCTTCTCTCTGTCTCACATTACCCCTTCTTCTCTGTGCCTCTCTCATTCCACCCCAGTCTCCACCTGTCTGTATGACGTCTTTATTTTCTACTTAAATTCACTGGAACATAACCTGACTTGATAGAGGTCGGGAGGGGGGGGGGGCATAACATAGCAAGAGATGAATATGATTAAATGATGGAGGAGGTGAGAGGAACATGAAGGAGAAAGAGTGTTGGGGTAGGGATGCTAGAGGAATCTGACACATGCGATAAGGAACTGGTGAAGAACATGACAAGTGGTCTCTTATTCTTCCTCATCTTGGTCAAGTTAACTTATGAAGTTTGTTGATGTTATGGCCGTGATGATGATGATGATGATGATGATGATGATAATAACAACAATAATATCAACAACAACAATAATAATATCGTTTAGAATAATTACATAAGTATTTATAACATTATGAAACAGTGTAATAATTAGTTTACTGTATCAGTTTGCTGTAATCAGGTGTAAAGTGATATTAATGAGTAGTGACGTTCTGTACCATGGATCACACACACACACACACACACACACACACCAGGGTTTAGGAGAGCAGTAGGCCTAAGGAGAATGAGAGGTAAAGGAGATGTTAGACCTATAAGAGGGGGTGACTGTTGTCCGGGCCGGGTGTACAGCGGTGGGTAGAGTGTACAGCGGTGGGTAGAGTGTACAGCGGTGGGTAGCGTGTACAGCGGTGGGTAGAGTGTACAGCGGTGGGTTGAAGTGTACAGCAAAGTGGTCCAGCCAGCAACCCGAAACCAATCTGTCAATGGTCTTTCCCCTATCCCCTCCTTGTCCTCCCCCCACCGTCTCCTCCTCCCCCCTCCTTGTCCTCCCCCCACCGTCTCCTCCTCCCCCCTCCTTGTCCTCCCCCCACCGTCTCCTCCTCCCCCCTCCTTGTCCTCCCCCCTCCTTGTCCTCCCCCCACCGTCTCCTCCTCCCCCCTCCTTGTCCTCCCCCCACCGTCTCCTCCTCCCCCCTCCTTGTCCTCCCCCCACCGTCCCCTCCTCACCCCTACCCCCTTCTCAACCCCCTGGAAGATAAAACAGCTCCCCCCTTCACTCACCATCCACCCTTCCCTCCTGCTCAGTAGTACCTTGACCCCGTGATGAATGGCGATGTACAAAACTTAAATATTTATTGGTAATGTTACTTCCTCAATAGATTTATACTGAAGGGAAGTGAACTGTGGTCATACCTGTTTATTGTGTTGGATTAACTGAAGAATATTTCCCACTTCAGTTTATTTCACCTAAAGTTTAATAACCTTAAACCTAACCTAACCTAACCTAACCTAACCTATCGTCATCCTCGCGTTATCCATAAGTATCGTTTCCAGATCAGTAACGATATTCTACGATAAAACTATAAATAACTCACCTCATTTTTTATTACCTAATAGTAACTTCAAATAACAGACATTAACCATTACTCTGTCCTTTAACTTACAAAAAAAAGTTGATATATTTAACAGAAAAATCCAAAACAAAATCCCGTGGGAGAAACAACAGATGCGAGTTGCTACGTCAATAAAAAATAGCAATGGTTTTTTGTTTTGTTTTTTACAGGTAAGGATGACGAACTGTTTCCTTAGGATGTGTAAATAAGGGAAATTTAATGTGTAATTCCCAGTCACTGTTCATTAAATAATAACAGTGAAAGGTGGTGGGTTAGGTTAAGGCTTGGTCTGATGTGGTGGTGGGTTAGGTTAAGGCTTGGTCTGATGTGGTGGTGGGTTAGGTTAAGGCTTGGTCTGATGTGGTGGTGGGTTAGGTTAAGGCTTGGTCTGATGTGGTGGTGGGTTAGGTTAAGGCTTGGTCTGATGTGGTGGTGGGTTAGGTTAGGTTAGGTTAAGGCTTGAGAGGCGGTGAGTGGGAAGTTGAACCTTAATTGAATATCGAGAACAGGTAAACACAGGTGAGTAGGTGTAGTGATGATCGTGATTAGGAGTGAGGCCGTGTGAACACCTCCGTGATGCAACAGGTGGTCAGGGAGGGAGGGATGATCAAGGCTTTAACACGGTCCACCGGAAACACCTGTTGCTCCCACCTGTACAGTATATAACCCACCCACTACCTGCCCCACCCACTACCTACCCCACCCACTACCTGCCCCACCCACTACCTGCCCCACCCACTACCTACCCCACCCACTACCTACCCCACCCACTACCTGCCCCACCCACTACCTGCCCCACCCACTACCTGCCCCACCCACAACCTGCCCCACCCACTACCTACCCCACCCACTACCTGCCCCACCCACTACCTGCCCCACCCACAACCTGCCCCACCCACTACCTACCCCACCCACTACCTGCCCCACCCACAACCTGCCCCACCCACAACCTGCCCCACCCACTACCTGCCCCACCCACAACCTGCCCCACCCACTACCTGCCCCACCCACTACCTGCCCCACCCACAACCTGCCCCACCCACTACCTACCCCACCCACAACCTGCCCCACCCACTACCTGCCCCACCCACTACCCGCCCCACCCACTACCTACCCCACCCACTACCTGCCCCACCCACAACCTGCCCCACCCACAACCTGCCCCACCCACTACCTGCCCCACCCACAACCTGCCCCACCCACTACCTGCCCCACCCACAACCTGCCCCACCCACTACCTACCCCACCCACAACCTGCCCCACCCACTACCTGCCCCACCCACTACCCGCCCCACCCACTACCTACCCCACCCACTACCTGCCCCACCCACTACCTGCCCCACCCACAACCTGCCCCACCCACTACCTGCCCCACCCACAACCGGCCCCACCCACTACCTGCCCCACCCACTACCTGCCCCACCCACAACCTGCCCCACCCACTACCTGCCCCACCCACTACCTGCCCCACCCACAACCTGCCCCACCCACTACCTGCCCCACCCACTACCTGCCCCACCCACTACCTACCCCACCCACTACCTACCCCACCCACAACCTGCCCCACCCACTACCTGCCCCACCCACTACCCGCCCCACCCACTACCTACCCCACCCACTACCTGCCCCACCCACTACCTGCCCCACCCACTACCTGCCCCACCCACAACCTGCCCCACCCACAACCTGCCCCACCCACTACCTGCCCCACCCACAACCTGCCCCACCCACAACCTGCCCCACCCACTACCTGCCCCACCCACTACCTACCCCACCCACAACCTGCCCCACCCACTACCTGCCCCACCCACTACCTACCCCACCCACAACCGGTCCCACCCACTACCTGCCCCACCCACTACCTGCCCCACCCACTACCTACCCCACCCACTACCTGCCCCACCCACTACCTGCCCCACCCACAACCTGCCCCACCCACTACCTACCCCACCCACAACCTGCCCCACCCACTACCTACCCCACCCACTACCTGCCCCACCCACTACCTACCCCACCCACAACCTGCCCCACCCACTACCTGCCCCACCCACTACCTGCCCCACCCACTACCTACCCCACCCACAACCTGCCCCACCCACTACCTGCCCCACCCACTACCTGCCCCACCCACTACCTGAGATAAGTTTTAGACTAGCGAGACTCTTATTCTCTGTTGACTGTTTTGTTGTTGTTGACGTAGAGAGAACAATGTTGTGGAAGAGTTGATCAGCATCATAGGGGTTTGTTTTGGTGGGGGTGGGGGGTGGTAGCGGGGGTGGGGGGTGGTAGCGGGGGTGGGGGGTGGTAGCGGGGCTGGGGGTTGGTGGGGGTGGTAGCGGGGCTGGGGGTGGGGGGTGGTAGCGGGGCTGGGGGTTGGTGGGGGTGGTAGCGGGGGTGGTCTACAGCTGTCATGAATCCTCTCCTCTGTTTTTGAAGATTAGGTTAGGTTTTGATATAGTAACGTTGAGGCCCTAACCCAGGGGTGGGCAATTATTTTTTATGGAGGGCCACTTCATAAATGGTGGCACACTTCGCGGGCCACAGTTAACAGCGACGAGCCAGTATTGCTGCTATGTCCACCCAACTTCCAAAATTGTCCTTTCTGTAATTAATAAGAATTTTTTTTTTCTGATTGCCAAATGCAGTGGTGGGCCACAGAAATAATTTGGCGGGCCAAATGTGGCCCGCGGGCCGTACATCGCCCACCCCTGCCCTAACCTAACCTAAACTAACTTAACCTAACCTAACCTAAACTGTCTCATAATAATAATAATAATAATAATAATAATCTTTTCTTACAGGTATGCTCGAGGAGAACCAGTTATCGAGATGGTAGGTCGACAGTCACCCCCACCTGTACAGTTAATTAAGAACCAGTTAATGTGATGGTAGGTACAGTCATATCCACCTGTACAGTTAATTAAGAACCAGTTAATGTGATGGTAGGTACAGTCATATCCACCTGTACAGTTAATTAAGAACCAGTTAATGTGATGGTAGGTACAGTCATATCCACCTGTACAGTTAATTAAGAACCTGATTGTTGTTGTAACCGACCATGTAAACAAACCGTGTCGATCACCACCTTAAAAAAATTCTACGAACCTCAGTATTGTTGTTATAACCGACCATTAGACCATAAACAAACAAACCAAATTGATCACCATCTTGGAAATTCTTGGGGTTTTCCTTATAATAAAAATCCGTTAACAAACAAGACAATAAAACCAGGACGACTGTGAAGAAAAGTTAAGGAGGAAGATGGCTGGACCCGTCGGTAGAGATAGTGATACAGCCGAGCGGGAACCAGCTCCTCTAACACGTTGCTGGCGTCAGGAGGAGGGGACGTGTACTATATCTTACACTCCAGGTACAGTCACTCAAACAACTATCTGTACTTGGGGTGACGATGAATCCCATAATGAACACTGACTCCTGTTGTCTCGGTAGGGTTGTCAAAATCCTTCGTCCATTGTCATATTTTCAACACAAATTTGTATAAGTAGTTTTTTGAGTGACTGAACAATGTAGCCTTTCTGTACATCCCTTGTATAAATGCTCTCGTATATACCAAAGTACTGTCAATATATATACTTTCGATACAACTAATGTTCAGATACACAGGGCAGCTTGTGTCAGTACGGCCAACATTGTGTCTGGTTGTAAATTGTGTTTCGAATTTACATATGAGCTATCTCTCTCTCACACACACACACACACACACACACACCATTAAACTTCTCTCGGCTCAACAGTTTTAACATGTACAGACTGTAGCATAGGGACAGGAATGATGACAAGAATGGGGGCAGGATTGGAGGCAGGGGGACAGGAAGTGGGATAGGAATGGAGGCATGGGGGCAGGAATAGGAGCGGAATGGAGGCAGGAATGGGAGCAGGGATAGAGACATGATTAGGGGCAGGAATGGGAAGTTGACCAAGAAGAGAGAGAGAGAGAGAGAGAGAGAGAGAGAGAGAGAGAGAGAGAGAGAGAGAGAGAGAGAGCAGCAGCTAGGGAAGGAGGCGCTACACTCTGGTACTAACTCTTCTCGTGAACACTGCCTCACAGATGATGGGGTCTGGTTTTCAAATAACGAAGTGAGAGGCATCAAAAACGAGTTGTTTTGGGGCCTAATGATACGTCTTGAGTCTTCAGTAAATCGGCTTTTGGGAGGAGAAGGTGACAGCTATGGGGTTGGGTAATGGCTGGACCACGATACTCTCTGACCATTCTCGACGCTTTACAAGTTAAACCACAACACCATCTTGTCTCGAGCTGTCCTCATACAACACGCTGGTTTATCCTCTAAAAAACACTGGTTTATCCTCTCAAAACAAAATTTCTTTACTGAATATCAAATTCATATGAACTACACTGACAGGAAAACAAATGAAGAAGTACAAAGATTAGCAAAAACTTCAAGAGAAATACTTTGATCATATGATTAAGGATGAGGGAATAATAACAAAAATATTAATGGTCACAGTTGAGGGTAGGAGGGCCAGGGGAAGGCAGACACTGGGATGGATGAATGAAATTATAAACTGTAGCCCCCAGAGAGATACAAAACCTTAGAGAATTGTTAACAACAGCCCGAGAACGATTAGAGTGGAGGACTGTGGTCGCCAGCCCTCAGATATAAGGACGGTGCCTCACTCTGATTGGTTGAGTGATAGTAATGACTTTTCATCTCTTATTTTATATATTTCTGTCATTAAAGAAACCTGACTTATTATGGACGAAAATAAGATATAATTCAAATACTTATTAATCTATGGCCTACCCTACCCTGCCCACCGACGCAGAATTCACTCTTTACCCGAGACGCGCATCCTGACCAACATTGTCTGAATTAAGTTGTTATTTCTTAGTTAACAAGCACAGGTGTAAGACAGAGTTGCCACGATGTTAGTGAAGTCAACCGAGCTAATTCTGACCACCACCAACCACAACACAGTCACGTATCATTTACCTGTATGTTGGGGCCAAATTAACACCATTTACATGTGAGCTTTTGTACACGCTAAGAAAATAACCTAACCTAACCTAACCAAACCAAACCAAACCAAACCAAACCCTAACCTACCCAACCCTACCCAACCCTACCCTACCCTACCCTAACCTAACCTAACCAAACCAAACCAAACCAAACCAAACCTAACCAACCCTACCCAACCCTAACCTAACCAAACCAAACCAAACCAAACCTAACCAACCCTACCCAACCCTAACCTAACCAAACCAAACCAAACCAAACCTAACCAACCCTACCCAACCCTACCCTACCCAACCCTACCCTACCCAACCCTACCCTACCCTAACCTAACCTAACCAAACCAAACCAAACCAAACCTAACCAACCCTATCCAACCCTACCCTACCCTACCCTACCCTAACCTAACCAAACCAAACCAAACCAACCCTATCCAACCCTACCCAACCCTACCCTACCCAACCCTACCCTACCCTAACCTAACCAAACCAAACCAAACCAACCCTATCCAACCCTACCCAACCCTACCCTACCCAACCCTACCCTACCCTAACCTAACCAAACCAAACCAACCCTATCCAACCCTATCCAACCCTACCCTACCCTACCCTACCCTAACCTAACCAAACCAAACCAAACCAAACCAACCCTATCCAACCCTACCCTACCCTACCCTACCCTAACCAAACCAAACCAACCCTATCCAACCCTACCCTACCCAACCCTACCCTAACCTAACCTAACCTAACCAAACCAAACTTTATGTATTGTATTCTTCTTTCTATCGTCCCCACTCTCCTTTCCTCCTCTTACTCTCTTCATCCCTTAGGCCATCCTCACCTCCCCCACCTGTCTCTCTCTCTTCCTCCCTCCCATCCTCACCTCCCTCACCTTCCCGCCGCCTCTCACTCTCTCTTCCTCCCTCTCATCCTCACCTTCCTCCCTCCCATCCTCACCTCCCTCACCTTCCCGCCGCCTCTCACTCTCTCTTCCTCCCTCCTCCCTCACCTTCCTCCCTCTCATCCTCACCTCCCTCACCTTCCCGCCGCCTCTCACTCTCTCTTCCTCCCTCTCATCCTCACCTTCCTCCCTCTCATCCTCACCTCCCTCACCTTCCCGCCGCCTCTCACTCTCTCTTCCTCCCTCCTCTCTCACCTCAGGTCTGGTCCAGTGAGAACAATGAGGCTACCTGAGAGAGCAGCAATGATGACCGGAAGACCTTCATAAACCAGCTCCGTGGGCCGAGTACCTAGTATCTCCACCCCAGCAGGAGAGAGAGAGAGAGAGAGAGAGAGAGAGAGAGAGAGAGAGAGAGAGAGAGAGAGAGAGAGAGAGAGAGAGAGAGAGAGAGAGAGAGAGAGAGATAATTGCGAAGGAAAAAGTGATAAAACTGAGAGATTAGAAAGGAATAACAAACCAGTTTGAAGAAGAAGAAGAAACTTAACACAATAAGGAGATGAATAAAATGTCGTCAGAATATATCGAAGAAAATAAACCAATTACGAAAGATTCCTAACAAGAAAACAATAACATACCATTTGAACCTAACCTAAGCCTGAACCCTCTTAGTGGCACCTGACATACGAGTATATTGTACACATGTCTCAAGGAATGGGGACAGGAATGGAGTGTGTGGAGGTAGAGTAGTGAGTGTGTGGTGTGGAGGTAGAGTAGTGAGTGTGTGGAGTTAGAGTAGTGAGTGTGTGGAGTTAGAGTGTGTGTGTGTGTGGAGTTAGAGTGTGTGTGTGTGGAGTTAGAGTGTGTGTGTGTGTGTACAGTTAGAGTGTGTGGAGTTAAAGTAGTGAGTGTGTGGAGGTAGAGTAGTGAGTGTGTGGAGTTAGAGTGTGTTTGTGTGGAGTTAGAGTGTGTGTGTGTGGAGTTAGAGTAGTGAGTGTGTGGAGTTAGAGTAGTGAGTGTGTGGCGTTAGAGTGTGTGTGTGTGTGGAGTTAGAGTGTGTGTGTGTGGAGTTAGAGTGTGTGTGTAGAGTTAGAGTGTGTGTATGTGTGGAGTTAGAGTGTGTGTGTGTGTGTGTGGAGTTAGAGTGTGTGTGTGTGTGTGTGTGGAGTTAGAGTGTGTGTGTGTAGAGTTAGAGTGTGTGTGTAGAGAGTGTTAACTATTGTGTTGTATCGTTTAGTGACGGGCCAGACGCACCACTTCCTTACCTGCCCAATTACCTGTGGTCGCCGCCTCTCTCCTTTGTCATCTCTGCCGCCACCTGACCCAGCCCCATACACGGTGGTCTTAGGTCCTCATTCAGGTGGTCTTAGGTCCTCATTCAGGTGGTCTTAAGTCGTTATTGACTCACAGAACCGCTAACTCACAGAACCATTGACTCACAGAACTGCTAATTCACAGAACCAATGACTCACAGATCCGCTAACTCACAGAACCACTGACTCACAGATCCGCTGACTCACAGAACCATTGAAAACAAAGGAGCATCAATCGGTGTCGGCGACAAATTAAGAAAAAAATATTGTTCGTCGTGGGTAAAAAAATTCGTTATGACTTGATTAAAACCTAACTAACTTAGTCTAAAGTAACCTAACCTAACCTAACCTTTTATAACGAGAGGTAAATAATCTCGGCATGCTTTAAAATACTTCAATAATGTTTTCATCTAATTGCGCATAATCAGAACACACACCCCTACCCCCTCACCAACACCCCTACCCTCACCAACACCCCTACCCCCTCACCACACCCCTACCCTCACCAACACCCCTACCCCCTCACCAACACCCCTACCCCCTCACCAACACCCCTACCCCCTCACCAAGATTTTTCACTGTGACAGATCAAACCTTGTAGTAATATTGCTACAATTTGTTGAGCCAGAATAATATAGATCCAGAGTGAGGTATTGCTACAGTTTGTTGAGCCAGAATAATATAGATCCAGAGTGATATGAGTGTGTCGAGTTAGAGCTCAGGCACTCTCTTAGTTGGACCAAGAATGTGTCACTTAGGAGTTGGTGAGCCAATACATGGGAGGGACACGGGGTAGTGCGTTAGGCTCAAGGTTCCTGCCTGTTTTTGTGAGTGGGGGATGAGAGGGTAGGGGGTGTGACGTGTGGGGGGGGGGAGGTGAGGGGATAAGGGGTGAGGGGGATGAGGGGCATGGAGGGTGTGATGGGTCGAGGGCAGAACACAATGCCCATCAACTAGAGGTATACTCTCCCTCCTTTCCTCCCTCCCTCACCCCCACGCCCCGTCACTGCCTGATACTACCGTCTGTCTTTCCCCCTCACCCACCCCTCTGTCAGCCCTCCCCTCACTAGATGGTTCTCTCCTCCCCTCTATGTGTCATCACCTACACCTCCCTCCTGCCCTTCCTTCCTACCCTCGCCTTTCCCTCCATCTTACCTCCCCTCTCTTCTTCCACTATCTTCCGTCCCTTCGGCTCCACCACAGTACCCTCCACTACACTACCCTCCACTACAGTTCCCTCCACTACACTACCCTCCACTACAGTACCCTCCACTACAGTACCCTCCACTACAGTGCCCTCCACCACACTACCCTCCACTATAGTACCCTCCACTACAGTACCCTCCACCACAGTACCCTCCACTACAGTACCCTCCACCACATTACCCTCCACTACAGTACCCTCCACTACAGTACCCTCCACCACAGTACCCTCCACCACAGTACCCTCCAACACAGTACCCTACACTACCCTCTGCCACAGTACCCTCTGCCACAGTACCCTCCACCACAGTACCCTCCACCACAGTACCCTCCACTACAGTACCCTCCACCACAGTACGCTCCACCACAGTACGCTCCACCACAGTACCCTCCACTACAGTACCCTCCACCACAGTACCCTACACTACCCTCCACCACAGTACCCTCCACTACAGTACCCTCCACTACAGTACCCTCCACCACAGTACGCTCCACCACAGTACGCTCCACCACAGTACCCTCCACCACAGTACCCTCCAACACAGTACCCTCCACCACAGTACCATCCACTACAGTACCCTCCACCACAGTACCCTCCACTACAGTACCCTCCACTACAGTACCCTCCACCACAGTACCCTACACTACCCTCCACTACAGTACCCTCCACCACAGTACCCTCAACTACAGTACCCTCCACCACAGTACCTTCCACTACAGTACCCTCCACCACAGTACCCTCCACTACAGTACCCTCCACTACAATACCCTCCACCACAGTACCCTCCACCACAGTACCCTCCACTACAGTACCCTCCACTACAGTACCCTCCACCACAGTACCCTCCACCACAGTACGCTCCACCACAGTACGCTCCACCACAGTACCCTCCACCACAGTACCCTACACTACCCTCCACTACAGTACCCTCCACCACAGTACCCTCCACTACAGTACCCTCCACCACAGTACCCTCCACTACAGTACCCTCCACCACAGTACGCTCCACCACAGTACCCTCCACTACAGTACCCTCCACCACAGTACCCTCCAACACAGTACCCTACACTACCCTCCACCACAGTACCATCCACTACAGTACCCTCCACCACAGTACCCTCCACTACAGTACCCTCCACTACAGTACCCTCCACCACAGTACCCTACACTACCCTCCACTACAGTACCCTCCACCACAGTACCCTCAACTACAGTACCCTCCACCACAGTACCCTCCACTACAGTACCCTCCACCACAGTACCCTCCACCACAGTACCTTCCACTACAGTACCCTCCACCACAGTACCCTCCACTACAGTACCCTCCACTACAGTACCCTCCACTACAGTACCCTCCACTACAGTACCCTCCACCACAGTACTTCCTTGAGATAAATGTATAGTATATATCAGGTGCAGCTCAGGTGCTCAACTGGCTCAGCCATGTTATTATTATCCACTCTGTATCTGTGTTTTTAACGCTAAATAAACTGTTTCAATTCAATACACTACCCTCTGCCACAGTACCCTCCACGACAACGGTACAAACCTAACCTTACTGAACAGTTAATTATATTAGGACAACGATGGACACACACACACACCAACGCTCTCTCCACCCTGGAAATGCCATCCCTCAGTGACCTCCACCACCAAGCACTGGAAAGGTTTGGCCGTGGACTACTGCACCACCCTCGCCATCGCCACCTGCAGCCCCCCACCCAACTCGCGCAGTCCGCCACTACAACAAAATTCAGCCCATAAGAGCCTGCACCGATAGATATAAGAACAGCACCATCCCATCTATTGTTAAAATAATAAACAACTCCTAATTTATGTACTGCACAGCCCTGTAAATGTGTTCAATGCATATTATATCATTATGTCTAAATTAAATGTAAGTCTGTATATTTTCAGCCACCAGCTGCAACTCTATTAATAAACCGTTTATTATTATTATTACACACACACACACACACACACACACACACACACACACACACACACACACACACGCACACACACACACCTTCCCACCATTCCTTCACCTGCCCTCCATCATTCCCTTTTATTTCTCTCCCCCTCACAATTTCCTCCTCCTCCAGCGATCACAGATGACAAAAAACCTAATTTGAATATTCACATTAGTTTTTTTATCTTCACTACCTGCTGTTGGCTTTTTGTCCCTTCTCACTTAACTAAATTATGTCTCTGATGGATCGCCTGAGAGCTGATCAAGCTACAATGATGAGTTCTTTACACTATAGCTGACACGTGTGTGTGGTGAAGGGTTGTTATGGTAATTCTTGTATAGAGGGGCGGTGTGTTTGTGGTGTTCGGTGTCTGTTGTGGTGTGGTGTATGGTGTGTTGTGTTGTTGTGATGCATTGTGTTATTGTGATGTGTTGTGATGTTTTGTGTTGTGCTGTATTGCGTTGATGTCACTGTCGTCAACACAAGGCGGAAGCTTCATCATTTATAGGAGAGAGGAAAACTTAATTAATGGTGATTGAAGATGTAAGTCACTCAAAAACTATTTATACAAATTTGTGTTGAGAAAATATAAGACAACTGACGAAGGATTTTGACAACCCTCCCGAGACAAAAGGAGTCACAGTGTTCATTATGGAAGTCATCGTCACCCCAAGTACAGATAGTTGCTTGAGTCACTTTAAAATGGATGATTAAGACGAATGTATAGGAAGTTTGGGCCAGGGTGCTTAGGACCGGACCTGACCTAACCTGACCTGACCTGACCTAACCTAACCTAACCAAAACGCTCGCTTATCGATCTAAACGAAGCCCCAGAACCTTTGTACAAAACATCGTAAATTATTGTCACCCGCTATACGATAATTAAGAGATGAGCAGGCGTGTGGCGACAGTGGTATCAGTAACATAATAGATACCCCAGTGTCAGGGCATAATCCCAGAAGATCGAACGACTCAGCAACTGCACTGGCTAACCATTACCCTAGAACGACGTCTTAAATGAAGCAGCAAATTTTAATACGAATTAAATTTCATTAAGTTGTAGTAACATCAAGAAGTGATCCCTACTTTGTTAAAACTTAAGTTGCTTTTTAAATCTTAATCAGCGATTATCCCTAAATGACGTATGTATGTATGCATGTATGTACTGTATGTATGTATGTATGTATGTATGTATGTATGTACTGTATGTATGTATGTATGTATGTACTGTATGTATGTATGTATGTATGTATGTATGTATGTATGTACTGTATGTATGTATGTATGTATGTATGTATGTATGCATGTCCTGTGTGTTTCCAAGTGTGATCATCTTTGTCCTTATGTGTGTCATGGTATTTGTGTGTTTTGTGTATACTCACTAACTCGTGTGTGTGTGTGTGTGTGTGTGTTCAAAGGGCCTCACATTAAGTGCTTGATTAAGGCGAGAAGTCAATAGAAACATCACCTAATGAAATACAATTGATCAGGTCGTGTATTGAGGAACTTGTAGGGGGCAGAGTTAGGTAGTGGGGGGCATTCATGGGTATGGCCGCTCACTCAGGCCACTTAAACCACCCACAAAGGCCACTTACTCCCTAATTTGAATATTTACATTTTTTTTAGGCCTGACTTCCAACACCTTCCGTAGAGCTGCCAACAAAGGCCTATTGAGTAGCGCCATGTGACCACCTCTACACACACACTTTTTATTTCGTCTTTTATACGTGTACGACAAGCTGGGGAACCAGACGTTGCCCGGGTTTGGTTTTGACTAAGTAAACATAGGGGCCGACCCTCTATATTATTTGTTATTTATGTGTTAGAGGGGTCACACACACACACACACACACACACACACACACACACACACACACACACACACACACACACCGTCTTCCCATCCTTGTTAACCTTCCTTCTCTTCGTCTGTTTATTGTATCTCTATAGGGGTTCACAGGCGGCTGAGACAGAGAGTGAATAGTAGGAGGAGGTGGGCGCCTCGAACTGGTTAACTACGTTACCGATAAGGGCAAATGGTTTCAGTCTCACTAAACAAGAATTTACAGATGCCAATGCTCTAAGGTACGGTGGGCCAGTAGAAGGTTTGCCCTCCCAATGCGTGTGTGGCTCGTCCTATGACGGCGATCACGCCATGGTGTGCAAGAAAGGGGGCTTCATATGCATGAGGCATGACGAAGTAAGGGATCTCACAGCAAATATGTTGAAGGAAATCTGCCGGGATGTCAGGGTAGAACCGACCCTCCTTTCATTGGACGGTGAGATCTTCCAACATAGGACTTCAAACACATCCAACAAAGCCCGTGTTGACGTCAGTGAGCCTTCTTCGACATCAGGATTTTTTATCCCATGGCCGCATGTCACCGTAACTTAGCTCTAGATGCTGCACACAGGAGGAACGAGAACGACAAGATAAGGGCATATGGGGAGAGAATTCAGAACGTTGATCAAGGCAGCTTCACTCCTCTAGTGTTCACAACCTCTGGTGGGATGGGACCAAGTGCAAGATGTTTCTACGCCAGACTCGCGGAGGTGATCTCCGAACAGAAGCAGCAGCCCAGAAGTTATGTTACAGCCTGGATGAGATGTCGACTGTCTTTCTCTCTCCTTCGGTCGGCTTTGCTCTGCCTCATGGGAATGAGAGCTCCGGCCCCAAAGCCGACAACAGTTGGAGATATTGACTATGAGGCAACAGTCACTGAATGCCACATAGATCTGCGGCTCTACTAATTCAACACAGCTAGGATAGCTACTTATGCATTAGCATATTTAATATTAAGGTAATACAATGGCGGCGAAGGTGAGGCTATTGGGGGAGGCTGGAGGCCACGTTTAAAAAAAAAAGTATTAGTAGTAGGCAATAAAATGGCGGCGAAGGTGTGGCTATAGGGAGAGGTTGGAGGCCACGTTTAAAAAAAAGTATTAGTAGTAGTAGTAGTAGTAGTAGTTCCACCAGCCGCTCAATAATTTAGCAGACAGTTACAACTAGACAGACAGTAATAGGTTAGCTCGCCAGACAAGACAGTAATAGGTTAGCTCGCCAGACAAGACAGTAATAGGTTAGCTCGCCAGACAAGACAGTAATAGGTTAGCTCGCCAGACAAGACGGTAATAGGTTAGCTCGCCAGACAAGACAGTAATAGGTTAGCTCGCCAGACAAGACAGTAATAGGTTAGCTCGCCAGACAAGACAGTAATAGGTTAGCTCGCCTTATACATCTGGCTAACCTCAACGTTCACCGACAGGTAGTACAGGTATATATCTCACCTGGCCACGAGCTCATTACCATGTGTGACTTCTTTATTTCTTTCTTCATCTTTCAATTGACGACCTTCTGCTATAGTACTTGTGATATTACAACGAAAATCCACCAATAACTGGATAATGTCAATATGGTGCAGTGATTGTGTGATGTAATATGGTGGTGATTGTGTGATGTAATATGGTGCAGTGATTGTGTGATGTAATGTGGTGCAGTGATTGTGTGATGTAATGTGGTGGTGATTGTGATGTAATGTGGTGGTGATTGTGATGTAATGTGGTGCAGTGATTGTGTGATGTAATGTGGTGCAGTGATTGTGTCATAAACTGTACAATATTCATCTTCAGGCAATGATAATTATTATGTCGTGGGTCAGTAGCAACATTGACCATAGGGGAGATCTCCATGTTGTGAATATACCAGTTACAGTTATTCCCATTAATGTTTCTCCACTAATTGTAAAGTAAATAAGAATCAGAGTTGAGATGTGTCCAAATATGTTCCTTAATATTACTGAAACAAATAATATTTTCTGAGACCATCTGACCAAGTTGAGTGGAGTAAAACTTTTCCAAAACAGAATAAAGAGTTTGTTGCTGGTAAGGGGACAACAGCACTAAAAGATTCTTGTTTTAGGCGACGACTGTTTAACCCTTGTCGACGATGATTTAACCCATTGACGGTGATAATTTAACCCTTTAATGACGCTTACTTAACTCTTTGATGACGATGATTTAACCTTTTGACAACGACTATTTAACCCTTTGGCGACGATGATTTAACTCTGACGATGGTAATTTAACCCTTTAACGAAGGTAATTTACCCCTTTAATGACGCTTACTTAACCCTTTGAGAACGATGATTTAACCCCTATTGAGCAATTCTTTCCCCACACACAACACAGTCGGGAGGTGATGACTTTAGTTGGACAGTAAACAATGGTGGTGCCCGAAGCTACAGTACACGTCTCCAGAACTCCAATTACACAACACAGAAAACAAAAGACGTTCGTTTAGGTGCGTCATAAACTACAGCCCTGACACCAACGACACGAGTACAGTACCGCCTAACATCCTCACGTGGTGGACTCTGCCGCTGGACCCTCTTGGTACCACACATCAGAGTGCACTAAACACCACTACAATAAGAATTTTTTTGTTGTTGACGGTACAAGCCCCGCCCCATCTTACAGCTTATTGGCCCAAACATAACGTTCGATTAATATTAATATATCGCAATTACTCCAATGCCGAATCTAATGTATGTAGAGATATAACTCCTTGAAAACATTATCTTTCAAGATATGAGTGAAAAAAAAGAAATAAGTAATAGGTAACTGGTGACGCCAGGGTGGTAGGAGTGACCATTGTAGTGCTTATTAATAAACCTCCGTCATAAGTTATTGTTGGCGTTGATCATAACATGGATAAAAACTTTGTGACAAAGCTTAGTCGAAAACAAAACATTCATAGACGACTGCCAGACAAACCCTTCCAGGGGAGTCATCAGGAGTCCTTACACACACACAGACTATATATATATATATATATATATATATATATATATATATATATATATGATCGAGGGTCACTTCTACAAGCAGGCTGTACATTATAGTGTGTGTGTGTGTGTGTGTGTGTGTCACCCTAAATATAGGTAGCAGAACACAAGTCAGAGGTGAAGGTAATACCGAGGCTTCTGTAGGTACTTAAGTTACAATGTATTAGACAGGCGGCTCAGTGCAGCTTACAACTATGGCTGGGAGGACCCCCTCCACGCTCCCTCCTCCTGGTGGAGGAGTCTCTTGACTGCTATTTTTACTGTCACTGGTTAGGTTAGGTTATGTTATGTTAGGCTAGGCTAGGTTAGGTTAGGTTTATAAATTTATAGTTACGTGTGTGTGACGACAGGCTATCCACTGGAACATTTTTACTGACATTACCTGCCATGATAATCACGGTGGTGGTGGCGGGTATGGTGATTGGTGTGTGTATGGTGGCGGGTATGGTGACTGGTGTGTATGGTGGCGGGTATGGTGACTGGTGTGTGTAAGGCACACACCACCACTTACCTCCCGTTGTCCACAAACTAATAATCATTCCCTCACACAGTCTCTTCACCATTACCATCTATCTTATATAAGGTTAGGTTGGTTAGGTTAGGTTAGGTTAGGTTGGTTAGGTTAGGTTAGGTTGGGTTGGGTTGGGTTGGGTTGGGTTAGGTTAGGTTGGTTAGGTTAGGTTAGGTTGGTTAGGTTAGGTTAGGTTGGTTAGGTTAGGTTAGGTTGGTTAGGTTAGGTTAGGTTGGGTTAGGTTAGGTTAGGTTAGGTTGGGTTAGGTTAGGTTAGGTTAGGTTAGGTTGGTTAGGTTAGGTTAGGTTGGTTAGGTTAGGTTGGTTAGGTTAGGTTAGGTTGGTTAGGTTAGGTTGGGTTAGGTTAGGTTAGGTTGGTTAGGTTAGGTTAGGTTAGGTTAGGTTGGGTTAGGTTGGTTAGGTTAGGTTGGGTTAGGTTAGGTTGGGTTAGGTTAGGTTAGGTTAGGTTGGTTAGGTTAGGTTAGGTTAGGTTAGGTTGGTTAGGTTAGGTTAGGTTAGGTTAGGTTGGTTAGGTTAGGTTAGGTTAGGTTAGGTTGGTTAGGTTAGGTTAGGTTGGTTAGGTTAGGTTAGGTTAGGTTAGGTTAGGTTGGTTAGGTTAGGTTAGGTTGGGTTAGGTTGGGTTAGGTTAGGTTAGGTTAGGTTAGGTTAGGTTAGGTTAGGTTAGGTTGGGTTAGGTTAGGTTAGGTTAGGTTAGGTTAGGTTAGGTTGGGTTAGGTTAGGTTAGGTTAGGTTGGGTTGGGTTGGGTTAGGTTAGGTTAGGTTAGGTTAGGTTAGGTTAGGTTGGGTTAGGTTGGGTTAGGTTAGGTTAGGTTGGTTAGGTTAGGTTAGGTTAGGTTAGGTTGGGTTGGGTTAGGTTAGGTTAGGTTAGGTTAGGTTGGTTAGGTTAGGTTAGGTTAGGTTAGGTTAGGTTAGGTTAGGTTAGGTTAGGTTAGGTTAGGTTGGGTTAGGTTAGGTTAGGTTAGGTTAGGTTAGGTTAGGTTAGGTTAGGTTAGGTTAGGTTAGGTTGGGTTAGGTTAGGTTAGGTTAGGTTTTTTAACGCATTATACATAAACTTCCATTTGTTTTAAGTGAAATATTTAATAGTTTTCGATGTATGTGTGACCTTGCTAGTGTAGTCTGGGAATAAGTAGGTTTTTTCCAACTAACCGCAGAAAAACTGTCACGCAGTGTGTGTGTGTGTGTGTGTGTGTTGTTGTTGTTGCTAGACAATATGACACAATGGACGAAGGATTTTGACAACCCGACCAAGACAACAGGAGTCACAGTGCTCATTCTCACATCCCTCGGCCCCCACCTTGCTGACAGCTTCTGTAGCGAGTGTACATGTAACCAACTCTCCACTCTGCCTTCTGCTAAACTAAGTACACGAAGGTTGACAGTGGTTAATATACCAAGACCCAACTAATCACTCACACACCAGTGCTGTACTATGATGACCCTAAACTGAAAGAACTTTAGTGCATAGCCAGGTATTTAGCGAACCTCAAATGCTTAAGCTATTTTAAATAGATCTTGCTGCTGATAACAGTTGAGTCACGTCTTGAGCTACACCTTGTTCTAGACAAGACATCTGTGGAGACGTAATCTTATTAGCTTCATGTTTAGAGTGCAGGACTGTGGTCGCCAACACTCAGGACATAACTCTGATTGATTAAGGTAAACAACACGGCGAGTTTGATGCTCCCATGTGGAGTGTGGAAGCTTGTTGCTGTCCCCGCCAGGGAGAGATATAACGCCCCCTGGCGAGGACGGCATCACATAATATCCGAGGCTGTCCCAGGATCACTACAGCACTTAACAACTAGGACTACCTAAAGACAGAATAACTGAAGTCGACTTTCCATGACAATTCCGAGGCTGGAGTGTGGTGATGTAGAAAACATTGTGTCCAACATACCGCTGTAATATATGAGTCAAAGATGTGGTAAATCAGTGTAAATGGATCATAATTACTGTACAGGTATACGCATATGAAGATGTTTGGACCAGACAACCTTTACATCAGTGAGACACACCAACACTTGACTGCCACACACAGGCTTATCATCGCTGACGCCTTATCCTCAGCCCTACTTGTTCTTAAAGCCTACAACTCAGATTGTCACACACTTATCTGAAGCCAGACACAAATATGCTACTGCTGTGGATCTCCTCCCAAACACCTCAGTCACCATTACAGGATTAATACTTTGTTAAACTCGCATCTAACAACAAAGACACTGTTAAGTATAATCCAGGACTGTCAAACAAAATCCTAAAAAGAACTTGTAAGTGAATTCAAAGCAAACAAATATACAAGTCATTAGTCGATCTATTGTTTACCATGATGAGATGTGTCAAGTAAACTATGTATTGTTTACTCGTATGGAGCAAGTGACTAGATCAGTAGACGACAAGATGTGATCACTGCAAGACGAGGGTTAAGATATAAGGCCGTCTGGCAGCATGTTCCTCACGTTTAAACACACACACACAGATAACTGATGTATTAAGACCGTATATATCCACAGTGAGCACCAAGTAGCCTATATAAGTCAACGCCCATATAAAGACCTCATCAAACTGACCAATGAGTTATGGCAGAGATGATTTATGAGATGTATGATACACTAGTATTTGTCCATTACTCAAACTCACCAGCCCCCATCAGCCCCAGCCCACAGGTTTTTCACTCTAAGCTCTTTATATCATCAGCCCCCAACATCACCCACCCCTTACATCCCAAGCCCCACACACCCACAGCCCCCTATACCCGCCCGCCCCCCTTCTCTAGGTCCTCAAGCCCCCCTCCCCTCCACAGCCGCCGCCCCCTGATGCGACAATTGTGAATGCATCCGTTGTAAAGCCAAAAAAGTGTATTAGCCCAACTTATGTAGCCGGGACGCGTGTGCTGGGCGCGGGATTTAAATATACTCCCTTACTTGATCATTGTGTTTATTTTTTGTGACGAGAGAATCACTGGGATGGCGCCGCCCACCAGAGGGGGACGGATTAAAAAATAAATATATAAAAAAAAACTGATTTTAGGCTTAGGGGCTCTCAGGTTTGTATCAGTAATGACTGCTGCTGTACTGTGAGCTCCCCACACACTGTGAGCTCCCCACACACCGTGAGCTCCCCACACACTGTGTGCTCCCCACACCGTGAGCTCCCCACACCGTGAGCTCCCCACACACTGTGAGCTCCCTACACACTGTGAGCTCCCCACACACCGTGAGCTCCCCACACTCTGTGAGCTCCCCACACCGTGAGCTCCCCACACACCGTGAGCTCCCCACACACCGTGAGCTCCCCACACACTGTGAGCTCCCTACATACTGTGAGCTCCCCACACACCGTGAGCTCCCCACACACCGTGAGCTCCCCACACACCGTGAGCTCCCCACACACTGTGAGCTCCCCCACACACTGTGTGCTCCCCACACCGTGAGCTCCCCACACACTGTGAGCTCCCTACACACTGTGTGCTCCCCACACACCGTGAGCTCCCCACACACTGTGAGCTCCCTACACACTGTGAGCTCCCTACACACTGTGTGCAAGAGTGGGGGTGAGGTTCAATGTGTGGCCGTGTACTGTATATAACCATCAGGATCTTGTGTCCTGTACTCCTGAAATTTTTACTCTCAGTTCATTTCTGAACTTGTAGAATATTTTCGTTGCTATAAGATAAAACAAGTAATATATGTGCTGAGAAATAGATATAATGTAGTTATATTATTACCAACAGACCCCGTCCACCAAACGTTAATTGGGCGCGGTATATTATCTAATTAGTGATGACGTTACTGTAAATTTATATCGTCACCGCCGGAGACTCTCATGTCGTTTTCTTTATCATCCGTCAAAAAAACTCATTAGCACAACAACACCTGGCCAGTAATGACACAGTTTGCAACGAAATTATATCACGTGGCCCTTGTGTTATTGAAGGGTGTGGTGCACAGCCTTAAACCCGTGCTGGAGTTATCTTTGGACACGACCAGAAACAGGTGGAGGTGGTTTGCTCATCTGGACATTGACGTTAGTGTCTTGTTGAGCCATATAGGATCACCACCACCCTCACGCTAACCTAACCTAAAGCTAACTTATACTAGTCTAACTTAAATCCAACCTAACCTAAGTTAACAGTAACACTAACCTAACCTAACCTAACCTAACCTCCTCTTCAAATAGTGTTAGGGTGGATAATTCTCATCTGGTGAAATAAGCTTGGGTGAATCTCAATGTACTAAAACTATAATTTATCTCAAAACTTATTATAACTACAGTTCCCTTATGATGTTGAGGCAGCAGAAAAAACTTTATGTAGTTGGAATAAGGAAATATACACTAATACCTTATTGAACTTATCTAAACTAGGATGAGTACTTCTGTTACCTTCACTCTTATTTCCTTCTTGTTTAATGAGTAAAGTCACCCAGAAATCCTCCAATATTTTGTAAACGAAGCAGAAATTCCGCCAATCTATGTAAGTAATATGTTTTGGGTTTTTTATCTTCGTAATAAAGCTATTCAGAATGGTAGAGGCTATTAGGCTCCAGGTTGCCCGTAACAATCGTTCCCTTGTTGCTACTGGGAAGAAAAAAAACGCCGTTGCTAGGGAGTGACGTCATCAGCAGTACAATGAACCTGTCAATCATTTAACGACAAAAACTAATCAAATTTCAATTCAAAATCAGCCACTGTGTATTATGATGCATGTGTGAGGTACTGACGCCACGGGTGAGCGGACGTTTGGGCCGGTTAGGTTACAGGATAGGTTAGGTTAGGTTACAGGATAGGTTCAATAAGGGTGAGGTACCGTCCTTATAACTGAGGGTTGGCGACCACAGTCCTCCCCTCTAAACGTTCTAAGGTTTAGTATGTCTCTGGGGGCTACAGTTTATAATTTAATTCATCCATCCCAGTCTCTGCCTTCCCCTGGCTCTCCTACCCTCAACTGTGACCATTAATATTTCTGTTTTTATTCCCTCATCCCTAATTATATGACCAGAGGTTAGGTTAGGTCAGGTCCTAATCACCCTGTCCTAAACCAAACGTCCCGTGGCCCCCAAAGTCCAACACTCGACGCCATATCACTCGTGAAGAGGGCAGCCATGTTCTACCCCTTCGTCACAATGAGGGTATTAGAGTATATGCAAATGACTGATGGTGTGAGTTGCAAGAGTACCGCCCCCTGATTTACATACACCAATCAGGAGCTAGCAGGTTAGGCCATCAGCTCCGGGTTGTGTGATAAAATACTCAAATAAAACATACAATATGGATCCATCTTCCTGCCTAACCTAACCCAGCCTATTCGTCTTGCAATGAGTTACATGTGGTCATTTATTTAAAGATGAAATATTATTAAAACATTGAAGAAACGTTGTGAGAGGCGGGAAAAAAAGGGACTAGTGGGGCGGGAGTGACGTCACAGGAACCTCGCACCCCTATTGGCTAACACCTGCGTGATGTAAAAAAAACTACTTCACCATTAGCATATCGCGCGTGTGGATTGTCCCTCCCTCAGCCTGTCTGCTTGTTACTACGCCACTCAACCTAGTGTGTGTGTCGTCGGCTCTTACCTACACGTACTACTACTACCTACAAGTCTGCCTGAAATTATAGTCATCAAGCATAAGTACACAATATTTACATCTATAATTGTGTTATACTCTGATATAATTATGTGATAGAATAGAGGGGAAAATGCTCTTGAGATGACTGATTATATGTAGATCCGCGAGGAAGGGGGGGGGGGGGGGGAAGGGAGAGGTGCAGGGAGGGAGGGAGTGAGGCGGGGTTTAGCGGAGCAGCATACTTTTATATACACATCTGCCAGCTGCCTGTATTGAGGGCACACGCTGGCGGGGGTAGGGGGAGCTGTGTGACGTTAGGGGGTGCTGTGTGACGTTAGGGGGTGCTGTGTGACGCTTGGGGAGCTGTGTGACGTTAGGGGGTGCTGTATGACGTTAGGGGATGCTGTGTGACGTTAGGGGGAGCTGTGTGACGTTAGGGAGTGCTGTGTGACGTTAGGGGATGCTGTGTGACGTTAGGGGGTGCTGTGTGACGTTAGGGGGAGCTGTGTGACGTTAGGGGGAGCTGTGTGACGTTAGGGGGTGCTGTGTGACGTTAGGGGGTGCTGTGTGACGTTAGGGGGTGCTGTGTGACGTTAGGGGGAGCTGTGTGACGTTAGGTGGCCCTGTGTTACGTTAGGGGGCGTCCCGTGTGACGCTAGAGGGGCCCTGTGTGACGTTAGAGGGGCCCTGTGTGACGCTAGAGGGGCCCTGTGTGACGCTAGACGGGCTCTGTGTGACGTTAGAGGGGCCCTGTGTGACGCTAGAGGGGCCCTGTGTGACGCTAGAGGGGCCCTGTGTGACGTTAGGGGGGCCCTCTGGTAATGTGTATAATTCCAAGATGGCCGCCACAAAATCCACCCTGCACAGATTATTGTAAAAATATTCTTATTGGCTCCGAGTGATAAAGGGGTTTTATCTACTAAGACAATTTAATATCCATCTATTTCCTAAGCACCGATAGTCTTCTAAAAGCAATCTAAGACAATGATTCAGATAAAAGTGAATTAATCAAATCTCCATTAAGTTTGTTATTTACGACTCTAGATAGTAGTCTTATTGTTAAGTTACATTCACTGTAGAGGTGGAGTGGAACTTGGCCAACGCACACTTACGGGGCGAGTGTGTTGGCCACTACCTACAATCCTAGGCCAACACACACTCTTACGGGGCGAGTGTGTTGGTCACTAACTACAGTCCTAGGCCAACACACACTCTTACGGGATGAGTGTGTTGGCCACTACCTACAATCCTAGGCCAACACACACTCTTACGGGGCGAGTGTGTTGGCCACTACCTACAATCCTGGGTCAACACACTCTTATGGGGCGAGTGTGTTGGCCACTAACCCCAAAGTGCCTCAGGAAGGGAAAAATTATGGACAAGTTATTTCACGCCATTTACCTTTGTATACCCAGCAGTAATTGGAGAGCTGGGTGTTGAAGCTACTGGCACACGGTGTGTTAACTAGTGCAGCTGGTGGTTGTCAAGTTTTATCAGTTATTCGTTAACATCAGGTCATAAAGCCATTTAACTCCGGGTGTGTTGCTGCGTGTGTGTGTGAGAGAGAGTGAGGCAACTTGTACATCTTAAACAAATTCGCGCCAAACTGGCCCTTAACGACTTGTCGTCCTCTAACACGAATTAATATTATCGTCAATATATTAATCTATACGAGATCAGTGTTAAATCGTTTTCAGTGAGCGGCTGGGCCATGTTAGTTTGTGCTGGAAGAAGTGTTGTAAACCTCGAGGCTAAAAACAGTGGCGGCGACAAGGACTACAAACAGTATTTTATCCTTGGGTGACGAGAGAACGAGAAAATAAAAGTTGGGAAACATTCAGGAAGTAATTGTCAAAATAAGAGCGTGAAAGAGACAGGTAAATGTGGTGGGCAGCAGCAGCCTCCTCCCCGGCCCCAGATAACCAGACCGCCGGAAGTGGGCGACCAGCCGCGACTTCCGACGCTATTATCGGCACCTTAACTCCCACCCGCCCGACCCTCACCAAAACAATGTCTTCCCGTGAACGACAACTGTTATACCTTCCTCTGTATAATGATATAATAAATAAGAAGACTTCCCATGTACAAATTCAAAATAATAAGAGACGATATATAATTTTCCAAACTGATAGAAGTTAACATATATATTTTCCTCGTTCATTACCTTAAAATACACAATAGAATGGCAACAGCGGTGACTCAAGCGAGGTAATTGATAAATTGAACAGAGGGACACAGAGACAGTCATCAGTGTAGGATGTACGCGTCCTTTTTTATGAGACTTATCGGGGAAGCATCATGACCGCGTACAGTATTATTCCCAGGGACCCAAATATAAGTCTCACCCTCACCTTAACACTCAACAAGGGTAAAGGTCTTATTAATCTCAACGTTAAAACCTAAGTAATATAACTCATATTGTTCATTGTTTACGAGCTCAGGAAGGCGACATTCTTCTCCGGTATTTACATAACGTTAATCAATACACGTGAAGGCCAGGTACTGTGGTCCTACCATTGTTACCCACGCTGTCCCACCCACGATACTGACCCACGCTGTCCCACCCTCTATACACCCCCCCCCCCATGGTCCCACCCTCCATACACCCACGCTGTCCCACCCACGATACTGACCCACGCTGTCCCACCCTCTATACACCCCCCCCATGGTTCCACCCTCCACACACCCACGCTGTCCCACCCACGATACTGACCCACGCTGTCCCACCCTCTATGCACTCCCCCCCCCCCCCCCATGGTCCCACCCTCCATACACCCACGTTGTTCCACTCACGATACATACCCACGTTCTCCCCACAAAACATTTACCCACACATACCCACATATACCCACACACCTCACACTGTCCCTCCCTCATTGAAAAGTAGATATTGTGAATAGGTACACTTAACTTAACCTAACTTAACTTAACCTAACTTAGTGTAACCTAACCTAATTGAGGGAATATTTTCTTATATGCTGTATTCCATATTAAAGGTTAGACACTAGTTTTCATCATCATCATCATTACTACCACCATCAATCATCATCACTACCATCAGCATCATCATCAATCATCATCATTACTACCACCATCAATCATCATCACTACCATCAGCATCATCATCAATCATCATCATTACTACCACCATCATCATCACTACCATCATCATTACTACCACCAGCATCATCACCACTATCATCACTACCACTCTACCCACACCATAAAGACTACAGTACAGTACATAATATATTACAGAGTGTGATCAAGATGTCTGGGTTCAGAAGCCTGGGAGAGGAGGAACAAGTGGAGTTCGAGTGTAAGGTGTCAGATAAGGGTCTGGAGGCGACGATAGTGACGGGCCCTGCTGGAGCCGAGTGCCGTGGCTCTCACAGACGACCCATGACCAAGAAACGCTTCAGAAAGATAAGGTAAGGGGCATGTGTGGTCATGCTGAGATAAGCAAATGGTCTACTGGTATTATACTAAGATAATGAAGGTATAATTAGGATGATAACTAAGGTAAGTGGGGTCATACTAAGATAATGAAGGTATAATTAGGATGATAACTAAGGTAAGTGGGGTCATACTAAGATAATGAAGGTATAATTAGGTTGATAAATAAGGTAAGTGGGGTCATACTAAGATAATGAAGGTATAATTAGGTTGATAAATAAGGTAAGTGGGGTCATACTAAGATAATGAAGGTATAATTAGGATGATAAATAAGGTAAATGGGGTCATACTAAAATAATGAAGGTATAATTCGGATGATAAATGACAAGATGAATAACTGAGGGGGGGGGGGGGTCACGTTAAGGAGTGTCATTAGGTCACATGAAGATGAGGATGAATCAATTGGGATCACGTTAAGATAAGAACTTAAGTTGGGCCACACTAAGTTATGGTGGGTAATTAGGGTCATATGGTAGTGAAGGAAACACGATTAAGAGTGTCATGCTAAGTTAATGTAGGTACTGTAATATAGGTCATAAGAGAGAGGCTGTTTACGGTCATTTCGGTAAAAGGCAATTCGGGTCACAATACCTTAAGATAGGTCACTAAAGTCTTAATAAAATACTGAAGGGAGTTTATACAAATATAAGGTCACATTAAGAGGAGGTAAGTTAAATTAAGACAAGCAGGGTCATCTGAGGTCATGTTAGGATACCAATTGTAATTTTATATACCAGTACAATACCGTACCTATTGTAACTTAGTATGATACCTGTACAGTACCTATTGTAACTTAGTATGATACCTGTACAGTGCCTATTGTAACTTAGTATGATACCAGTACAGTACCTATTGTAACTTAGTATGATACCAGTACAGTACCTATTGTAACTTATAAACCTTGGATAATATCCCCTTGAGCACTATAACCATTTCCAAAAGTTGTGTTAGTCCCACATATTTAACATGTAACTAACAACATTAACTTATATTCCCCGATTTTAACAGATGCTACAACTGTGGTGAGTTTGCTAACCACATTGCCGCCAAGTGTACAATGGGACCTCAGCCTAAACGATGCCATTACTGTAAGAGTGAGGACCATCTTATAGCTGACTGTCCACAGCGCCCAGAAAAGGTAACTCAACACACAGGTTTCATACAATGTTAGTGCTTGTTTTATAGAGAATCTGAAGGTATTTTGGTGTTTTAATTGTCCTTATAACAACAAAAATATGTATCATTTTCTTATTAGTTTATATCATACTACTACAGCACTTATTAAGTCTTTCATGGCATGTGATCATATATACTATTGTCTGCATGTTTGTGATAAATATTGTATAGCAGGAGCCATTATAACTAGGTGCAGTATCTTCACCAATAGACTCACTCTCAGTCATCACCAAGATACATTATATCTGTGTACAGTGAAACCTCTATACAGGTCCACCACCGATTTTCCGGCACATTTGGTTCCAAAGCCTTGCCGGATTATCTGTTTTGCCAGACCAACCGAGGTCAGGTAATAATAATTTAACAGACCTCTGACCCACTAATTATACACCTCCTGTGTCTCTAAAGCACCATGGACTGCTAGAAACTTAAATTAAACGAATATTAAATATAAATTAAATGTGAAAAAGACATAATTCTGAGCAACATTACTGGACACACTTTGTAATCAAATGTACTGTACTACACTAGACTAAAATGTTTATCTCTTGTGCAAACTATGTGATGTTTATACTCAAATTAATCAATATCTTACAAGGATTCCAGCAATGTAATTTATATTATGCTAAGTCTAGTCAGCTACATTTTATAAGATAAAAACTTTAAGCTTAAAAGTACCTTCACCCTGGCTGGGAGGGAGGGAGGAAAGTTAAGTGCCCCTCTCATAATTCTGTCCGGACTAAAGGAGGTGCTGGACCATCAGTTCCCGGATAATCGGTGGTGTACCTGTATAATGGACTTATTGTTTCATATTATCCGTTAAATGTAACAAACCCTTGATATAATGACTTTCCGTATCCATATACGTACAAGGTAGTCCATTAAATAGAGGTTCCAGTGTATTTAACAGGGTAATTTTTCATTGTAAATCAACAAATATTATTTTTTTAAGTATATTTTTTACAGGAAATTATTGTAAATGAAGCATTAATGGTTTATATTTTTATCTTCAGAGCAGAGGAAATGATGATCCAGACTCAGAGCTCGGGGAGACGAGAGTGTAGCCCAGGAGAGAAGATCAGGGCTGGTTATATTTAATAGGAGATACAAAACAGTATTGTATCTTATAAGGAACTGCACCTCAAGCCATGACATTTATCTAATACTGTATGTATAGTATATTACTGTCTTTATGACTGTTAATTACTACCTGATTATGGTCACATAGTTACAGGAATGAAATTGTCTCATTGAAAATTGTTGCTTATTATAAAAAGACTTTGATATGGTAATGTACGATGGCAAATGAATTGTTGCCAATACTGTTTACTCAATCAGAGTGAGGTACCGTCCTTATATCTGAGGGTTGGCGACCACAGTCCTCCACTCTAAACGTTCTCGGGCTGTTGTTAACAATGCTCTAAGGTTTTGTATCTCTCTGCTGTACACTACACAGTACTTATTCAATCTGGTTGACTTACTCAGTGATGCACATGAGGAAGTTTGCAGCTAAAATGTTTCATAGACTAATATTTGTTTCATTAGTCTCATAAATATTATTTTTGAACAAAATTATCGTTTTTTTTGACATACAAACAAGCTTACAGGTACAGTCTCACTTGTATTCAGGAATGAAATATGGAATTCATAAAACTAAGTATGGACCTGTACCCTGTATAGTACAGTATAAGTACTGGACATTTGATATCATAAGTTTTTCTATACAGTATTTGAAAAAAAAACAAAAATAAAAAAATATTTTTCTTTTTCACTCAAATATACTGTACTGTATGTGACAATATTTATTGCATTTACAAGAAAAACAAAGGTACGTCCAGACTACTGTACAGTCCGGGTATTACATCAGAGACAACAGATTTGTTCTCCTTGTCTTCTGATATAAGAACACTGTAACCATAAACCTCCTTAAACGTATCAACTGCTTCTATACAGAGTCGAGATATAATGTACAAAATTACAGAAATTATGCACAATTTTATTTTTCACAATTTGTATTATCAACATGGTAGATTTTCTAAATTAAACAGTAGAGTATTCATTTATTTAGGGAGAGATTTCTGCCTCTTAGAATCAACTAACTATTCTCAACTGTCCTCAAGTCTCGTTCAAATATTAAATAGTAGCCTTAAAATAATTCAAAATGGCTGCCAAATTCACTTTCAACATATCAGATTATGAACAAAAATTATCTAATTGTACTGTACCAATATTTTCATAGACCACAAAATACTTTTATGTTAATATCTGGTTGAGTTTTCCTAATTTAGAATATCACAGAATACTTTTTGTTTAACTGGTTCCTTCACTTGAAAATACTGTATAGGATTTGCCACTAAAATCAAATTAACGTCATTTTTGAGCCAATATTCAGTTTCGACGGCAGGAATTAAGAATTCTCTTTATACTAAATTTCCATTAGCGGTGACAAGGTGGCATGTTGCACTGGTGAACCACAAGATCTGCCCTACCTAACCCAACCCAACCCAACCTACTAGAAACAATAAGACACGGTACTTTAAAACAGGTTTTTATCTCCAACTGCCAGACTATGAAGGCCATAGCAAATCCATGAGTTTAGGGGAACATCAACTTAAGGCAATGTTTAAGCTGATGTTCCTTGTAGACGTTCCCTTAAGACAATACTGTAACGTTACTTTCCTTCTGACGTTGTTATGATGATGGTAATGAAAATAATGATGGGAGAATTGTTATTATGTTGGAAGATGTTGGATCATTCTCAGTGTTTACTACTGTGTTTAGGAACCATGACCATAGTGATGTTAACTCATGCCATTTACTTAGAAAACCAAACGTTACAATTTGTATTAATTTATAGGTAAAACAAATACGGTACTGCAATAATAAAATCAAAGCGGTCTTCTATCTTAATCATATTAGGATTTATTAGCAACCCAGGACATAATACATATTGTGACAGGAAAAACATTACTGCCATCGTGAATACTTCCATGTGTTCCCCTCCCAGTCCATTATCAAGTAATTTTTTAAAACTTTCCTTCTATATCAGCCACTTGAGCAGTGTCATCTACAAACAGCAACTGACTCACCTCCCATTTGCATTCTGCATTATTCTTAACCAAACTTGCACTGCCCTAACCTAACCTAACCTCCATCACTCCTGTTTCAGATCTTGTTCAACCTTATCCATAAAAATGTTGAACAACTATTGGTCCATTATGCAATTTGGATGAAGTTCTTCTTTCACTAGGAACCAGTTGTACTCTTCCCAAAACACTAAAACTTGCTCCACTCTCCATAAAAAAGGTGTATGTAGTACTGTACTGTATTGTATTTACTGTACATTGTAACTTTCAGCTTAGATCTGCCACCAAATAATTTTTACCTAGTATTTGATCTGTCACTAAATGCTTTCTACATTTTGAGACTGGAATCCACCTAGAAAAATATCTTTGTAAATGAATTATATACAGGACAAAGGTAACTTATGTCATCATTATTAAAAAAGGAGCTTTTAAGGAGAAATTACTTGATATTGGAAAATTTCAAGAAGATACGCTGTAGCATCAAACATTTTAGAAATACAGTGCTGTACTGTATCTATAATATCTAAACTGTATTTTCAATGCCAATTGTTCATTTATTGTAATGAAATTTGCTTTTAGGCTTCATATTATTTAGGTAAGTTTTAGCATAATTATTAGTCACTGATAGTTTGTCACGTTGAATGAATTCCCTACTAATACATTACCTCTATTTCCCCATTTACCGTTAGTACCAAGTGCTTTATCCTGTGGATATCTGCACCAACACATTTATTCCCAGAGTTTTAATTACCCTCTTCTGTAGACGAGGGTCATTGTGTTTACAACCACAGTTTTGAGTCATAAAGGTACAGTACAACACTCAACAGGGAAGTGTGGTGGTAAAATAAATTTATAACATTGGAATTACTTCATTTTACCACCACACTTCCCTGTTGAGTGTTGTACTGTACCTTTGACTCAAAACTGTGGTTGTAAACACAATGACGCCCGTCTACAGAAGAGGGTGATTAAAACTCTGGGCGTTAAGCTCAGGTTTATGCATACAGTACTGTACTCTACATGACTGCAAGCAGCCTTCTGAATAATCAAAATAATCATAAGAATAAGCAAGTTTGGCTGCATAAACTCCCAAGTTTTAAAATGTTATTAAGGAAACCAAATTAATATTTTCATGAAAATGTAAGAACAGCAGAAGGCCCGCCCATGTGATCATCTTTTTCTTAATACACTTTGGCTAAATCCCAACAGTTGCTCACAAGCTTTTGTTAACACAAGTAACTGTCTACAGGACGGTCTTCTCTCAAGGCTTCAGAAATACAGTAATACTGTATCTCCGTTAGCCGGAATTACTCAAACCCGGAACTCTCTGATAGCCGGAATTTAAATTTTCTTTGAAAATTGTTCCCAAAGCCGGAATTTTCCGGAAAATTGCGGCTTTGGGAACGATTTTCCAAGGGACACGAAAATTCCGGGGATGGAGGAGTTTTTTCCGGGTTTGAGAGATGAAATTCAGGAGCATTTTCTGGAAATTCCGAGAAAAATTTTCCGTTAGCTCGAAAATTCCAGGGGTGAGGGATATTTTTCCGGGTTCAAGAGAATCGTCTCGTTACCTGGAAATCTCTCATTCCTGGAAGTGTTCTGCTCCAATAGTTCTGGCTAACGGGGATATCACTGTACTGTACATACAGTAAACTTTATTAATATAAATTACAGAGTTCATAAAAATGGGCAGTCATGTAAGTACTGTACTTGTTATTACTGTATATACTACACTGTGTTTATACAGTATTATACAGTATATATTATACAATTACAATATACATGTATATACAGTATTGTACACTGTATAACATTATGTACAGTACAAGTACAGTTCCGTATAGTATATTGCTGTGTACTGTAACACAGTATAACACTAAATATACTATGCATATGTTATACAGCATATACACAGTACACAGTATAACACTATACAATAGGATGCTAATTATTAATAAATCTCCTAAAACTTCAGAGTTATCCTGTGTAATTTATTAAGACCATTTTGAATTATATAGGAAACATTGTGTGAAGTTCTGTGCAGATTTTGCCAACATTCTGAAATATTTTTAACCTGTTTGCATATAAAATGTGTAAGTAAGAACGTAACTCCTTGAATAAATTACACAGTGTAATTTCAGAATGGTGGCAGTAACTGTGATTCAGGTAAAACAATATTAACAGTTCCTATGTGATCAGGTTCACTGCATGTATGTCTCAGGTTCACTACACTTTGTACCTAGGTGTACTGTATGTATGTCTCAGGTTCACTACACTTTGTACTACAGGTACTTAAGTGTACTGTATGTATGTCATCACCATCTGGCTCCCAGGCAGACTCTATTACCATGTGTATTAACAGTTTATTTTTGTAATAGTGTAACCATATCGAGAAATTTTTTTTTTAAATATTTTGTAAAATGATGAAGTTTGGTGAAAGACAACATGAAAAATATTGTTATAGATGTTGGGAATAATCCTGCCAGCCAGAGGTACAGTCACCTGCACTTATACCTGGTACAGTGGCTTCTGTGTGCAATGCTTATCTAGCATCCTTAGTCTGGTTACTATTGTGAGGTTCCTTAGGGTCATTTCAGGCGTTTTAATATGAAGTAAACAATCTGAGTTGCCACACATCACAAAACACCAGTAGTCGCTGTACCAGGTATAAGTGTTGGTGTGAAGCACGTCTTAACTTTCCTTTACAATTGTATATGACTTTATTGTCCAGTGTTTGAAAATGTTTTGAATGAGTCATTAATGTGGCTGTTAAGACAACTGATGTGATCAACACAACATTGTAATAGAAAGATGAACCAACTTGTCAAACTCAATTGAAGAGAAACAAATACTGTAATACCTTACTTATGGACTTATTTTATATACTGTATTTACAATTATTATTCTTGGCAAACAAATTATCTCTTTTACAATGGAGTGATACATCTTGTTATTCACACAAACAGCTTACAATGTAGTCTCTCACACTCACACACGTGCACCATAAGCTTCTCGTGTGTGTTTGTTTGTGTGTGTGCATATGTGTGTATGTGTAGGAAGACTACATAGTTCTCTTTCATATGAGAGTTTGACATTCAACAGTTTTTAAATTGTGAAGTCTTTTTTTAATTAATTTATTATGCCTTGGAGGCAGCAAGCACAACTTGAGGTCACAAAGTAATTTAATTAAGAGTTGCCTTAACATTTTAAACTGTACTTATTTTGTTGATATTATTGAAGTTTCTGCTCAAACAAAAAGTTTTCATGTTAGACAATAATAATATAATTAAACTATATTGTAGTATCATAGATCATACAGATTTATGATAATTATGAAGGTCTCAGGTAGAATGAATATAATAATACTCTGCCACATTTAGTCTTAGCTCATTATAATGGGTATTTCAAAGCTGTTTGGAATTTTTAAAGTTGAGAAAATAATTTGTCAGTAAAGTTTTCTGGGTGGGATGAATAATTTAGTACAGAATCACACGTTCATGCTGAAGATAGGAAGCCTAGCTATATGGTCAGGTTATAGTACTGTACAGTGTCTGCAGACTGATTTCTCATTCAAAATTATAACATGGACACAACTGAAAGTCATCCAGAACATACAGTATAGTATATATCTGGCACTGTTTAAAGCCAAGACACTGTATTTACAAACAGTTCAGATTTTAAATTAATACTGGTACAGTTGCGGAAATGTGTTCCTACACCCCCTGTGGTAACCCGTGTCACCAGACAGCCAACCTATATGACCTATAGCAAACCTATCCACCAATCACGTCCATCATCACACGACCAATACCCACCCATTCATAAATAGTGATACAGTATACAGTTGTGTGACATTGATGTTTGGAGGCACGGGTTACCACAGGGGTGTGGGAACACATTTCCACAACTGACCAATTAAAAATTTGAGAAACTGGTTTAGATTTTTCAGTTTTGTCTACGTGTTTAAGGTCTCTGACTCTTATCTGAGTAAAATATGATGATATTGAGAATATTACTGACAATTATAGAAAACAGTACAATTTAGGGTAATACAAGATAAATATACAGTACAGTATTTATAAATGAACCATTTTGTAGAGCTACACCACTATGTAATCATTAAGTCACATTTACTTCAAGCTTGGGTCACAATGAACTTTAATTTAATTTCTAGGTAACATTTGTGGAGAAACAAAATAATTTTTTTTATATTGTACAGACCAGAGGAGAATGGATCTACCTGTTTTGTGTGTCAGAATTATCTAGGGTTTTATCTGCACAAGCAGAACATTTTAAGTCAAAACAGCCAAGCCCGAGCCTTTTGCCTATTAAAGGTGTACAGTATAGTACAGTATATTAATTGTGTTTTCTAGTTAGCTTGAAAATGAAATGGTCTTTAACTTCTTCTCCAAGACATGACAACAGATACAAGTAAGGTAAAGGAAAATAAGTGTGTAAACACTAGTGTGGAGAAACAATGCCTCAGGATGTTCCTTACATTACCAAGAGAAGTGTTTGGGTGTAAGATGTGTGTCAAATAATCAAATTCGTAATGCTAAATATGGTGACGTAAATCTGTCTCTGAAATATTTAATAATCCCTTGGTTTTCCTCACAGGTTTCAATAGTGCCTCTATAAGATTACTGTATCTCAAACAGTAAGGTCCCGCTTAACAAGTAATATGAGTTCCTGAAATAGTGCGCGTTAGGGGGAAATCTTGTTCAATGGAACACTTTTCCCATAGGATCCCAAGTAAAAAGCTGAAATACTTTCCAGCCCAAAATTTTTTTACCCAATATCAGCCCATGGTACAAACTTAGATGCTCTCCAGCCCAAAGAATTTCAATACTAAAACCTAACATAACAAAGAGTAAACATTGTTTTCATACACTGAACGGGGTACTTACCAGAACTGAAGACACACACTGCTTGTGTTGGCCCAGTGTTGTTGGTTGAAGGTGTAGATGGTAAGTGGGTAGAGGGGACATCCTCTCTCTCTCTCTCTCTCTCTCTGCATCTAAGGAATTAACAAGATTGTTAAATGTGCACACTGTTGATAACACTGACCCCAACGCTCTACAAACATCCCACACATTTACATCAGAGTCCAATCACCATAGACATCCATTCTGTCTTATTCATTACAGGGTATTAGGAGCACATTTTACAAGGCAGAGAACTGGTGATAAGCAGATGCAGCTACCGTAAGTTGTCTGGGCTCACTGGCTAGCCAAGTTGAGTTAGCTTGCCACTAACTTTATCCCAGAGTACACTGTAGAAAATGAATCTACAAGTTCACACACTTGGCTGGCTGTTTAAACAATAACAAAGCATGACTGGCCCAACATGAACAATAATGTGGGCTGCAGCACTCAAATTTTGCTCATTAAAACAAATAGAAGCGCATTTATCGTATTTTCATATCCTTAAACACTAGACCCGTTAAACCAAATTCTCATTCATTGACTATGGAATCCAAATATTTTCACAAATGGGATTCAGATTTAAGGAATTGAGTGCTAATAGAATCATCAAGCTGTAATACCTTAAAGAAATAACAACTTATGTAAGACAAACATCAACTATAGACTAAGGATAAGAGCACACATTATTTACTGTAGTGTAGATATGTACAGTAGTTAAAGTATGGACTTATTGTACAGTTTTACACCTTTATAAGCTAAATCAGGCACAGAGGAAGTCCTACAATGGGAATTTTAAAATGTTTAATAATTCCAGTTACTAGTTATTGCCAAAGGTTTTTGCATATAAGAGTGCAATATAGAAGACATCTTGTTGCATTGTTTTTGTATAAAAGTGGGAGCAATTTTATTTTTATACTGAGATTTTTTGCAGTACGTATTATTCAGTACTTTGGAAATAATGATGGTTTTGTGTAATAGATACAACTACTGTAAACAAACATACTGTTACAAACACCCAGATCTGTCTGTAAATGGTAAAATAGACTGACACACAAACTTCACATATCGTGTACGGAGCCGAGCGTCATCATATAAAGGGTGCGATCAGTTGTGGAAGAAGAAAGACGACACTATGTACAGTATGTTGTACCTGATGTACAGTCACAATTGTACAAGAATTTTAGAAGAATTCGTTGTCATAGTCTTTAATTTATTTATTAGACTTTAGGGTAGTTATGATGAATCACACCAAATGTCATCCATAAACTTTGTCCTTTGTGCACGTACAGTACCTGGGTGAACTGATGCATCAAGAATGTAAAAACATATAACAAACTCATTGGGAAGGTCCCGTGATGTAGGTTGTGGTATTTTGGCATCATAATATGTGCCATATGAAGGTTGGCTGATGCTTGGTAATAATGCCTAAGATAGTTGACATTAGAAGTTTTGGAAGAGAAATTATATGGGAAAAGAGAGAGGCTGCTGTAAAAGAGAACAGGTAGCTACAACTTCTATGGATGCCAAAAATGGGAACAAGGAGTTGAGACACAAATATGAGCAAGTTCAGAGTTTTGCTTTCAACTTTGTTAAAGTGAAAGATGTTTGTTGTGACACAAGAGTAGATCAACAAAAGATGTAACTGCAAATAAAGTTATTGTGGTAGGAAATGTTGAGTTTGACAAAGATGTGAATTGGAAACACGGATGTCTTTTACAGTTCTTAGTGAAAAATGTGAGATGTTTTGCAAAAAAAAAAAAAATGTTGCACGTAACAGTGTTACAGAAGGAATTGTGGAAGACTGTGGTGCAAAATCGAGCAAGCTTCAAGTACAGTATATCTTATAAGCTGTATCAAAGAAGTGAGAAGCTTGCAAGGAACACTCCTGTACTAGGCTACTGAGGTGGGAGACAGTGATAGCAGTAAAAAATACATGAGAAAACATCTGGTAGAAGAAGCATACAAATGTAATATATCTGAATGATGGATGACAGTGTTGTATCATCAAGAAAATGTTCAAACTTGGTTTAATATGTACAAATTTCATTTGTGTATATCATTTGTAGGTCTACAATTATATAAGCAAATAAATGAGGAAGAGGAAACTCAAGTGGGTTTGTTTATAATTAACAATGATTTATATACATTGTAAGTGCAATTCTGTTTCCATGTCAGTCTTTATATCTTTTATGTTAAGTAAATATTTAACTACCAATTTACAACACAGGTACAGTACCTATTCAATATTGTGTCTGAGCCGCACTCCATGTACTGTAGATGGAAGGCGGCTGGCTCATAATGTCCAAGTGTTTGTCCCTCACTGTGCTCTTAACTGGGTGCATGTACAGCTTGTTGTTTGAACAATTAGAAAGTACACACTATTAACTCTTATTTTATTACCCTTAACTTAATTTATTATCCTTAAACTGCATTAGAAATTTCCTCGTCAGAAGTAGTTTAAACAAGTGTCTGTGTTAACCCATTTATGTACATCAGGAAAAGCTAATATGACAGATCTCAGCACTAAATTATAGTGAGCTTGGAAAGTCATAATTTCAGGAAGTAGGTTGATGAAAAATTGACCCAGGAGACATTACTTTGTTAGATGGTGCCTGAAATGCCATCAAACTAAACTGACTATGATAATGTTTATTTTCTTAGTCAATAACAGTGATGTAGGCTAAATGAACAACTGAACTGAGCCTCCTGCACAGTAAATTGGTGCCCTTATTGGACCATTAGAAAAAAGTTATGGGAACCTTGCATCCTGTCTAAAATTTCCTCGGCTGAAGACTTGACCCTTTTGCCGCATTCCATGCACTTGCCATTCTGGCTACAGCCAGATGATTTTATTCAGTTTAGGGTGACCTCCCACTGCGAAAGGGTTAAACTTACAAGCTAAGCCACAAACAAGTCTTTAAAAACGCCATCAATTCATTTTTAAGATACTAGACATAACTTAATGACCCAAACCAACACAATGTCACGTATCCAAAAACTGTTGTATAAAACCCTATGACTACACATATGGAGTTATTAATCCAAACATATCTCATAATTTTTATGTTATTGTTTTACAGATGAGGGCAAAAAGAATTATTGTGTCCCGGTTAGTCAATTACGTTAGGACAAATATCAAGATGAATGAATGTGGCATCAACTGGGAGGCTCAAAATCAACTGTGATATATTTACAATATATTTTGTAATCATAATAAATTAATAACACTAGAATACATTGGTGACATTGAAAGTTTGGGGAATGTCACTCTTGACCCTGCCAAAGGTGGACAGGTCTTCGAAGGAGAGTGAAAATGTAGTTAAGAACAAATAAATAAATCTAACCTAACATACTACACCATAACCTGTTCACTGATGTACAGACGGCGAGACACAAGCGATAATTTATAACAATCTTGTCACTTAAAATAATTAATGTTTTGCAGTCATGTTTATCGTTGTCTGGAAACACTAGCTTTACAAGAACTAAGAGAGGACGTAGCTATTAAACCTACCTCTCTAAATGAAAGAAAACGTAAAGGTAACATACATGTTTTACCGACCTCGTCTAGCCATGACAGAAAACGTTAAGGTCGACACACACCTCCAACTGATCACAAGATAAACATTTGTTATTTACAGAGTCATACAGCACTTACTGAGATAACACATGAAGTAATAGTTATACTTATTTCTAACAAAGAATTAATGGGAAGAAATCTTTTAAACTGCACAAAGGTTGAAGGAAGTTGAGTTAAATGGACGACGCTCCAGTTATTTATGGTCTGGAGGACTTTCAGGTATGTTACTTACGAACTGAACACAAAATATTAAAAACAAACATGATAGTAATTAAGAACACTTGTAGGACATAGTAAAACATCCATATACAGTAGATGAATATACGATAATGATAATTATTCTGGTAAAAATTACTTTCACTCATTGGAAGGAACTGCCTAACAAGAAATGTGAATAAAATAAAACTTGTTTCTTACCTCTTGACTAGAAGGAACTGGCTGGAGGAATTGTAACTTCTCAATTGCTTTGCCTTGTTTTTGTTGAAAATGTAAACGATGTGTGCCACTCAGACCCTCCATCTTAGAGTGCCATGTTCACCTTCCTCCTCCTGTTGATAACGATAATTATGAAATGAAAATTTGACAGTAAAACTTTAGTTACCGTCATCCCTTTATTTAGATGCACAAACTATGTTTTTCTAACCTAACCCAACCAACCTAAACCAACTAACCTAACTTAACCTAACCACAGAACCTAGGAACTATATCTAACCTAAGCTAAATTCCTAAGATTCCCCGAATGACCAATACTGAAATACCAAGTTGAGCCTAACCAACCAACTTAAACCTAAAATAATAAACTTCCATCCCCAGATTGGCAGGTCAGGTCAGGTCAGGTCAGGTAGTTTTCATAAGATTATTGTATTTATAATAAAAATACTGTCTCTGCATGCACCTACGCCAAACTGTTCGCTTTTATTTCCTATTGTTTTCTAGCTAATTCATCATTTTCTCCCCGTAATTGCTTCATCTCCTCCCACCAACCACCCCAATAAGGTAAGATAGCAAAAAAACAAACACGTTTTAGTCCGAGGAAGTGCAGTTGGTAGTTCTGCTGGTTTATCTTATCGACAATACTAAATCATTTACGTCGTTGTGGGAAAAAAGTCTACATTTGTTTAAGTATGAATCGCCATTAAGGTAATATTGCCCAACTAATAATACTTTAATTGCCATAAATCCTTTTAATTTTTTTGGTATATTATCAATGTTTTTATTATTAATACTATAATATTATTGTTACTGAGTATATAAATTAAGCTGCCGCTGCTGCCGGTTTTCATGTTGATTAAATGGAAATATTAATATCTAAGAATCACTATTTGTTTCTTGGCACCCACAAATACAATTATTGGTGGCTTACTTGATAGCTTCCTGCATTGAGGAGAGGATGAAAACATTAGAAAATCCCAAACTAGGAAAGTTGCAGTTCCTTCAGCCATTTATTTTTATTCATGAAGTAAGAAACGAGTTTTTTCCTAAACAAAATTTCCCTAAAGTGGTTCTTTCCCGTGAGTCTGACATCAAAAGTAGTACTGTACTGGTACCCTATTAGTTAGGCAATACATACAGTGGAATCTCTATTTAACAGATTATTTGGAGAAGAAACTCTATTATACTAAGGATCTGTCACGTGAAACCTCCATCTAATGAACTTTCAAGAGACGAAGATCTGATATATCGAGAGTCCACTAGATATGAAACTCCCATATCACGGATTATATGAAGAGAAGTCCGTTATATGGAGGTTTTACTGTACACACAAAGCTAATACAGTAGTTCATACAGTGGTGATCGCCCTGTTTCACTATAAGACTCACATTTGCCAGTTACAGTACTAGTGATCTTTTGTTCATCCATGCTTCTGCAATAAACCAGCAAGAAAATACTAATGTGATTAATAAGTGTTACATGTCTTCACTGTATCCTATAACTAACTACACTATCACTTTACAGGCTCGGGCATTGGCCGCTCATGCTGCTGAAACAGAAAAAATTAATTTCCTTGTGGGAACTCAGTCTTTAAGAAGAGTTAATCAAGTAAGTAAACGTTTATATTAAAACTTTTCCCGACAGAAATTTTGATTTAGAAATTATGCTCAAAACCTGATGTCAATAACTCGTGATTCTCTTGCTCCCTTTATAAGTACATAATACTGTAGTTGTACTGTAATTAAAACTAGAATTCACTCTCTGCTGTACTGTACAACATTGTGAATGTCTTTAAATACAGAACTGTGCAACAAAGAGTGAATTGAAAACATCCAACCTCGGCGGATCTTGGAGAAAATTTCTCAGTCAGTGATGAAACTTTCTTGTTTCATTTTTGTCAGTCATATTACTGGTACAGTATCCTAAGTGTTTGAGCAGATGTTTTGTCAAGAAACAGTGATTTACATAGGAAAGGTTATTAGACTAAAATTCCTTCAACTGAATATTGATCCTGGGTGCTGCTTCCATAGTACATCTCTTGAGGATGATAGAAAATCATAAGCTTTTAATTTTCTCTATTTTAATTTTTTACTTTGACAGGTTCAACTCATTGAATTTGATGATGACACAAGTTTGGTAACTAAACAAACATTTGAACACCCTGCTGGGGAAGTATGGAGGATTGTTGCTGCTCCACAGAGTCCAGATCTAATTGCTACCGTCTATAATAACAGTGAGTACAGAACATAACGCATCTACAGTACCGTACAAATACTTTCTTTGATAAAAGGTTGTGAATGTAAATATAGCTATGTAAAATAATTAAGTGTGAAGCTGATGCCGGTTGGGTTGTCCAAAAAATGGGTTTAATAAAGCTGTAATATGACAAAGGCTAATACAGTGGTAACAGTTGTCACCTTGGGGACCTGTATTTGTTGTTGAGGAATCGCTGGAGTTTAGTTTAAGAGTTTTTCCTCCTGACACTTAACTTACTGGTGATCAGAGACAAGGATGACATCAATGGAAACTTCTTTATGCTTCAGATGGCAGTGGATAGGTACCAGTTTTTATAATGATTTCATTGTTGGAAAGAAAATTTATTTATACTACTGCCATGATAAGGTAAATATTGTCATGGGGATTCAGTGATGCTGAATATTATAGACCGCTCATCTTGGCCATAAAATAGTGTTTCACGCGCCAATCTTATATTTATTCTTAATCATCATATCAACAGCACAAGATTATTGTGGTGAATTTGGGGCAGCAATATGGAGACTCCCTCTTGAAGGATCCTCGTCTGGTGTGCTTGATGATACACGGTGAGGAGAGTCAACAGTCATTCGTTGTTTGTGTTCATACTGGAGTCATTGAGAGAGGATCACCGGCAGTCCAATAACTCTTCAATGGGTTATACTGTACTGACTTTTGATAATATTTTATGAACCTTTGTAGGTAAAGGTTACATTGTCTCGTCTTATTTTTATAGGGATATTTTATGTTGTTGTTTGTTTGTTTTGAAAATTCATTATATTTAGGCAACAGTTTAATACAATAGTTAATGCACTTGACTGAGGTAGTCCAAAAACTCTACCGTAGGCTGTCGTTATTTTGTCGGCCTCAGTTTGCCTTATCAACTCCAACTCAATATTTAAAGTGATGACTTTCTGGGATCTCTTACCACTTACATGCTACTCCTTTCACTTATTGATTACTTTCCTGACGTCTCTAAAAAGCTAAATCACTTACAAATTGCTATAAGTAACCGGATAGTTGTCGTAAATTATGGAGGAGGTGGAGTAAAAAAATTCTGTTGTCTTTTAAATACAGTACTGTATTGTCATTACCATATTATATATATATATATATGTGTGTGTGTGTGCTGCATCAAACTGACACACATGTTACATTTGTACAGTAAGGCCTCCATGTACTGGACCAGTCTCTCCATATAAACCATTAGACTGGGGGGGGGGGGGGGGTTCTCCTTGAGAAATTGTTCCCAAAGTCAGAATTTTCCAGAAAATTCCGGCTTTGGGAACGATTTTTCGAGAAAATTTCAATTCCGGCTGTTGGAGAGTTCCAGGTTTGAGGGATTCTGGCTAACGGAGATATTACTGTACTGTACAGTAGTAGTCTGTTTAATAGAGGCTTCACTGTAATGGATAATGACATCTTTTCCACCCCCCAAAATATCATAAATAAAAATATAACCAATTTTTTACTATCTGTATATTTAATTCAAAATATTATAAATAAAGCTGTTGTAAATCAAAGGTTACCTGTACCTTTAAGACTACTGTACTATACTTTATGTACTGTATTTAAAAAGTTTAGATTTTCATCTTTTACAAGACGATAACATTAAGGAAAATCGTAGCTTTATGTATAAATATTAAATTACTGTAGTATTTACTTAATGGAACTTCCTGGAATATTAAAACACTTCAGTAATGTTATGTTCGACAGGACCGGCGGTGAACAAGTAGAAAAATTATGCAGTTTGGACGGGACCTGTAGAGGCGACCCCCAGATCCCCGGTTCTCCCGTCCACGGGCTGGGCTCTCAGGCGTGGTCGGTTGTGTGGGCGCCCGAGTATGATTCACGTCTGATCACACTAGTCGACAATCGGCTCTATTACTGGGACATTGAAGCTGCAGGGAAGTCAGCCAAGGTGAGACTTATTTTCATATTTTTTTCCGTAAGTAATGATAAAAATATGTGAAAACAATGAACTTTTTTTTCTACCCCCATGTTTCCTTATTTTCCTAACCTATTTCATTATTCTTCAACACTTGTAATGTTTTAGTTTCCAAATAAGCTTTCAGTGTGTTATTATTCTCTTACAGTCACCATAAAATGAGAGCAAAAATGAGTCAACTGATCATGAACAATTAGGATCAATAAAAATAGAAAACCAAGATTAACGTAACTGTAAATTACTTGGAAATCTTATATACGAATGTAGTAATTTGTTTAATAGGATTATAGTGAAACACAGACTTCTCTCTCCATGTAATCCGTTTGATGGGGTTTTAAAATATAACGGACCTTAATCTCTATATAATTGGTTAGATGGAGGTTTCACGTATAACAGGTCCTCGATATAACGGACTTTCCTCTCCATATAATCCGTTAAATACTATAGAGGTCTCACTGTAACGCAGATAATAGGAGAAGTTACTGTGGAGGGCCGAGGGAGTGTGAGTCTGGGGACTGGGCGCTGGTATCCCCATCAGCTTGGCTCACAAGTTGCTGCCACTCATGGGTCTAATGTACGAGCCTGGGATGTTCGCACCATGAAGCCATCTTGGTGTGTTGAGGGAGCACACACACAGCTTGTAAGGTCAGTCAAGTATTGTGTTCACCGTGTAATTTAATTTCAACGATTCTTTACGGTTATGTTCTCTTGTATATTCACGCCTGCCGACTTTGGAAAAATTTAAATGTGATTCACTATGCAAGTACTGAAGGTACATTACACATCTAAGAATGGTGGAGCTGGGCACACGTTTCTTCACAAGAAATCATCCATTATCTGCTGCAACCCATTACCAGTTCAATTATACTTAGTACTGCTGCAGTTGTACAGACATTACTATGAGGATGTCACCGAGGCATCTATGGTACAGTATATAAGTATTTTTAAAAAAGTTATGTTTTTAAAATCTGAAATGTTGGCATTTATTTGCCAACAGATAGTTGATTTATTTATCAACAAGATGTACAGTATGTGATATTTCAGCCCCAGTACTGTAGTACATTATTAACTGAGCCAGTTGCCTGATCATCCAATTTCTCCTCATTTACTTTCATTTAATATGTGGAAATTTGTATAAGAAAATTATTCTACCTTCTTAAATTTCATTGCTTTACCTTACAGAGATCTGGACTTTAACCCCAACATGCAGTACTACCTCTCCACATGTGGGGATGATTGTAAGACCAAGTTCTGGGATATTAGAAACACTCATCAGCCTCTCAAAGAACTTGGCGACCACTCACACTGGTAAGTTATACATGTTAACCCCTTCACTACTTGATGATTTTATTGAGCACTGAGGGGATCCCGTACATGGCAGGTTAGTAGATTATCTCCACTGACCCCTTCACTATGGGTACGTCACTTTTAATATTTTATTTGGCTGACATAAGATGATTTTATTGAGTGCCGAGGGGACCCTGTATACTGTACAAGAGGTTAATGAATCTGTCTAAATCATCAAATACGAAAAGGCAAACTAATGGGTTACTTTTTGTCGTGGCCTTTGTAATAATACAAGTGTTGGTCTTGTAGCAGTTCTGTATACAGGGTAGTTGCTAAAATTGATAAAAGCTATTTTGTTATTATTAGAATAGAATAACTGCCTGTACTTCATAGTGTCAGAAGACCAGGTCATGTCTCTTGTCTGAATTAAATTAAAGTTCAAACAGGCTGAATTCCTCACTCTCCTCACCGTTTTTTTTAGCCCTTTATATAACACCTTTCACACAAGATACAGTACTCTTAGACCCCAAACTTTCCCACTTCATTACTTCACCTAATACCCTGTTTAATGCCTTCTCTAAGTTTACAAATACAAAGTATAGTAGAACTTTCTCTCCTTCCCAAGGTGAGTGATAAACTTGGTAATGAATCCGTGCATTTTGAATTGATACTTGTTCCTTAACGCATTGGTGACATCCTAGCAGAATAACATCAACAAGAGTAAATTAAATAGAGTATTTACGTAGTTGAAAACTCTGACTTACTACAATGTGTACTGATAGATGGACTCTTATCCTATGTTATAGAACTTTTATTTTCATCTTAACATCTACCATAATTTATATATTTTTGTAAGTCACAGTCCATCAACAGAATAATGGGAGACAGAACTGTACTGTAGGTTATTGTTGGCCCAATACTGTATACTATATTATTTAAATACATTACTTTTTTCAATAATTCTTCTCTAAACTGTGATGAAAACTGACTTTTTCTTGTTTCTGATTGAAACAAAATAGATTAAGCTTAGAGTAATTATATAATCTGGTATATCATGAGTGTAATCCTATTCTTGCCATAAATAGTAACCATCTTCATAATGGAGTGTTAGTTCACAATTCATGTCTTCATACTTTATAGTGAAATCTCTATTTAATGGACTATATAAAGAGGAAAGTCCATTATATCAAGGGTGCATTACATGTGAAACCTCCATATAACGAATTATATAGAGATGAAAGTGCATTATATGGAGGCTTTACTATATAAAATTATTAAACTGTTTCTCTTTCCAGGGTCTGGAGCGTCCGATACAACGCTTCCTACGACCAACTGGTACTGACCTGCTCTAGTGACCAGAGAGTTATTCTATCTAACTTACCATCCATTGCCTCTCAGCCTTTTGGTACTATGGTGGATCAGGAAGAAAGCAGCAAAGAAGAGAGGGAAAAGTAAGTACTGTACTGTTTCATTGATGGTATATACAGGTACAATTGCCTCAACATCCCGATTCTTGTCTAAGTATTGAATAATTAGGTCTCTAAGCGCTCTAATGCTGGCGTGACACCTCCCGCTCAGCCATATCTCACACAGAGCACCCTTCCCATAAGCAGAAATATGGCAACAGTGAATCAGCCCTATCAACCACCTAAGTTCCTCCCATTAGCCTCTTGGGCTGCCAGATGCATCTGGGTCTGGATCACTCTACCCAGTGTTTATTAAATGAATAAACTGTTTCTGTTACCGATGCTAATTGCATTGAAAGGCTGCAAGGGGTTGATATTTCGGACCGTGGTCAGGAGTACCAGAGGGTTAACTAATATTCCTTAAGAGAACAAATGGTTGATCAAAGAGGGTGAATGTAGACCTACACACAGTACAACACACTACTTTACTACATATATACTGTACTGTGCTGGTACAAGTAAATGTGTGTACAGTACAGTATTTAGTGATCATTACCTCAGAATGAAATGTAGGAAAACTCCAACTTTACTCCTATTTATGAGAGATTATGTGAAAGTTACTCTGGCAGGTCTGACAGGATCCAAATTTTTTAGAAGCATGAAACTATGAAGGCATCACTATTCTATATTTACAAACTCCCTTTTTATGATGTATGTTACAGGAGTGAGGGGACAGAGGAAGGAGTTATCCAGATCTATGATGACCATGAAGACTCTGTGTATGCTGTTGAATGGTCCGCTGCAGACTTCTGGACCTTTGCCTCTCTTAGCTATGATGGCCGCCTTGTGATAAACAAAGTACCGCGAAGTGTTAAATATAAGCAATTCATGTAAGTTCCTAATAATAAGTGGTGTAAGGTTTCAAATATAAAAGATGTATATTGTATATTTATCTAATGGTTAATATCACGGTAGGTCCTGTATTTTAGGTTTAACCGGTCAAATCAATGACTAATGCAAATTAGGTACAGTACTGTATATCAAGTGATGCTTTCAGGTTTATTTGACTTTCCGTATCATAACAAGGAATATATAAAGTGAATAGTACAGTACTGTATATATTATTATTGTTATATGTTTTATGAAACCATATTGCATGAGAATTAATATGTATTTGAATTGTTATTTGGTATATTATATTAGGAGCAGGTTATGGTATGTGTTTCCACTCTGTAATTGTGGGTTGGTGATAGGAAGGGCATCCAGCCTTCAAACTTAGGCACAGTATTTCACATATGCCTGATGGTAACCGGGACACCATGCCATCAGATAAAACACAACTAAACCAAGGAAGTGTAGAAATTAGCCATAAAACAACAATAATGATGATGAGCAACTTTTCTTTCTTCTACCAAATCCATCGATGGGAAATATTGTGAGCAGTTCTGTTCTTTATGTTGAATAATTTACCTTGTTATGATAGTGAAAGAGATTGTGTTTTGCCTTCACTCCAGCCACTTTACAATACTGTATAGTGAAAGATTGCTTAAAAGATTGAAAGACTTATAAAATGTATTTGTCTGTACATCTTGGTAAATAAATGCTGAATATCCTTTTGATTTTTCATTACTTTAAAAGTTCATAAGGATTGAAAATTACTTATGCATGCAGTCCTTCCCCAAATGCCTCAAATAAAAAGGTATAATTCGCCTTATAGACTCTTATTGTAAGATTCCTTAATACCTAAATGCCGAGTTAGATAAGAATCATGGAACACGACTCAATATTTCTGTTTATGATACAATTAAGAATCACAATTTACTACAACACTTTTATGATAGTAAAGGATTAGAATCTGGTACAAAACTTTACCCTCATGTACAGACCTATTTTATCATTAACTCTAACCTCCATATAACAGACGTCTCGCTACAGTATATAGAATCCTTTAGATGGAGGTTTCACATATAACAGACCCTCGATATAATGGACTTTCTTCTCCATATATATAATCTGTTAAATAAAGATTTCACTGTATATATATTCTGTAAGCTGTATCCTATATGACACTGGTTTTATACTGTTTTTTTATCTTCACTCGACAACTTATAAAACTCTGAATCAGATAAGTTAAATGTTTTATCAAGTAACACAGACCAGTACAGTACTCTTAACTGGAGTGCATTTACATCGGGCTAAATATTAGACTCATCACATAAAATATTCTCTTGGTTCTATTAAATGTCTAAAAGGATTAAGTTCAACCCAATTGAATCCAACCTAAACTAACACAATCAAATCCAACAAAACCCAACTCAACTCAACCCATCCCAATCCAACCCAAACCAACATAACCCAACCAAACCTAACCTAATCCATCCCATCATGACATAACCCAACCCAACCCATCATAACCCAACCAAACCAAACCTAACCTAACCAAAAAGGACTGAAAACGAGCAAGAATCAAATGAACCTAACCTAACCCAATATTTCTATTTCTTCTCGGCCCCTTTCCTTCCTCCCCCTTCCTCGCCTCTATTTTTAAAGTTGCCTTCCACCCTCGTTGAAGTAGTCAATGTGTCAATAATCTTTACCAGCTCTTGGGTTGGGAAGTGTTGTACCAGGCTCATGGGTTGGGAAGTGTTGTACCAGGCTCTTGGGTTGGGAAGTGTTGTACCAGGCTCTTGGGTTGGGAAGTGTTGTACCAGGCTCTTGGGTTGGGAAGTGCTGTACCAGGCTCTTGGGTTGGGAAGTGTTGTACCAGGCTCATGGGTTGGGAAGTGCTGTACCAGGCTCTTGGGTTGGGAAGTGTTGTACCAGGCTCTTGGGTTGGGAAGTGCTGTACCAGGCTCTTGGGTAGGGAAGTGTTGTACCAGGCTCTTGGGTTGGGAAGTGTTGTACCAGGCTCATGGGTTGGGAAGTGTTGTACCAGGCTCATGGGTTGGGAAGTGTTGTACCAGGTTCTTGGGTTGGGAAGTGTTGTACCAGGCTCATGGGTTGGGAAGTGTTGTACCAGGCTCATGGGTTGGGAAGTGTTGTACCAGGCTCATGAGTTGGGAAGTGTTGTACCAGGCTCATGGGTTGGGAAGTGTTGTACCAGGCTCATGGGTTGGGAAGTGTTGTACCAGGCTCTTGGGTTGGGAAGTGTTGTACCAGGCTCTTGGGTTGGGAAGTGTTGTACCAGGCTCATGGGTTGGGAAGTGTTGCTCTCACATGGAAGCAATTTCTGCCTATCCTCGCTGCTCTTAAAGAACGGCTTCAGAGGAAAACAACTTTAATATATAATACTGTATCATCTGGGTTAAGGGTCTGTAATTATAATGAACAGCCACTGTGCATATGACTCCCGATTAATGATTGTGAAAATAAAAATGACAATATAACATAATATAAATCTTAGATATATTATTGTATTCATATTTAGAAACCACGAGTTCTAATGTTACACAGATTTACATAATACAGTAGATCCTTATTGACCACTATGTATTTTGAGCAACCCCCCCCCCCCCACAGTCTAAAATAGAGGAAATTAGATTTTAAAACTGGTTCTTCCACACCACTGAGTCGGCCTCACCTAAATTTTTACTATTTGTTAAATTTCCTGCTTCATCCTTGAGGTCGATAAAACCAACAGACAAAAAAGAAACTTGTTCTTTAAAGGGAAGAAAAATAGTGGCCAATATAGAGCTAAAAAGAACGAGAGATAAAGCTATTGATAGATAGAGGGAGACAAATAGGTAAACAACTACTGTACAGTATATGCATGTCTCTCTCCCTCATCATAAGCACAATAATCAAGGTGAATTTCTACACTCGATAAAACGATATAAACAAAATATTAATAACTTATAAATTTAAACACCAAGACATTATCTTCTGATGAGACACAAAGGATTCATTTGCTTTATAAAGTTGCTCATACAATATTCAACTCTGCACAAGATTTAACCAATGGATTTGATTTGTCACCTAACCTAACCTAACCTAAGTGGTGAAAATAGCGCCTGAACGACTAGCGAGTTGATAAGTGGTGGAAATAGATAATTTCTAACCAAGACCACACAACACTGGCCCTCCTACTCCTTCAGGTTTATCAATACCCGTGGGCGTCAAGACCTTATTGTTGAATTCCGATATAACCCACCACAAGCGATAGTGACGTCATATCCAGTCATAGATCGTAAACAAACGCCCATTGTTCTGTTCCCCTCTCATTCTCTCTTTTCCCTCTCTCTCAGTATATTTACACCTCTCTTTACCTCTCCATTTCTCTTCCATTTTCCCCTCCCCACCCCCCTACTCCATCCCCCACCCTCTCACCCCATTCGTCCCCTCTCTCCACCCCCACTCGCCCCTCTCCGCCTCCGGTTGTCATCGTATCGGCGCCTATAATGTGTCTGGCACGAGGTTCAGCAGGATGGGATCATGGCTTAGTTCATACTGGAGGCCGAGGGTAAACGTGCTGAGAGGGGAAGAGAGAGGTGGAGAGGGAGAGGTGGAGAGGGAGGGAGAGAGGTGGAGGAAAGGTGGAGAGGGAGAGATGGGGAAAGGGAAAGAGAGGTGGAGAGGGAGAGAAAGAGGTAGAGAGGGAGTTGACAATGGTCACGGGACACCATTATGGCCACAAGACACCATTATGGCCACAGGACACCATTATGGCCACAAGACACCATTATTGCCACAGGACACCATTATGGCCACATGACACCATTATGGCCACAAGACACTATTATGGCCACAAGACACCATTATTGACACAAGACACCATTATGGCCACAGGACACCATTATGGCCACAGGACACCCTTATGGCCACTTATCAGTCAGACTCCAGGAGCATCACCATGAATACTGATCACCAACACCACAAAGGCTATTTTACTTGGCCACTCACTTAAACTTTGCTCATAAGAGACATCGGAGCGGTGGTGGTGGTAGTGGTGGTGATGATGGTGGTAGTGGTGGTGGTGATGATGGTGGTAGTGGTGGTGGTGGTGATGGTGGTGATGATGGTGGTGATGGTGATAATGGTGGTAATGGTAGAGGTGGTGCTAGTAGTAGTGGTGGTGATGGTGTGGTAGTGGTGGTGATGGTGGTAGTGGTGGTGCTAGTGGTAATGGTAGGCGATCTTTTATGAGTTGTCAGAGCCATCGTTCCTCAGCACAGTATAATGAAATGGTTGGCGGCGACCCACAGCCAGTCCGCTATGCCAGGAATGTTTTGCTGCGGGGAGATGAAAAGAAGGAGGAGGACTTCCACGTCTTTCTCACAAGTTTTTTTCTCCATATTTGTCTTCAGTTTTCCCTTCCTTCTTTATACTACTTTTTCGTACTTTCGTTAGATTACTTTTCCCCCATTTTGTGTTCAGTTTTTCCCCTTTTTTTCATTACATTTTCCTTATTATCTCTCAACTACCCTTTTCCCTTTTTTTCCTATTACATTTTTCTTTATATACTTAATTAAATTTTTTCTTCGTATCTAATTGTAACTTCTCTCTCTGTTGGGTGAGAGAACTTCAGGGTAAACTAAGGAATGATGTGACGACTTAATAAAAATACATATTAATATTGATACACTATGACGATAGAAGTTCACTTAATGCCACACCTATATCTCAGTTTGTTCCATAGTTATACCTAAAATTTCGTCACAGTTATTCCTTACGCTATCTCAAATTAACTCTCCTTTCTCTCAGCAGCACCTTATTTTGTGCTAAGGTACATCCTACTTTGTACCGTAGTTATACAGCATAGTGTACCACAATTATATCCCATTTTGTACAATAGCCGTACCTCACTTGGAAACAGCTATACTTCACGTTGTATGAGCTATACTACTTTTATCATTAGCTATACCTCGCTATACAAATAACACCACTTTGTATTGCAGGGTATTGCAGGTAAAGCTAATATAATACCATAGCGTCAATTTGCATCAGAGCAATAATACTGTACGTACTAATTTAAACATAACAAATATATATGGCAACTTCACTAGCTCTAGGGGAAGATAGAATAATTATCTTATCTATGGTAGTAAACAATTTGGTTCATCAAGAAAATATCTCTTTAGTGTGAAGGTGTGCCGCTAAATCATATTCTTCATACACATCATCCCTTCTCTCCCCCTCGGCGCCATACGACTTCCCAACGGCCGATATTGGAAACTTCGTCCCACATAAAAAAAGTGTTGGCTTCGACACTAATTGGCTTTCTACCTTTCATATATCCTGGCTTTGACCTAACCCGCATCCTCGAGGTTTTCCCTTTTGAATAAGTTTACTGTCGTATTTTATTTATATTTAAACCACTGGCATCATTCACATACACCAGGATCCTCTTGATAAACAAACACTCATCCTCAAGTCATTTTCTCTGCTATGATATTTTTAATGTTTTATGGCATTTCTTAAAAGAGAGAACAAATAATGTATTCACTTAAATGTTGCATCACCGACCTACAATTAAAGTTTATTTCGTAGAATAAAATTACGGAAAAGACGTTGATCCACCAGCAAATTTTCGATTTATGAAAGCCATTATAACATCATGATGAACATAATGTTACCGCGTGTAAACAACACCTTGAGTGTCAGGGTTGTGTGTGAAGAAGAAGCATTCAAACCCGCATCCAGGAATTAATGTACGGATGGATTCACAGCAAGCAAGCGTAGTGAGGAATAGGGCGTTAAAGGGGAACAATTTCATCCTGGAATAATTCACTACCACATCCTATCCTGTTAACAATGTGTTAGGGCACTTTGCCTTAGATCAATGCTGAATGTGTATCCCTCTAACAAGTTAACACTGGGCAGTACCCTCATAATACTGTATCCTGGCTATGAACCGCGCCACCTACCTTAGTATGGGACAGTCGCTCACTCACTGACGATCTTTAGCGTGATTCATCTCCCAAGCTCCGTCCATAACAATAACATGTCCCGCCCCCATCTATCTACCAACCAATCACAGTCCTTCACCACCTGACCGACAACTGCCTAACAAGCCACTATCAGTAGTTCGGTTACTATTAACACCCAATACTAACACAATAGAAAGATTCACGTAACATTTTACAATTATTTACATCATCTACTTAAGAAAACTATTTAATATATTTATACGTAATATAAAAACTATAAAAATCACAGGAATTTAATGAGTTTTTATTATTTTCCATCAAAACATAATACGCCCTTGGACGGCCGGCTGGAGAAGAGTTTGGGAGACGAGGGACGGATTATAACACTAATTCACTGTATGGCCTCAATATGTCTCTTTTGCCACACACCTCACCCCCACACACATGCCGCGCCTCACCCCCACACACATGCCGCACCTCACCCCCACACACATGCAGCGCCTCACTCCCACACACATGCCGCGCCTCACCCCCACACACATGCCGCGCCTCACCCCCACACACATGCCGCGCCTCACTCCAACACATGCCGCGCCTCACCCCCACACACATGCCGCGCCTCACCCCCACACACATGCCGCGCCTCACTCCCACACACATGCCGCGCCTCACTCCCACACACATGCCGCGCCTCACCCCCACACACATGCCGCGCCTCACTCCCACACACATGCCGCGCCTCACCCCCACACACATGCCGCGCCTCACCCCCACACACATGCCGCGCCTCACTCCAACACATGCCGCGCCTCACCCCCACACACATGCCGCGCCTCACCCCCACACACATGCCGCGCCTCACTCCAACACATGCCGCGCCTCACCCCCACACACATGCCGCGCCTCACCCCCACACACATGCCGCGCCTCACCCCCACACCCAATTCCACATATCATAAACAACCTTCTCTCTCCATCCACAATTTCCCTCACCCTTTTCCCATCATTTCTCAATCACACACACACACACACACACACACACACACACACACACACACACACACACCTTCCTCGTATATACGTTTCATCCCTCTTCCACACTCCCTTAACGGGTCCTTAATACACTCCCCTCTCCCTTCATACACACATAAACACAGATCTTCTCCCCTCGTATACCTCACTCATCCCTAACACACACACACACACACACACACACACACACACACACACACACACACCTTCCTCGTATATACGTTTCATCCCTCTTCCACACTCCCTTAACGGGTCCTTAATACACTCCCCTCTCCCTTCATACACACATAAACACAGATCTTCTCCCCTCGTATACCTCACTCATCCCTAACACACACACACACACACACACACTTATACTACATTTATTGTTGTCTTTGTGATCTATAGATAAATAATTAATCTTAAACTAAAACATACTCTTGAACTATAAGAGAGAGAGAGAGAGAGAGAGAGAGAGAGAGAGAGAGAGAGAGAGAGAGAGAGAGAGAGAGAGAGAGAGAGAGAGAGAGAGAGAGAGAGAGAGAGAGAGAGAGAGAGAGAGAGGCCCTGACTTGCCTCACCTTTCATTACATTTGTCCTTCCTTGTGATTGATGGTGTGTTAGTGTTTGTTTTGTCCTCAGTTATTGTTTACATTTTACATATATTTGTTTGTGGTGCAGGAACACAAACAATACATGATGGTATATCTACAAAACAAATGATTCCCAAGGTCAACAGTTCAATTTTACTGTCAAACTATTTAAATGTGTAGAGGTCATATCGAGTTTATTGTTATAGCCAAATTATATATACCATTAGAGTAATATTGTTCATTTGATAATTATGTATATTAATGAGAGTACTGGTAATATATAGCTTGTATTAATATTTTCTTTGTTTAAACTTTAAAAAACCAAATATATATATACAGAAAATATACAATATGTGTCGATTTACGTTCGTCTTTTTGTGGACAATTTTGTACATATCCTCAAAGACATCTTGGAAGTCATCGTCATTTAAGACATTTCTCTCTCTATCTCCCCTTTCATTCGTCTGTTTCTCATTCTATATCAATTTCTCCATCTTTCTCGTCTCTCTCTCTCTCTCTCCTATTCTTCGTCGTCTCAACAGATACTTGAATTACGGAGGCTCCCAGGATAGTCCCGTCACAGGAATGAGCGTAAGTGACGGCTGATTGACAGGGGAGTGACGGCTCAGACTCTAAAGGACATAGACAGTCTCGGGCACTGAACAGAACTGTCTAAACTACTATTCGATCTATTCTCTGTCTCAACAACAGTGAATATGTGTTATATGTTGTAGCTTATTGTATCGAGTGGGTGATGTTTTGTGGTAATACTTGACCATCCCAGCCAACTTGTTCCCGGGGGCAGAGTGGGTGGTGTGTGGGTGGGGAGGTAGTGGGCGGAGGGGTGGGTGGCGTGTGGGTGGGGAGGTAACGTGGCGGAGGGGTGGGTGGTGTGTGGGTGGGGAGGTAGCGGCCGGAGGGGTGGGTGGTGTGTGGGTGGGGAGGTAGCGGGCGGAGGGGTGGGTGGTGTGTGGGTGGGGAGGTAGCGGCCGGAGGGGTGGGTGGTGTGTGGGTGGTGAGGTAGCGGCCGGAGGGGTGGGTGGTGTGTGGGTGGGGAGGTAGCGGCCGGAGGGGTGGGTGGTGTGTGGGTGGGGAGGTAGCGGCCGGAGGGGTGGGTGGTGTGTGGGTGGGGAGGTAGCGGCCGGAGGGGTGGGTGGTGTGTGGGTGGGGAGGTAGCGGCCGGAGGGGTGGGTGGTGTGTGGGTGGGGAGGTAGCGTGTTGGTAATGTTCTAGGCATGCGCAGTTCGGTCAAAATAGCATTGATACCTTGAGGTGTGCTGAGATTACCCCTCGGGATAATAAAATAGGTTAGGTTAGGTTAAATTATAGTAGGTTAGGTTAGGCTTGGTTTAGTTAAGGTAGGTTTAGTTAGGTTAGGTCAGGTTATTTTAGGCTATCACTTAAAACAAAGTCTATAATAAAACCTGTATAATAATAATAATAATAATGATGTTTAATTAATTAGGTGATTCCTATCTTAAAATACTAAAAATATATTAATTACCTTCTTGACAGGTAGCAGTACTAAGAATATCCCTAATTAACCTGGTGCAGTAAGAGGTCCAATAACTCCACAAGTTGCAGCGAGACACAACTGTAACGTTACCACTGCACCGTCGTAACTGATCTCCGTTACACACACCGGGTCACCCAAATCAACACCACGACCAATCACAGAGCTCCACATACATCTCACACCATATAATCCGTTAGATGGGGGTTTCACATCTAACTGACCCTAGATATAACGGATTTTCTTATCTATATAGTTCGTTGGATGGAGGTTTCATAGCTAATGGACTTTCCTTTCTATGTAGTCCGTTAAATACAAGTTCTACTGTACATGTACACCAAAACGGTCAAGTTATATATTCGATATTCAACTCTTACACCCAGCGCCATCTATTGAACACATCCTTCACCATATTCACTTCAGAAGCTTAAGAAGCTCATAATAACATTCTTGTATTTTTACGGTCCTAGAGTCCTAGACGCTTCTTAACCTACCAAGACCATCGACCTATGGTATTAGGGTTGGCACGAGTCCACACGAGATAAAGGATTATTTTCAACGCTTGAAAATACTAAAGGATGGGTGTCGACTCTTTACTTGGTGCATATCATTCATATATACTTACCTCCTTCTTGCTTTTCACATACAGTATATATATTCGTACGTGATAAGATATATCATTGGATACATATGTCATTCTGTGCTGGTATATTTTTTCTGACATTCCCCCACACTGGCTGTTACTCCCTCACCTCCAGCCGCCGCCTGTGTTCACTAGCCTAACCCTAACACACGTACCCAGTCACCCCGACCGTTGTAAGGTCGCCCCTTCCCTACGCTACCTGCAGCCTAGGGTATTGACCCCCCCCCATTAATTCTCTATTAAATCTTCCCTTCTACCTCACACTTTATCTACCTATTATTCATCTCATGTTCGCCCTTATTAAACATCATTAAGGTGTTAAATTATTATCTGTACAGTATTTATCTTTCCACTCTCATCTGAACTGTGTGTGTGTGTGTGTGTGTGTATTCACTACACTTTAAGAATAATTTTGTCATAACCATAATAATTTCGATCATATTTTATCTTTTTTCGTAAATTCAAATTGATGAGCAAAATAATCATTCAAGATAAACACTCCCCCATCTCAACTAGACAGACGTCCAGGAGACTGTGTTAGTGTGTAGGATCTCGTTGACATAACTCTGCCCTAGACAGAGAACTTCAGCTGCTCTCCATGTTCTTTGCATTATCCCGCGAATTCCATCGTTCTATCTACTTCGTGTTTGATAACCTTGTAGTGCCAATCAGATATTCGCTCCAGGTCTCATGTTGGTGATGTTTTAGGTTAGGTTAAGTTAGGGCTGACTTGGTTTGGTTAGGTTATGAGTAGAGTAGTTAGGTTAGGTTGTTGACTCGCAATCTTCGTCCATGTGCAGTATTTCGTCCAGCTACTCTTGTGTTGTCATAGTTCAGCTTTAACCAGTGTCGCTTAAGAGCATTATCCATCCCCAGTGTCATCATATTCCGTGGCCTAAATCTGCTCCTCGCTGCCTGAGCTACATCTGCTCTATATGCTAATCACTCAGTCAGTTCATCTCTTTGATTTACTTCTCCAATAACTTTATCAAATATATATATAAAGGGGGAAGGAGAGAAGACTTTTCCCTACCTGACACCAATATTTTTGTCAAAAGAATTTTCTCTATGGTGATGCGCGTTTGTTTTGTGTACTTCAAATTGCACTGGGAAGCCTCTGGGCTAAACCTACATTATATAAAACGTTCCACACAAGTTTTTTGGGCGCTTATAAACAGCATAAGTTTTACACAGTCTCAATATCAGTTTTTCTTAAGGTAAATTCTGGCGCAATTTCCAGCTCTAAAACCACGCTGACTCTCTGAGTCTTTTTATTTGTCTCTTAACCTTCTCTCTCAAATTCTTTCATACACTGTTCCTATTTTGTTCAATAGGGATAACCTTTTATTCCTAAACAGAAGGTTAATTTGTTATATTTCTGAGAGGATATTCGTTGTCCATTATAGTTTCATGATGGAGTGACGACAGTCAATTGTTTTTATGGCCCTTATTGGTATGGAGTCATGATCTGGGAATTTATTGTTTTTCGTGGATTTAAGTTTTATTTAATTTATTGTGTCGTTATATCTTCCTCTATTACAAAGTCTATGAACATCCTCTGGTGTGTGATTAACTTATTCATTAGTCATCATTCTAAGGTTTATTCATTCATTCAATCGCTTATAGCTTCTATCTTACAGGACAGATGCAGTATAACTTCCCTTACGTTTCTCTCTGTAAGCTCTCCCGTCAATCTCACGTGTTAGTGACTATAATTAAGGAAACGAAAGATACTGTAAATGAAACTATCTTGGATAATACCCTAGACTTTATAGCAATAAAATCCCTGCAGCTCTCATATCGAACCTTCACTCCAATAGACTATCACTTTGAGCGAGGCTTTGTTCCTCTGGCGTCCAGCACTACACACTGAGATAGTTTGATTTAAATATACGGGAAAAAACATAAAAAAAAAGATTTTTCATAAATATATAGTAAACAATATACATTATGAAAACACATGAAGAAGTAATATGATAAGGAAAAACTCCAAGAAAAATATTTGAATTGTTCAGAAAAAAGATAAATTAATTTGGTATTAGTTATTACTGAATGTCGAGGGAACTTTGGCCGCTTAAAATGACCGTTAAATCGACTTCCATCCAACAGTTTCATTAGCTATAATAAACCAAGAATTTAACTTAGAAACAAATCGATAGAGAAATTAATGAGGTAACTGCTAATGTCACAAACTTTCTAAAATGCATCTCTGGGGTGTTATAACTAGGCATTTTATTATGTATGTATATTTTTACAGGATACGACTGCTAGAATTTTGAGATATAATCGACTTATTAAGAGTAAAGTTACCGTAATCAGTTACATGGAGAGAACTAATATGGACGAATCTGTTTATTCACACAAACCAGCTGATCTCGATCCCCTCCTAACAGAAAATTACTGTATGGTGTTCACTATTCTGATCTTGGACGATCCCTGATGCTATTTACAAAACTCAATCACAAATACGCCTAAATAATTTCTTCATAATCCATTTTTTCGTAAGGTGAGTCAGGACGACATACCATCCAAGGTCTGTAGCTGAAATAATTTAGGCTTACCTTTTGAACACAGCAGTTGTAATGTCGCTATTACTCCATTCTTAATCCTTACAAGTATTCTTGGTGCTGGTAGATATCATCCCTGTATTTAATTTGTGATAAACGCACAAAAACTGAGCAAGTGATCGGCCTGATTTCTTGTTGAGTTTGTGCCGGGCAAAAGTGACGCCAGGAGCTCCAGAGGTTCTTTGCCACGTTGACGTCATATACAGGGTTGCCAACACGGATTTTCAAATGTCGCTAGGCTGGTACCTAAAAGTAGCTAAATGTCGCTAAATCTTCCATGGAAAGTCGCTAGCTATTATTCCCCCCCTTCAGTAATTTGATGCAAATAATATTTTCATAATGCCGACATAATGGACGGAGTATAAATAAAATGCATTATGTAAAAATATCATTTTTCAGATTTTCTGTGAAATGTGGCGCAAGAATATTGCATATTATCCCAGAACACTTTGATGTTTTAAACTTGAGTTCACTGCCTGCCTTGCTGTCACTAAAACATACTTTACACACTTCACTTAAGTGTTCTACCACACGAATAGAACAATGTTCAGCTACAAACATGGCCAGAATTCCCTCCACTTTTTTTGCTTCACCAAGTTTCTTGAATGGTAAAATTGTCTGTCTTTCTGCACTAAACGGCTCTTCTGCTTTCTTGTGTTTTTTAGTGTTTTTGTGTTTTTCAATGTCGCACAACTTAGCAGACAAAGTACACTTGCAAAATTTACAAAATCCTTTTTTATTATCTCCTGGCACCTCCAGAAGCCAATTTTTGTATCTGTCATCTCTGAGCCATTCCTTCCTAAATCGCTGCCAATACTGTGGCTTACCCATTTTCCATTGGGACTATGAAGGGTTCAAATTAATAAACAGCATGCAAACAAGCGGAAACTTTCCTTGATGGTTTTTGGCAAAGCGGGTGAACAGTGTCGGGGCAACTGTATGGAGTCTATGGATCACCCATGGTGGACGCCGATGACAAGTTTGGAACCATGCAGGCTTGATAGAATTTATTCTATAAGATGTTTTGCTAATATTCTTTAAAATTTAGCGTATTAATGAAATTCATATTGCATATCTGACAAAGAGGTAAGTTACCCAGGTGCTACAAAGGCGAAGGTAACAGACAAATAAATGACGACACGGCAACATTAGCCATGGACGGGCTGACATCAAGTAGACGTGTCCCTCCTTCTGCACCACGACCCGTTCAAATGTATTAAACTTTCCTTATTATTTATTGTCCCTGTAACCCCGTTGCTATATATTATGGCTCGAAATTAGGAAAACTGAGTTTTCATGGACAGTCCAAAAGTATCCAGAAAGTCGCTAGATTTCTGTGGATATCTCTAGATTTACGACAAGTCGCAAATCGCTCTAAAATGTCGCTAGAAAAAAACAAAAAGCTCTAGATCTAGCTACAAAGTCGCTAAGTTGGCAACTCTGGTCATATAAACACTAAAAGTTTCCTATGGTTGTGACAATATTAAAATCAGTATTAGTTTTAGTATTAATTTTGATATTTTATGTATAAATGTAATCATATATGTTTCACTAGATGGTTAAAAATATGTTTTATTAACTCTTAAATTAACACTTTCTAAACGCCTTCGAAATCCATCCATAATACTATGGTCCAAATTTAAATATGCACATCCAGATTCATGATTTGTTAAAAATTTATTAAAAAATACTAAGACAATATTTAAAGTTACTTTGAAATAAACATAGGCGTTAAGGGGCCTGAAGATAACAATTGAATTCATTATTTTATAAAGTGGGGATAAAGTTTGCATCCTGAGCCTTGCTTTATCAGGGAGCAAACTTTATTTTTATTGCATGTTCAGTACTATGTTACTAACCCTGCAGACCGTTCAGTACAAGCAGCCTAGCGGTGATAACTTCATGTACTGAGATAAATCAAGGCTTGGTTAGGTTAGGTTAGCTTAGGTTATAATGTATAGGTGTAATTAAAAGTATAATTAACACTTAGAATGAAGTTTATAGAGGTAGTGTTGTATTTATTCTTCAGATGGAGGTAAGGTTCATGTATTTTACTGCACCATAAATGCTATTTTTTTCTAGATATGTATTTCTTCTCATTACATATAATTTTGATATGTGAAGTTTATTTTAAGTGCAGTTAATGTTGATGTCTAATTTATAGTGCAGACAAATTATTTTATATCAGGGACAAATACATACTGTATATATTTCATGGCAAACTATATTATCAGATGAAAGATAATTTACCCGTGTTAAATTTTATTTTATTAATTAAATGTAATATTTATTGTGTATGGAGTTAATGTTCACGTGCAGTGGTTTTGTAAAGTTATTTTCAGGATCAGCTAAAAAATATTTGGTTATGAATTTCGATGCAACACTTATGCACATTTAGTTTCAGGTGGAGAATACAGTATAGGCCAGTATCTTTCAGTTCAGTATAAATGTAAAGTTCTCTTTTTCAGGTGAAGTCTGAGTAGAGTAGATAGTTATGAACAGTATTTCTGAAAGATATACTTTTTTATAGTTATATACAAAATCATTTATTAAGCTTTTTATATTCATTTACAGTTACATTTATTAATCTTTTTAGACTAATTCAGTTTCATTTACTAAGGTTTTTAGATTAATTTACAGGGTCATTTACTGTATTTAGTTTCATTTATTAAGGTAGTAGGCAGCTGTCACACAGGGAGGTACTACAGCCTGGGAAGATATTGGAAGCCTAATGGTAGACCCTGCTGCCATGTGATCAAGTCCCAGTTTGCTGAGCCGACATACTGCCTCAAGTACACACAATGAGCATTTTCTTACTTTTATTTACACTAAGCCACTCTTATTTTCATTTACAGTTTCTCGTTGACTATATTGTTTTATAAAGGTTAATTAAAGACAAGAGGCCAACACTCCACTAAAATATATTATCTACAAGTTCACAACGGATACAGAGGAACACGAGCGCACTTACTCATTATATTATACTTAAAGTTCAACATCAAAATATCTTCTTTTTTAAATCTGTTTTTGTACAAGTTAAAAACATGTTCAGCACAGTAACACTCGTGTACATAACGGTGATTAAAATAGAATATAATAATTTACCATCGTACTGTACTGTATACAGTATACTAACCAACAATTGTTAATTTATTTAGTTTTCTTTTAGAACAAATTATTTTTGTAACAGGTATTGGCGCGCCATTGTAATATTCACGCGACAAAAAAAAAATAAAATTAATGATTATAGTTAAAATATTACACGTTAATTGAAGGCCAAGGAGTGTACTTGTCAAGGCCCCCACGTCATTATACACACTTGTAAGATGAGACACACACACAGTGACGTCATACATTATATTATGATCGTTTTTTACTACAATGTTTCCAGAGTAGAATGGTCATAAGCCAATGTATATCATTATAATTAACAACAAGAGCACGAACACAGGCTATGTCACCTCTCACTTCCGGCCAGCTGAGCCAAACACTGGCGGGAGGCAGCGGACATAACCAACTACAGTAATGAAGCTGATGGTGTACAGTACAGTAGCAGCTAATTTGGGGCCAAGTTTTAACGTCAAACCAATGGAGAGAAAAAGTGAAGAAAAAATCAGTACGATAATCGAATTTTAGTAATTTGAATTTAGATATTTTTTTGTTTTCATAATAATAATAATGTGTTTTGGAATATTACATCATCTTGGTTTGACTCTCAAACTGCTTCCTTGTATACACAACCAACACAATGTGTCCTCCTCGCTTGAGACACTTTATAGACACTTGCGCAAGTATATAACACTTAAGTTGTTCGTTAAGGAACATAGATCTAGTACAGTGAAACCATAACAAGTACTTTAACATACAAATTCCGTTGATGATAAATGCGCTTTGTAAATACTGTTTATAATTTTCCTGGTCCACAACAAGGCGGCAGCGTACAGTAGTAAGATGTTGTTACTTTAGGTGAGGGATGTGATATATAAACGGCACATCATATGAGGGTGTTTATACAGTACAGCAGCTCGTCTGGTCAGCGACACCATCCACACAACTACACTGCGTCTCTCAGTTTTTGGACTCCAAGGTAGAATTTCTTATGGTATTTTTTGTATTAATTATCATATCTTGGTGAGGTTAGGTTAAGTTATGAGAACTTGAAATAACCAGTGGACTGGCCAAGGTCAATATAGATGAAATATATGCCATTATTTTACCTCATAATGAAGGAGATTACTGAAAATGTTGAATTCTTAAGTGGCGGTTATTCTTCATTCAGATGTTTAGAATTACTTTTATTACTTCATTAGCACAATTTGATGTTATAAGTCCCAAAATAAGCAAAATATACTTATCTAAACACGTATTAATTAATCTTTTGTTTAACAAATACTGGTATACAATACTGTTCTGGGTACAGTACAGTACTCCTGTCGGAAGAGCGAGTGCCGTTAAGTCATAAACCGGAGTGTCACGTAAACTTGCCCGGCTGACTGACTCAATGAGCCCGGCTGACTGACTCAATGACCCGGCTGACTGACCCAATGACCCGGCTGACGGACTCACTCACTGACCGGAAAGGCTCACCCAAACTCATCATTAATTCCAGTATAAAGACAAAAAACATGCATCGTTGTTAAATATTTCCTGTTATTATATTTACTGTGAGAGGTTAATATTCCTTATTTTTTCTATTCAGCTTTTCGTGTTAATTTGCATCTACTGTAGGTCTTTTTACTGAAGGATTTAATGCTATATATTTAGTTAACTTGATATATTTTGGTTTTGTGGACGTGGTGAGAAACATCTGTGTTTTGGTTCTCATCTCTCAGCGGAAATAAGCCCCCCTCTAGCCCCTTGGACGTGGTGAGAAAGATCTATGCTTTTGTTCTCATGTCTCAGCGGAAACAAATCATTTTAGCCTCTTGGACGTGGTGAGAAACATCTATACTTTTGTTCTCATCTCTCAGCAGAAATATGACCTCTAGCCCCTTGGACGTAATGAGAAAGATCTATATGTTTGGTTCTCATCTCTCAGCGGAAACAAATCGCTCTCTCGCCCCTTGTTTTGAGAGCGGCAGCTGTAGGAGTCAGGGAAGAGGCATAACGTTAGTGACGCTGGTGTAGGTCGGGAGGCCCCAGGTTGGCTGTACCTGTGTTAGTCTCTCGGTTACTGGCACTTTGTTATCCGTTGGTGATAGTGGCGGCGGCTCCAGCACATACTGACTCATCCTGTTGGGAGAGATGGAGTTTATCACCACCACATAATGGGAGGATATTTTAGCTTGTGGTGTTATAGTGTTTTGATACCTGGTGATATACGGGATAAGTTACGTTAGATCAGGTTACGTTAGGCTATTGATATATATATATATATATATATATATATATATATATATATATATATATATATATATATATATATATATATAGAAAGAATGGGGGAGGGGAAAATGTATTAAAGCGGTGTGAAGAGAAAAAGGAATCTTGGATCACTTACCGGAGCACCTTGGATCACTTACTGGAGCATATTAGATCACTCACCGGAATGGATAAGGAGGTTCGTCAGGCCGGGAGCAGAAGGTGCGGGAGATGAGAGCGGCGGCGACAACAGTGGAGCCCAGAGTGACGGCGACGAGACCCACCAGCAGTAGGGCGTCCACCTGAGCGTTGTGTACTGACGCCACCCGGTCCACCACCGAGACCTCCCCGTCCTGTGTCAACACAACACAGTGGGATATAACCACAGTTTTTGTCAATAACCTCATAACACAAATACCTAACCTTACCTTACCTTAACTTACCTTACCTCATACCACAAATACACCGTTTACCTGAGATAATTCCGCCTAATACATCGTTTACCTGTGATAATTCCGCCTAATACATCGTTTACCTGTGATAATTCCGCTTACTACATCGTTTACCTGTGATAATTACGCCTAATACATCGCTTACCTGTGATAATTACGCCTAATACATCGCTTACCTGTGATAATTACGCCTAATACATCGCTTACCTGTGATAATTACGCCTAATACATCGCTTACCTGTGATAATTACGCCTAATACATCGCTTACCTGTGATAATTACGCCTAATACATCGCTTACCTGTGATAATTTGACCTGTTTATCTCACCTGGCCGACGACGACGATCCTGCGGGCGGCACAGGCAGCGACGACGAAGGCGACGACGCCGAAGAGCAACAGGAGGCCACCCAGCGCCAGGGAGAGGCGGAACACTGACGAGGAACACCCACCGTCACCTTGCTTCACCAGGAACACTTGTTCACCCTGGCCGGAGGAGGCGGGTGGTGACCGGAGGAGGCGGGTGGTGACCGGAGGAGGTGGGTGGTGACCGGAGGAGGCGGGTGGTGAGACATATATTAGTGAATGGTGTCGTAGTTGGGGGGTTATAGTGAAGTGGCTGATGTGAGGGGGGTGATGGTGACGTGGTGAAGTGAGGGGGTGATGGTGAAGTGAGGGGGGTGATGGTGACGTGGTGAAGTGAGGGGGTGATGGTGAAGTGGCTGATGTGAGGGGGGTGATGGTGAAGTGTAAAATGAGTAATATTATATGTTAAAGTAGAGTGAGTGAGTGAGAGTGGGAACTTTACCAAGCGAGAAATAGTGGAGATATTATTATATAATTAGCGTGGGCGTCAGGTACGGTGGGGGGAAGACGCGTCTGTGAAGGTGTTAGGCTGTAAACTGGGAACTGGGCGGCGAGAGTTGGGAAATAGGCAGTGGGTAAAATTTGGGGCGAATATTGAGAACTTTGGTGTTAAGAGGGTTGTAAAGGTGGTGTGGTGGTGCTGTGGTGTGGTGTGGTGGTGCTGTGGTGTTATAGTGGTGGTGTAGTGGTACTGTAATAGTGGAGTGGGTGAGTCCGTGGCAAAAGAGGTGTGTTAGTGCGGTGTATCAGAGCTCTCGGCAGAACACGGTTGAACAATGCTGCAGCTGTCTGGTGTATGCTTGAAAATTACCAGCCCAGCCCAGCCCAGCCCAGCCCAGCCCAGCCCCGGACTTCTATACAACCATCTGCATCTTACCAGAATGGATTGAATTGGAAAATTTATTTTTATTTGAAAGAAACTATGAAGGAATTCCTATAATGTATCGATATTATTCACGTTAGTACAAGAGACAGTGTTAAGAAGAAGACAAAGAAGAAAATGATACGATGATAAGATTGACATTACAAGACTTGCATACGTGGAAGAATGAAAATATATTTTAGAAGACACTACCATAATGATGATGGCGATGATGATGATGAAAAGTTAATGGTGATGAGAATATTGGTGAGGCTAAGGTGATATTGAGTAAAAGCTTATGATGAGCAGGAAGGAACGCGATATTGGATGCCTTAGGATGATGGTAAATTGATGGTGATTGTAGAAAGGTTATATGTAAGGTCAAGGGAGGATGATAGTGACTATATAATGGCTGCTACTATAATATGACTGCTACTATATAATGACTGCTACTATATACTGACTGCTACTATATAATGACTGCTACTGATGCTATATTAATAATGTCATTGACTAGTGAAGTAATGGTAATTGTTATAGCGAGTTAATCGTGAGGAAGTAATGCCGTAAATTTAACTTAGGTAAAGGTTAATTGACTTACCTGGGGATTCTGACTCCCGCCCTCCACTAAAGGCTTATTCCACCTGAAGATTTACCTCCCTAGATTATATATTATAGGCTGTGGATATTTGTCCGGTGGGTAGGGCAGGTTAGGTTAGGTTAGGTTAGGTTTTTTTTAGACTAACACCAGAAGGAGTTGATGGAATTGGACGAAACTTTATGGATCGTTGTGTACATTTTTATTGAATAGATAAATGGAAATGAGAATGCAAAGAGACTACTAGAACTTGACCTGACCTAAGCCTAACCTAACCTAACCCTACTTAACCCACCTAACCCTACTTACCCTATATAGCCCTACTTAACTTAATAACCCTACCTAACTAACCTAACCTACCTAACCTTGCCTAACCTAACCTAACCCTACTTAACCCACCTAACCCTACTTACCCTATATAGCCCTACTTAACTTAATAACCCTACCTAACTAACCTAACCTACCTAACCTTACCTAACCTAACATATCAGAAAAAAAATACTTTTATTGCTAAGATTAGACCAGAATAGGCATCTTAAATTCGTGTTTTTTTTGTTCATTAACTAGAGAGGTTGTGCTAAACTTCCCATAAATATAACCTAACCATAACCTCATTAAATGTACCTTGACCGTAAATAATAATATTAGTAAATTAGATAATGACAGCAGCCTTACAGCACAGGTGGGACAAACACACGCAACAGGTAGCACACACACACACACACACGCTCCTCCACCCCTGACACGCACACACATACACACACACACCTGACACACACACACACACGCTCCTCCACCCCTGACACACACACACACACACACACACACACACACACACACACACACACACACACACACACACACCTGACACACACACACACACACACACACACACACCTGACACACACACACACACACACCTGACACACACACACACACACCTGACACACACACACACACACACGCTCCTCCACCCCTGACACACACACACACACACACACACCTGACACACACACACACACACACGCTCCTCCACCCCTGACACACACACACACACACACACACGCTCCTCCACACCTGACACACACACACACACACACACACACACACACACACACACACGCTCCTCCACACCTGACACACACACACACACACACACACACACACACACGCTCCTCCACACCTGACACACACACACACACACCTTCAGCCAGGATCGTCTTACCTCACAAAGCCTAATTGTTTTTCTCCATTACGGGCCGCTAATGTAAGCTTCACGTTTTCCATTTTAATTTTTGTTGACTAACGCTCCCAGACAACACTTCACGAAGCTACACTACACTTCACTATGCTTCACTATACTTCACTATGCTTCACTATACTTCACTGTACTTCGCTTTAATCACAGCCTGTAGTGAAACCTCCATATAACGGACTTCTCTGCATAATCCGTTAGATGAAGGTTTCACATCTCATGGACTCTCTATATAACAGATTTCCATCTCTATAGAGTTCGTTCAATAGAGGTGTCACTGTTTATCATTATTTTTTCCATCTCATTACATTGTACTGTCTGTCCCTCCCTTTCAAGTCCACTATTATTTCCTCTTTCTACCATTTACCATTATTTTTTCTTCACATAAAGTTCTCCATTAAAAGATACATTCCATAGAGGTTAGGTTAGGTTAGGTTAGGTTAGGTTAGATGAGGTTAGGTAGGTTAGATGAGGTTAGGTTAGGTTATAGTTTAGGCTTACGAGACATACCGGTGGGAGACAGGTTAGATTAGATGAGGTTAGGTTAGATTAGGTTAGGTTAGATTAGGTTAGGTAGGTTAAATGAGGTTAGGTTAGGTTATGTTAAGTTATAAAACATACCGGTAGGAGGTCCTCGTACAGCGCCGGGTTACTGATGTCCTGTTTCTCATAGAACTGATGGAGGTAATTCTTCACACCGAAGATGGGACAGAGGGGCGTGGGGGACTTGTTGTTATCAGTCCCTCCTACAGGCGGGTGCTGGTCTGAGTCCTGGTCATCTTCGGTGCTCTTCTCATTAGTCTCGGGGACAAGTGAGAGACGAGGCCTGATGTGTGGACGACCTGGTGAACGATTCGTACTCACGACGCCTCGCCTGGCTGCCACATCACTGCTGCTCCCGTGACGCACAAGAGGTTCCGTCTCTGCTGCCTCAGTCTCACTTTCGTCCATGGCGGCAGCGGGCCCAGGCCAGCCTCACGGCGCCGACCAGCTGCCCTGCCTGTAGGAGGAAGAAGAGTGACGAGGAACATCATATAGTTATGGTGGCATTCGTTCTTTCTGTCTCTTTCCTGTCTAATATAGTTTAAATAGGAAGCATCATCATAATGTATATTCATCAGTCTGTCTATCTATTAGCTGTCCTACCTGTGGGGTGCCCGGCATTATTCGAGTTTGTCTTTTGGGCGACATAAAGTCTTCACAAACACCCATATCTCAGCAAGGTAGATCCACTACATTAGAACTTTAATGACACAAACAAACTAAATTTCACCTATGACAAAAGGCCTCCCACAACTTGATCTTTAATGTTACAAGATTTCAGATTTCATACCCACAAAGAGAACATTACAATTTAATCTGTTCTTGTGCTGAAAGATAATGAAAATCGGAACATTTATGGTGAGGGGGAAGAGAACATTTGTCCCCTGAGAGGTGAGATGAACGTCTGACATCCAAAGAGAAATAACAGATACATGAACACTTATTTAGCTCGACACTTAAACTTCAACAATCACCACTGCTGCTTCCATTACTGCACCATTTGGTTAAGTTCCGTTTGGTCTGGTTTCTTTTGTTTTCGTTTGGTTAGGTTATGTTATGTTTGGGTATGTTTGGTTTGGTTAGGTTTCGTTTGGTTATGTTTGGTTAGGCTAGGTTAGGTTTGGTTTAGGGTAGGGCAGATTAGCAACTTATTAAAAAATTTCGAGTCACCATAATTGCACACGTTGGACAAATATACTCGCTGGTATAATGTGTGTTGGACAAATATACTCGCTGGTATAATGTGTGTCGGACAAATATACTCGCTGGTATAATGTGTGTCGGACAAATATACTCGCTGGTATAATGTGTGTCGGACAAATATACTCGCTGGTATAATGTGTGTCGGACAGTAGTCTCTGTTATACATATATGTGTGTCTCTACTTTCTCTCCCCTCCTCCTCACTCTCCCCTTTAAGATATAAATAACACATGGCCAACACTCACCCGACACAGGTTAGGTTAGGTTATGACCAAACCTAACCTAACCTGGCCTGACCTGACCTGACCTAACCTGGCCTGACCTGACCTAACCTAACCTAACCTAACCTGTCCTAATCTGACCTGACCTAACCTAACCTAACTTCGTTTTTTGGTTTTCTCAATTTCATTAATATTTTGAACACGTAATTTTCAAGGTCATGAATGAAACTTTAAGACAAAAACAGAAAACAAAATATAAAATGAATAATGCAGAACGAGACTAAGACTTATGAACTTCCTATCGTTATGTGAGATGAAGACCTTCCCTCCCTCCCTCCCTCCCTCCCTCCCTCCCTCTCTGCCTCCCTCCCTCCCTCCCCCAGTCATAAAGGCTCGCCTCCAGGTCCTCGCTAAAGACAACAGCCTCCTACAGCTTTGTCCTCACAGGCCCCCAGATCGATCATAAATTACTGCGTCACCCTTAGGTAGGTAACTCGCTTTAATGTGATGTATTCTGACTTAACCTCAACTAACCTGACCTAACTTCACCTAACCTAACCTAACCTAACCTAACCTAACCTAACCTAACCTAACCTAATGATTCTTTATATGGTTTTGTTTATTTTTGGAACTTATCATTTTTCCAGCAAAAGCAATTAAGTGTTTTTATTGTAAAGTAAGATTTATTTTATTGTGAAATTTTAGAACTTATTATTTTGTTTTAATTTACCAGAAACGTAATGAGACAAAACTGGAAAAAATAATAAAAATAATATTCGTATGCAAAGTTAACCGAATATTCAATATTGACTGTCTCAGAGCCTACGTCATCATCTCTGCCATTTTGGACAGGAAACAGTGCACGACGATCCCCTCTACCACCCGCACCTCCCTACCATATTTAAGCTCCCTGTCTTCAAAACTATAGATCCGGGAAATACAGAGAGGGGGAGCACTTCATGGTCGGCTCCTGTTGTCTCACTGATAAACTAGGAGACTGTAATGCTGTGTGTGTGTGTGTGTGTGTGTGTGTGTGTGTGTGTGTGTGTGTGTGCGTGTGTGTGCGTGTGTGTGTGTGATATAACAGGACCTCAGTGTTATATTGGCAAAGGTTTGGTGAAGATGATGAGGGTTAAGACGTAATGAAAAGAAAATTGGCAGGAGTTTAGGAAGCTATCAGTATTCCTGGAAGGCGTGTTGGTAGCGGTGGCGATGGCAGATTACTATTGTTGCTGAGTTCCGGGAAAGGCTGGTGGTAAGTGATGGTGTTCTCGGAAGCGGTGGTGGTGCTGGAAGGGGTGGTGGTCCTTGGAAGGGGTGGTGGTTCTGAAAGGGGTGGTGGTGGTGCTGGAAGGGGTGGTGGTCCTGAAAGGGGTGGTGGTGGTGCTGGAAGGGGTGTTTCTGCTGGAAGGGGTGTTTCTGCTGGAAGGGGTGGTGGTGGTACTGGAAGGGGTGGTGGTGCTGGAAGGGGTGGTGGTGCTGGAAGGGGTGGTGGTGCTGGAAGGGGTGGTGGTGCTGGAAGGGATGGTGGTGCTGGAAGGGGTGGTGGTGCTGGAAGGGGTGGTGGTGATCTTGGAAGATATGGTTGTAGCAGAATAATGTTGTTCAAGTAATGGTGATAAATGCTGATGTTCCCGGAAGGCGTGATGGTAATGGTGGTAGTGATGGTCGTAGTGGTGGTAGTGATGGTTGTAGTGGTGGTAGTAATGGTGGTAGTGATGGTTGTAGTGGTGGCAGTAATGGTGGTAGTGATGATAATATAGAAGAAAGATTATCATTAGTGTTGTGAGAGCTATTAACGACGTCACTAATGTTTGATAATATAGTTCGTAATCATGAGGTTATTAGAGGTGATAATCATTTGCACTGTGTAGGAGGTGACGTTAATGAGGAGCAAGAGAGTGTTAAACTCCACTAACCCATCCAGTCACCACTTCTCACTCATCCCTTCTTCCTCCCACTCAGTCCTCCCACTCACCCTCTCATCTCCACACACTCATCTTTTCATGCCCTTATTTCCCGTAGATGTGTATAATCTTTACCTAACGTGGATGGTGAAGCAGGAAGCACAACTACAATGACCCTTACAGTAACACTCTCTCTCTCTCTCTCTCTCTCTCTCTCTCTCTCTCTCTCTCTCTCTCTCTCTCTCTCTCTCTCTCTCTCTCTCTCACCCACAGATCGTTTTTCTTAATTTATCAATAAGTAAACTAGTTCTCGTGTAGTGGTTTCAACTGGACCCCCAAGACGGTGGGCGCCAAGGGACCGTCGGAGATGGAAGCAAAAGTTGGCTCCATTCCAACCCTCCCTGACGTGACTCGCTGTACCTTTAACTACACAGGCTGGCTGAGGGTCGCCTTTAGTGACTCTGTCCCATTGTATTATCTGTCACGTGTTTTTATCCTGATTTAGCTCTTTAATACCATGACCTGACCTATAGCTACACTCAAATACCATGACCTGACCTATAGCCACACCCAGATACCATGATCACAGTATCCACACTCAGATATCATAACCACACCTATAGCCACACTCAAATACCATGACCTGACCTATAGCCACACCCAGATACCATGACCACAGTATCCAAACTTAGATTAGACAAGTTATTATTCACAAGCTTGAGAACGACCCTCTCAACCTTGACTGAGAGAGGAATAATACGAGAAGGTTTTACGTCAAAGGTTTAAAGGTGAGTTGTGAATGAAAAGTTGGCTCCTGCCTCTCTTAGTCTGGCCAACTGGAGATAATAGTGTTGGGTTGGACACAATGGTGGGATACAATGAGAGGGATGCACTGAGAGGGATGCACTGAGTGAGGTGCACTGAGTGGGATACAATGAGTAAGGTGCAGTGAGTGGCATATAATGAATGATGCACTGAGTGGGATAGAGTGAGTGGGATACAGTGAGTGGGATGCACTGAGTGGGATACAATGAGTGGGATACAATGAGTGAGGTGCAGTGAGTGGGATACAATGAATGATGCAATGAGTGGGATAGAGTGAGTGGGATACAGTGAGTGGGGTGCAGTAAATGGGATACAATGAGTGAGACACAGTGAGTGGGATACAGTGAGTGGGGTGCAGGAAATGGGATACAGTGAGTGAGACAGTGAGTGGGGTGCAGGAAATGGGATACAATGAGTGAGACACAGTGAGTGGGATACAGTGAGTGGGGTGCAGGAAATGGGATACAATGAGTGAGACACAGTGAGTGGGATACAGTGAGTGGGATACAGTGAGTGGGGTGCAGTAAATGGGATACAATGAGTGAGACACAGTGAGTGAGATACAGTGAGTGGGGTGCAGGAAATGGGATACAGTGAGTGAGACAGTGAGTGGGATACAGTGAGTGGGGTGCAGGAAATGGGATACAGTGAGTGAGACACAGTGAGTGGGGTGCAGTAAATGGGATACAATGAGTGAGACACAGTGAGTGGGATAAACTCTATAATGCTCCACATGTTATGACACACGCCAGGGGCCGCCATCTTTTAAAAGTCTACATACATAATGGCTTCAAGTTTCGGGATAAAATGTTGGCGGAGCGTGAGGGAGGGTGTTGGAGGGTGATGGTGCACAGTTATGAAGTGTTGGTGGGTGGTGGAGGTGGTGGAGGGTGAGGGAGGGTGTTGGAGGGTGATGGTGCACAGTTATGAAGTGTTGGAGGGTGTTGGAGGTGGTGGAGCGTGAGGGAGGGTGTTGGAGGGTGATGGTGCACAGTTATGAAGTGTTGGAGGGTGATGGTGCACAGTTATGAAGTGTTGGTGGGTGGTGGAGGTGGTGGAGGGTGAGGGAGGGTGTTGGAGGGTGATGGTGCACAGTTATGAAGTGTTGGAGGGTGTTGGAGGTGGTGGAGGGTGAGGGAGGGTGTTGGAGGGTGAGGGTGCACAGTTATGAAGTGTTGGTGGGTGGTGGAGGTGGTGGAGGGTGAGGGAGGGTGTTGGAGGGTGATGGTGCACAGTTATGAAGTGTTGGAGGGTGTTGGAGGTGGTGGAGGGTGAGGGAGGGTGTTGGAGCGCGAGGGAGGGTGTTGGAGGGTGAGGGTGCACAGTTATGAAGTGTTGGAGGGTGTTGGAGGTGGTGGAGGGTGAGGGAGGGTGTTGGAGCGCGAGGGAGGGTGTTGGAGGGTGAGGGTGCACAGTTATGAAGTGTTGGAGGGTGTTGGAGGTGGTGGAGGGTGAGGGAGGGTGTTGGAGGGTGATGGTGCACAGTTATGAAGTGTTGGTGGGTGGTGGAGGTGGTGGAGGGTGAGGGTGGGTGTTGGAGGGTGATGGTGCACAGTTATGAAGTGTTGGTGGGTGGTGGAGGTGGTGGAGGGTGAGGGAGGGTGTTGGAGGGTGATGGTGCACAGTTATGAAGTGTTGGTGGGTGTTGGAGGTGGTGGAGGGTGATGGTGGGTGGTGGAGGGTGGGTGAAAGGAAGACATGAAGAGAAGAAGACAACATTATTATCATTATTATTATTATTATCATTATTATTATTATTATTATTATTATTATTATTATTATTATTATTATTATTAATTTGGTCTTAATCTGTTCAGTGTGTGTGTGTGTGTGTGTGTGTGTGTGTGTGTGTGTGTGTGTGTGTGTGTGTGTAGAGCGTCAGGCGTGATAACATTGTGGATTGGAGGATAAGGCATGATGACCCACACACCGCCCACAGCAAGAGCCCCCACTACACCACACCGCCCACAGCAAGAGCCCCCACTACACCACACCGCCCACAGCAAGAGCCCCCACTACACCACACCGCCCACAGCAAGAGCCCCCACTACACCACACCGCCCACAGCAAGAGCCCCCACTACACCACACCGCCCACAGCAAGAGCCCCCACTACACCACACCGCCCACAGCAAGAGCCTCCACTACACCACACCGCCCACAGCAAGAGCCCCCACTACACCACACCGCCCACAGCAAGAGCCCCCACTACACCACACCGCCCACAGCAAGAGCCCCCACTACACCACACCGCCCACAGCAAGAGCCCCCCACTACACCACACCTCCCACAGCAAGAGCCCCCACTACACCACACCGCCCACAGCAAGAGCCCCCACTACACCACACCGCCCACAGCAAGAGCCCCCACTACATCACACCGCCCACAGCAAGAGCCTCCACTACACCACACTGCCCACAGCAAGAGCCCCCACTACACCACACCGCCCACAGCAAGAGCCTCCACTACACCACACTGCCCACAGCAAGAGCCCCCACTACACCACACCGCCCACAGCAAGAGCCCCCACTACACCACACCGCCCACAGCAAGAGCCTCCACTACACCACACTGCCCACAGCAAGAGCCACACCTCTCATTTCCATATTTTCTCCTGGAATTAATGAATGAAAATTAATTCCCTAGCGTTCTCATTATTATTTTCCTCACCGTTCTCATTATTATTTTCCTCACCGTTCTCATTATTTATTTTTTATTGTCATTATATTTTTGTGGCCGTATTTTTCCGTATTTTTAATTATCGTCACAGTAAAAATAATTAATAGCTTTACTGTTTTGTTCCATGATACAACTCTCTCTACCAGTTTGTTTTGGTTAGGTTAGGTTAGGAGAGGAAGGTTTAGTTTAGGTTAGGTTGGGTTAGGTTAGGTTAGGTTAGGTTAGGTTAGGTTAGGTTGGGTTAGGTTGGGTTGGGTTAGGTTGGGTTGGGTTAGGTTAGGTTAGGTTAGGTTGGGTTAGGTTGGGTTAGGTTGGGTTGGGTTAGGTTAGGTTTGTTTGGGTTATTCGTTTTAAAACCATTTTCTCTTGTATTAGCTTTGGTGTAAAATGTGTACGAGTGTTATACGATTAATAAATAAATACATATATACATACATACATACATACATACATACATACATACACACATACACACATACACTGTACACACACCTGAGGGATTTACCACGTACACCTCCTGTACTCAACTAACCACGACTAAATTCCTCGCCATTACAATATCTGGTTACTAAACAAAAACTCCCCATTACTGGTGACGGGGGAAGGGGGGGGGTGGGAGGGAAGGTAGGGAAGGGATGGGAGGGAAGGTAGGGAAGGGAAGGTAGGGAAGGGATGGGAGGGATGGGAGGGAAGGGATGGGAGGGATGGGAGGGAAGGGATGGGAGGGAAGGGATGGGAGGGAAGGATTGTAAGTCATTTATACATCACAAGTCCCAGTGTTATTGTATTTCTTCAAGATAAAGTAGCTACTGTATTGGTGTGGGTGGCACCTCTTGCCTGGGCTCACCCCATTGGTTCCCCGGAAAATGTTATGACGTCACTCCAAGCCCCGGTGACGTCATCGAGTGGGCGTAACACAAAGAGAAAAAGGGGAAGAGAGGGGGAGGGGGGAGAGGGGGAGAGAGGGGGGAGGGGGGGAGAGGGGGAGGGGGGGAGAGAGGGGGGAGGGATAGTAGTGGATAGATGATTCCTTCTCTACTAGTGCCTCAAGGTGCCTCATGTACTAGCATGGTCAGAGGGCCTCATCTACTAGCATGGTCAGAGGGCCTCATCTACTAGCATGGTCAGAGGGCCTCATCTAATAGCATGGTCAGAGGGCCTCATCTACTAGCATGGTCAGAGGGCCTCATCTACTAGCATGGTCAGAGTGCCTCATCTACTAGCATGGTCAGAGTGCCTCATCTACTAGCATGGTCAGAGTGCCTCATCTACTAGCATGGTCAGAGGGCCTCATCTACTAGCATGGTCAGAGGGCCTCATCTACTAGCATGGTCAGAGTGCCTCATCTACTAGCATGGTCAGAGGGCCTCATCTACTAGCATGGTCAGAGGGCCTCATCTACTAGCATGGTCAGAGGGCCTCATCTACTAGCATCAGTGACCCATCAGCCAGGTGGCCATAATCTACCTGTACCTCATTAAGTCTCTTAGGTCACTCTGCGGCGCGTGTCAAACATGTCAAAGGAACCGCCCAGCTATTAGTGGTAACAATAGGGACCACCGCTATTAAAGAAGCAATTAGGTAGTTAAGGGTGGTTGAGGGTGTGGGGTATGGTAGGGTGGATGACGAGGGGGGTGGGGGGGGGGCAGCGGTAACCATGCAGGTGTCAACCTTAATGGCAGTTATTTTTGTCTAACCCATTTAAGGATATCAGAAAGCTACCTAACACTAACCTAACCTAACACTAAGCTAACCTAACCTAACACTAAGCTAACACTAAGCTAACCTATTACTAGCCTAACCTAACACTAGCCTAACCTAACACTAACCTAACCTAACCTAACCTAACACAACACTAACCTAACCTAACCTAACGTAACCTAACACTAACCTAACCTAACACTAAACTAACCTAACACTAACCTAACCTAACCTAACACTAACCTAACCCAACGTGACTATAGCGAGCTGTGTAAGAGACTCGTCACGTCTGTCCTCCTGAATGCTGGTGCTGTGATGCCGTCGACGTCACTATGGCAACGGCTACCTAAACTGTGTTGACGCCAAGGAGCTTCATTCTATGCCCATCACTGTTGATTTCCCTTCATTCCTTCCTTCTCTCCTCCCCTTCCTTTCCTTCATCCCTTCTTCCCTCCACTCCTTCCTTCTCTCCTCCCCTTCCTTCCCTCCATCCCTTCTTCCCTCCTCCCCTTCCTCCTCTCCATCCCTTCTTCCCTCCATCCCTTCCTCCTCTCCATCCCTTCCTTCCCTCCATCCCTTCCTCCTCTCCATCCCTTCCTTCCCTCCATCCCTTCCTCCTCTCCATCCCTTCCTTCCCTCCACCCCTTCCTCGTCTCCATCCCTTTCTTCCCTCCATCCCTTCCTCGTCTCCATCCCTTTCTTCCCTCCATCCCTTCCTTCCCTCCATCCCTTCTTCCCTCCTCCCCTTCCTCCTCTCCATCCCTTCTTCCCTCCATCCCTTCCTCCTCTCCATCCCTTCCTTCCCTCCATCCCTTCCTCCTCTCCATCCCTTCCTTCCCTCCATCCCTTCCTCCTCTCCATCCCTTCCTTCCCTCCATCCCTTCCTCCTCTCCATCCCTTCCTTCCCTCCATCCCTTCCTCGTCTCCATCCCTTTCTTCCCTCCACCCCTTCCTCCTCTCCATCCCTTCCTTCCCTCCACTCCTTCCTTCTCTCCATCCCTTCCTTCCCTCCATCTTTCCTTCCCTCCATCTTTCCTTCCCTCCATCTTTCCTTCCCTCCATCTTTCCTTCCCTCCACCCCTTCCTTCCCTCCATCTTTCCTTCCCTCCATCTTTCCTTCCCTCCACCCCTTCCTTCCCTCCATCTTTCCTTCCCTCCATCTTTCCTTCCCTCCACCCCTTCCTTCCCTCCACCCCTTCCTTCCCTCCATCTTTCCTTCCCTCTACCCCTTCCTTCCCTCCCTCACGCCCTCCCTCCATCAACTGCTACCATTCCATTTATTTACTCATCTTTCAATTCCTCATTAATAGTCACAAACTCATATTCGATACAGGTATATTTTCCTTTATAAATAAACCTAACCTGACCATACCGAACCTAACTTGACCTAACTTACCCTGACCTAACCTGACCTAACTTACCCTAACCTAACTTGACCTAACCTAACTTGACCTAACTTACCCTAACCTAACCTGACCATACCGAACCTAACTTGACCTGACCTGACCTCTGTGAGTGGTAAAGCTCCTACAATAATCTCCCCTTGACCCGTGGCGCCTCAGTCAGCCCTCCTCGCCTGCCGCTGCTCTTTGGTTTTCCCAGCTGTCGCCTTCATTCTCTTCACCACAGTCGGTATTTTTCTCATTGTCATTTTTATCATTATTCTCTATTTCACACTCGGTATTTTTGTCTTTTTTTGTCATTATCACAATTGTTTTGTCTCTCTCTCTCTCTCTCTCTCTCTCTCTCTCTCTCTCTCTCATATCATGGTCTTTTTATATGTGTTAATTAACCTCGAGAAGACCGACACCTTATCACCTCTATTATGTAAATAAATAATTCCTTTCACTACCTCCTCCTCTTTCCCTTCCCCTCTTCTTCCTGTTCCTCCTCTCTTTCATTTATCTCCTTTCTCCTCCCCTTCCCCTCTCTCCTCTCCTCCCTCTTGTCCCCCATTCCTCTTCCCTTTGATCTGCCAGTGATTCGTATTCACATTTCCTGTCCCCACTGCAGGGTCTATAGTTTCCGTCCAGTACTTCCATCACTTAAATGTTGTTCTCAATCAAGTAAAAACATCTCCTTGTATTGGTGACTTGCGACCATCACAATAACTCCTCCGTCATCTGAAAGCTTCCTCGGTTGTATAAAGAATCGTCTCGTTCGTTTGGCTATACTCTCTCTCTCGCTGGCAATCATCTAAATCATCATCTGTCATCCCCATCACATTATCTTTCTGGTCACTCTCATCACATCAATACCTCCACCTTGGCTCTTCCTTCCTTCTCTCACCGACTCTTCCTCACTAAGCTCCTGTCTTCCTTTCTCATCACCCAACTATTATTCCCATGTTATTTGATCCAGTCATTATTAAGCTGTTCCCCTTTATTACGGTATTATCTTTAACATTCACCGATAGCTTGTTAGGTCGTTCTACCATTAACAGAACAGGTAAATCTATGGGACAACAGGTAGATGGAGAGACCACAGGTAGATGGAGAGACCACAGGTAGATGGAGAGACCACAGGTAGATAATGAGACCACAGGTAGATAATGGAGAGACTACAGGTAAATAATGAGACAACAGGTAGATAATGAGACCACAGGTAGATAATGGGGCCACAGGTAGATAATGGAGAGACCACAGGTAGATAATGAGACCACAGGTAGATAATGGAGAGACCACAGGTAGATAATGAGACCACAAGTAGATAATGGAGAGACTACAGGTAGATAATGGAGAGATCACAGGTAGATAATGAGACCACAGGTAGATAATGAGACCACAGGTAGATAATGGAGAGACTACAGGTAAATAATGAGACAACAGGTAGATAATGAGACCACAGGTAGATAATGAGACCACAGGTAGATAATGAGACCACAGGTAGATAATGGAGAGACTACAGGTAAATAATGAGACAACAGGTAGATAATGAGACCACAGGTAGATAATGAGACCACAGGTAGATAATGAGACCACAGGTAGATAATGGGGCCACAGGTAGATAATGGAGAGACCACAGGTAGATAATGAGACCACAGGTAGATAATGGAGAGACCACAGGTAGATAATGGAGAGACTGCAGGTAAATAATGAGACAACAGGTAGACAATGAGACCACAGGTAGATAATGAGACCACAGGTAGATAATGAGACCACAGGTAGATAATGGGGCCACAGGTAGATAATGGAGAGACCACAGGTAGATAATGAGACCACAGGTAGATAATGGAGAGACCACAGGTAGATAATGAGACCACAAGTAGATAATGGAGAGACTACAGGTAGATAATGGAGAGATCACAGGTAGATAATGAGACCACAGGTAGATAATGGAGAGACTACAGGTAGATAATGGAGAGACCACAGGTAGATAATGGAGAGACCACAGGTAGATAATGGGACCACAGGTAGATAATGGAGAGACTACAGGAAGATAATAAGACCACTGGTAGATAATGGGATTTCAGGTAGATAATGGAGAGACCACAGGTAGATAATGGAGAGACTGCAGGTAAATAATGAGACAACAGGTAGACAATGAGACCACAGGTAGATAATGAGACCACAGGTAGATAATGGGGCCACAGGTAGATAATGAGACCACAGGTAGATAATGAGACCACAGGTAGATAATGGAGAGACTACAGGTAGATAATGGAGAGACCACAGGTAGATAATGAGACCACAGGTAGATAATGGAGAGACCACAGGTAGATAATGGAGAGACCACAGGTAGATAATGAGACCACAGGTAGATAATGAAGAGACCACAGGTAGATAATGAGACCACAGGTAGATAATGGAGAGACCACAGGTAGATAATGAGACCACAGGTAGATAATGGAGAGACCACAGGTAGATAATGAGACCACAGGTAGATAATGGAGAGACCACAGGTAGATAATGAGACCACAGGTAGATAATGGAGAGACCACAGGTAGATAATGAGACCACAGGTAGATAATGAGACCACAGGAAGATAATGGAGAGACCACAGGTAGATAATGGAGAGACTACAGGTAGATAATGGAGAGATCACAGGTAGATAATGAGACCACAGGTAGATAATGAGACCACAGGAAGATAATGGAGAGACCACAGGTAGATAATGAGACCACAGGTAGATAATGGAGAGACTACAGGAAGATAATAAGACCACAGGTAGATAATGAGACCACAGGAAGATAATGGAGAGACCACAGGTAGATAATGGAGAGACTACAGGTAGATAATGGAGAGATCACAGGTAGATAATGAGACCACAGGTAGATAATGAGACCACAGGAAGATAATGGAGAGACCACAGGTAGATAATGAGACCACAGGTAGATAATGGAGAGACTACAGGTAGATAATGAGACCACAGGTAGATAATGGAGAGACCACAGGTAGATAATGAGACCACAGGAAGATAATGGAGAGACCACAGGTAGATAATGAGACCACAGGTAGATAATGGAGAGACTACAGGTAGATAATGAGACCACAGGTAGATAATGGAGAGACCACAGGTAGATAATGAGAATACCGGTAGATAATTATCTACCTGTATTCTCATTATTACCTGTGGTCTCATTATAATGAGATCATTGGTAAATAATGAGACCACAGGTTGATAGTGTAGAGATCACCAGGTAAGTAATTAAGCTAATGAAGCCAGGTAAGGTTATTACCTTAATTTCCAGTGTCAACCCTCCCCTGCCACACCACACCATCCTCACTACACACTTACACACATGACTACACAAACTTACACTTACATACCTATACTTACACACATGACTACACAAACTTACACTTACTTATATACAGAACCCTACATGCAGTACACTTTGGAAACACATCAATGGATTTTATATCTATTTGACTCAATACATTAACACTTCCTGTGCTGAGAGAGAGAGAGAGAGAGAGAGAGAGAGAGAGAGAGAGAGAGAGAGAGAGAATACCTCTGTATGAAACACATCAACATGACGTTAAAGAGGTAAGAAAGATTATTTACACGTGAAACTAAAGCTGAACATTTACAGTACAGAGAAGTGTATTACGACTCTTGGTAACGTTATGTCAGGTTAGGTAAGGTTAGGTTGGGTTAGGTTAGGTTCTGGGGCTCACTCCAACAATAAGGCTCACAGTTCTCCCTGGTTAGGTTACGTTAGGTTAAGCTAGCCTTAGATTGTGTGAGGTTAGGTTAGGTTAGGTTAGGTTAGGCTAGGTTAAGCTAGCCTTAGATTGTGTGAGGTTAGGGAATGTTATTTCTACCTTAAGACCTCCAGGTGACATACAGTACACACAAGGGTGAATGCATACCAAAATATATGTATGGATGTAACCCCCCCCACCATCTGACACGCACACCTCCCACAACACACACCCACCTCTCTACATAACCACACCCACAACACACCTCCCACACACCCACAACACACCTCCCACACACCCACAACACACCTCCCACACACCCACAACACACCTCCCACACACCCACAACACACCTCCCACACACACACCTCCTACAACACACCCCCGACAGACACACCCACAACACACCCCCCACACACACCCTACAGACACACCCACAACACACCCCTCCTACACACACAACACCCCCCACACACACGCCCACAACACCCCCCCCACACACACACAACACCCCCCCACACACACACTCCCCCCCACACACACACTACAAACACACCCACAACACACCCCCCACACACACACAACACCCCCCCACACACACACGCCCACAACACTCCCCCCCCCACACACACACCCTACAGACACACACACAACACCCCCCCCACACACACACGCCCACAACACTCCCCCTCCACACACGCCCACAACACACCCCCCCCCCACACACGCCCACAACACACCCACTTCACCTAAAAGATTCAACTCGACAGACTGCTGACGTAATACCCACAAGGGAGAGATAAGGACAATTATAGCCAGGTCGTCTCGGATGGCTCATTATACATCACCGCCAAGTAACAAACGATTTAGCAGAATTATAGACCATTTACTCTTTATTTATATCTCCCATTAAATCGATTATTAATGGTTTTTATCCGTTGTTTGTTCTCTATAATTCACTAATACATTATCTATAACTCCTATATATATATAAGAGACAATTGTAGCCCATTTACTCTTCATTCATCAAAGCTGTACCGTTCTGTAGCTGTACCGTTCTGTAGCTGTACCGTTCTGTAGTTGTACCGTTCTGTAGCTGTACCGTTCTGTAGCTGTACCGTTCTGTAGCTGTACCGTTCTGTAGCTGTACCGTTCTGTAGCTGTACCGTATGTAGTTGTACCGTATGTAGCTGTGCCGTTTGTAGTTGTACCGTATGTAGCTGTACCGTTCTGTAGTTGTACCGTCTGTACCGTAAGTAACTGTACCGTAAGTAGCTGTACCGTTATTATGTTAGGAATGTTATATAGTTGAGTTAGTATAATGAGGAATGTGTCCCAGTATCGCTGGTGTCTTGTATTATAACCTGTGTGTGTGTGCCACCACCCAGGCGTCTGTGTGACTCATCCCAGTGTCCCCCAGTTCTGAAGCCAGTACAGTTCACACCGTGACTACCGTGTACTGGCACCATTGCTGGCCCACACTGGCCCGGTCTTCGTGTACTGGCACCCTTTACTGGCCCACGCTGGCCCGGCCTTCATGTACCGGCACCATTACTGGCTCACGCCGGCCCGTTCTTCATGTACTGGCACCATTACTTGCCCACGCTGGCCCGGTCTTCATGTACCGGCACCATTACTGGCCCACGCTGGCCCGACTTTCACGTACCGGCACCATTACTGGCTCACGCCGGCCCGTTCTTCATGTACCGGCACCATTACTGGCCTACGCTGGCCCGACCTTCACGTACCGGCACCATTACTGGCCCACGGTGGCCCGGCCTTCATGTACCGGCACTAACACAAGCCACTGGGGACCGCCATCCCCGGGGCCGTGTGAGGGAGGGAGTCCTTGGAAGGCTCTCTCGCCAGGTCTTTTATCACATCATGAATCTGTGATCGGCCACACTCAACAGGTGGGTCACTCAGGTGTTAACATTATCCAACCTTCATCATTACAACATTCTCTTCATCGACTCTCCACACGTGAACCATCAACGTATAATATGTTACAGTGGGAGGGTGAAGAGGGCGGCCTCATGTGGCAGGATAAGAGGGGGAGGAACACTCACCAGCCTTGCCAGCTCCGGGATCAGCGGTACACACCTCACCTGGCCAGGTCTAGCGAGCTACTGAGCACCCGCACTCCAGCCTTTCCAGGCTCCAGTCTCCAGCCCTCCTACACGCTGGCGCCACAACACTGTTACCACCCTCCTCCTGCACCACAACCTTCCCTACACACACTCTTTGCACCATTTTCATCTCCAGAGTTATTTTGTATTTATGCAATGAATATAAAATAAATCTCATATCATGTCTCTTGGAAATAAAGCAATAGGCTTAATAAAATGTTAGGGAAACATAGACTAACTCTCACTTGGTAAAACTCTGTAAATCAGTATGAACCTGCGCGCTCTGGAACACTGGCGAGTGCGTGGGATCCCGCCAGATGATCACAAAAGCTCTTGATAAAAATATTATGTTTATCCATTTAAGATCATCTGATAGAATACCTGAGCGACCGCATGCGGCAGCACCCCCTCAAGGTGGAGCTGAAGCGACGCAGGTATAGAGATCGCTGGCCATATAAAGGCTTCTCGTCATAATAATATACTATAGGTTAGGTTATCAATACTAAGGATATTACCCGTTATCGGACAAACACACACACACACACACACACACACACACACACACAGTCAGATTCTACCATGTTTTTCACTTATTATCTGTACTGAAGCCCTGAAGCAGACCATAATCATTGTAGCTGTCGCCTGAGATAAATAACGTCTCAGACAATAATAACAAAACGTGAAATAGGTGAAGGGAATATTTGGAGGTAAGCTGAGAGGTTGGAGGTTCGTGTGAGCTGAGAGGTTGGAGGTTTGTGTGAGCTGAGAGGTTGGAGGTTTGTGTGTGCTGAGTGGTTGGAAGTTTGTGTGAGCTGAGAGGTTGGAGGTTTGTGTGAGCAGAGAAGTTGTAGGTTTGTGTGAGCTGAGAGGTTGGAGGTTTGTGTGAGCAGAGAACTTGTAGGTTTGTGTGAGCTGAGAGGTTGGAGGTTTGTGTGAGCTGAGAGGTTGGAGGTTTGTGTGAGCTGAGAGGGTGGAGGTGTGTGTGAGCTGAGAGGGTGGAGGTGTGTGTGAGCTGAGAGGGTGGAGGTGTGTGTGTGAGCTGAGAGGGTGGAGGTGTGTGTCTGAGCTGAGAGGGTGGAGGTGTGTGTGTGAGCTGAGAGGGTGCAGGTGTGTGTGTGAACTGAGAGGTATAATTGGGTTATCAAATATTTCACCCCCAAGTACAGCTCTTTCCTGAAACTGAAGAAGATTTTGAGGACTACAGCAATCTCTCTCTCTCTCTCTCTCTCTCTCTCTCTCTCTCTCTCTCTCTCTCTCTCTCTCTCTCTCTCTCTCTCTCTCTCTCTCTCTCTCATATCTCTATCTCACGTTCTCAAATCTTCGTACATAAAATACCTCCACCGGTGTAGATAAAGAGCTTGTACACTACACTACACTACACTATCGTATCTGGTAACGTGGGTGGTAGTGGCGGCGGGCATTCCCTTCACAACCTTATACCTGAAGAAATACTGCAATAACTGCTGACATACGAGAGACATTATGTTGAGATAAAAGAGAGAGAGAGAGAGAGAGAGAGAGAGATGAGGAAGTAGAGAGAGAGAGACAGAGAGAGATGAGGAAGTAGAGAGAGAGAGAGAGAGAAAGAGAGTAAGCGTGGGTGGCTGCTGTGTAGTGCGCTTGCTCTACCAACTGGGAAGGAAACACCCACCACCACCACACACCCTCTCACCAACCCCTCCCGACTTGGTCCCCTGAGCTACTGATGAAGGGAGAGAGAGGGATATGGAGGTAGAGAGAGGGATGAGGAGGTAGAGAGAGGGATGAGGAGGTAGAGAGAGGGATAAAGAGGTAGAGAAAGGGATAAGGGGGTAGAGAGAGGGATAAGGAGGTAGAGAGAGGGATGAGGAGATAGAGAGAGGGATAAGGAGATAGAGAGAGGGATAAGGAGGTAGAGAGAGGGATGAGGAGGTAGAGAGAGGGATGAGGAGGTAGAGAGAGGGATAGGGAGGTAGAGAGAGGGATAAGGAGGTAGAGAGTGGGATGAGGAGGTAGAGAGAGGGATAGGGAGGTAGAGAGAGGGATGAGGAGGTAGAGAGAGGGATAAGGAGGTAGAGAGAGGGATAAGGAGGTAGAGAGTGGGATGAGGAGGTAGAGAGAGGGATAAGGAGGTAGAGAGAGGGATAAGGAGGTAGAGAGAGGGATAGGGAGGTAGAGAGAGGGATAAAGAGGTAGAGAGAGGGATAAGGAGGTAGAGAGAGGGATAAGGAGGTAGAGAGAGGGATAAGGAGGTAGAGAGAGGGATAAGGAGGTAGAGAGAGGGATAAGGAGGTAGAGAGAGGGATAAGGAGGTAGAGAGAGGGATAAGGAGGTAGAGAGAGGGATAAGGAGGTAGAGAGTGGGATGAGGAGGTAGAGAGAGGGAGAAGGAGGAGAGAGAGGGATAAGGAGGAGAGAGAGGATAGGGAGGAGAGAGAGGGATAAGAGAGGTAGAGAGAGGGATTAGGAGGTAGAGAGAGGGATTAGGAGGTAGAGAGAGGGATAGGGAGATAGAGAGAGGGATAAGGAGGTAGAGAGAGGGATGAGGAGGTAGAGAGAGGATAAGGAGGTAGAGAGAGGGATAGGGAGGTAGAGAGAGGGATAAAGAGGTAGAGAGAGGATAAGGAGGTAGAGAGAGGGATAAGGAGGTAGAGAGTGGGATGAGGAGGTAGAGAGAGGGATGAGGAGGTAGAGAGAGGGATAAGGAGGTAGAGAGAGGGAGAGGAGGTAGAGAGAGGGAGAAGGAGGTAGAGAGAGGGATAGGAGGAGAGAGAGGAGAGGAGATAGAGAGAGGATAAGGAGATAGAGAGAGGGATAAGGAGGTAGAGAGAGGGAAGAGGAGGGAGAGAAAGGAGAAGGAGGTAGAGAGTGGAGAGAGAGGAGAGAGAGAGAGAGGAGAGAGAGAGGGGATGAGGAGGTAGAGAGAGGATAAGGAGGTAGAGAGAGGGATAAGGAGGTAGAGAGAGGGATGAGGAGGTAGAGAGAGGGATGAGGAGGTAGAGAGAGGGATAAGGAGGTAGAGAGAGGGATAAAGAGGTAGAGAGAGGGATAAGGAGGTAGAGAGAGGATAAGGAGATAGAGAGAGGGATAAGGAGGTAGAGAGAGGATAAGGAGATAGAGAGAGGGATAAGGAGGTAGAGAGAGGATAAGGAGGTAGAGAGAGGGATAAGGAGGTAGAGAAAGGGATAAAGAGGTAGAGAGAGGGATGAGGAGGTAGAGAGGGAGAGAGAGAGCCTACCCTACCTGTACTATTCATTAATTTCTCATTTATTGTTCGTTAGTTCTTTAAGCGTTTTCTGTTGCTGGTAAATTCTCTTCTTGCATCTTCGTGTGTGTGTGTGTGTGTGTGTGTGTGTGTGTGTGTGTGGTTGTTATGGTTACAGACACAGGTTAGTCGATCTCTGTGTTTGGAGGTTAGTGGAAGGGTAGGAAGGTGACATGACTCCTAGGGAGGGGTAGGTAGGTAGGGAGGGAGGTAGGGGCAGGGAGATAGGTAGGTAGGGTGATGGTCTGTAAATTACGCCTGAATGACGTTGCAGACATGAGACAGCCACTGGTATTCCTCCTTCCTGTTCCTTCTGCCTCGATCACCTGATAATGTGGTGATGTGATCTGGTCGTCTCCCTTGTAATGTGTGATGGGAGGAGATGGTGGCGGCCGGAGGTGGTGACGAGTATTCCCACAACACGAGGGGTCGTTTCTGTGGAGTAGGAGGGGGTATTGTTGGAGGGGGATGGAGAGTGGGAGGGGGGTGTTGGAGGGTGGAGTAGGAAGGGGTATTATTGGAGGAGGATGGAGAGTGGGAAAGGGGCGTTGGAGGGTGGAGTAGGAGGGGGTATTGTTGGAGGAGGATGGAGAGTGGAAGGGGGGTGTTGGAGGGTGGAGTAGGAGGGGGTATTGTTGGAGGAGGATGGAGAGTGGGAAGGGGCGTTGGAGGGTGGAGTAGGAGGGGGTATTGTTGGAGGAGGATGGAGAGTGGGAGGGGGGTGTTGGAGGGTGGAGTAGGAGGGGGTATTGTTGGAGGAGGATGGAGAGTGGGAGGGGGGTGTTGGAGGGTGGAGTAGGAGGGGGGTATTGTTGGAGGAGGATGGAGAGTGGGAAGGGGCGTTGGAGGGTGGAGTAGTATTGCTGGAGGGGGAAACTTTTGTATATTAAATAAATTCTCGCTTCAGGGCCCGACCATCCTCGCATACAACACCCCCCCCCCCCCTCCCTCCCCTCCCTCCCCCACCACCGAGGTTGTATAAGTTGTACAATAATTTATCTGGACAGGTTCCGTAAGCACACAACCTCACTGGTCTATGGGAGGACGTGGGATTTTTGTGGTTTTTATGAGACAGTGAACGAGATGGTAACTGGTGAAGGGAATACAGGTGGTGGTGATGGTGGTGTGTTGGTGTGGTGGTGTAGTGTTGGTGGTGATGGTGGTGTGTGGTGGTGGTGATGGTGGTGTGTGGTGGTGGTTGTAGGGCTCATGTTTATGTATGGTGATGGTGGTGTGTGGTGTTGGTGGTGTGGTGTTGGTGGTGATGGTGGTGTGGTGGTGTTGGTGGTGCGGTGGTGGTGGTGTTGGTGTGGTGTGGTGGTGTTGGTGGTATGGTATTGGTGGTGATGGTGGTGATGGTGATGATGGTGGTGATGGTGGTGTGGTGGTGTTGGTGTGGTGTGGTGATGGTGGTGTGGTGGTGTTGGTGTTGTGGTGTTGGTGTGTGGTAGTGGTGGTGCGTGGTGTTGGTGGTGTGGTGTTGGTGTGTGGTGGTGTGGTGTTGGTGTGTGGTGGTGGTGTGTGGTGGTGGTGGTGTGTGGTAGTGGTGGTGATGGTGGTGTGTGGTGTTGGTGGTGATGGTGGTGGTGTGTGGTGGTGGTGGTGTGTGGTGTTGGTGGTGATGGTGGTGTGTGGTGATGGTGATGGTGGTGTGTGGTAGTGATGGGCCTTATTTGCCACACGACCCACTGTATTACAATCATGTATCGTTCACTGTTACTGCTTTGTGATCTTAATCCTAACCTAACCCACCTCACAACATTGGCCCGCCCACCCACACTGGCCCGCCCACACTGGCCCGCCTCACTACACTGGCCCGCCCACACTGGCTCGCCTCACTACACTCGCCCACCCACACTGGCCCGCCTCACTACACTGGCCCGCCCACACTGGCTCGCCTCACTTCACTCGCCCGCCCACACTGGCCCGCCTCACTGCACTCGCCCACCCACAACACTGCCCCACCTCTACTGCATCAGACTTCCTACGATACAATCTCTACAATCTAGCTGGTCATCTCATCTCCCAGAGTGTACAGTCATCCCCGGGCGGTCCTCACAGTTGATACAATCATCCTCCCTCCCTCCCTCCCTCCCTCCCTCCCTGGAACTCATCTGCCAAGCGAAAATCAACCTTGTCGTTTCCTCTCCCATGGCCCTCTATACTCCACTCTTTGTCTACTGCAGTAAGGTCTCTTGACACTGCTGGGGAGACTTGAGGCAGCAGTGTGTGTGTGTGTGTGTGTGTGTGTGTGTGTGTGTGTGTGTGTATCCCTTGACACCTAATTGGCAGGGAGATCAGGTTAGGTTAGGTTAGTGGTCTTGGTGAGGCCTCGATTCTCACTCCTTCCCTCATTACAGCTTACCAAGAGCCCACCACGGTGTGCTATAGCCATTAACCTGTATAACGATTCCCCCCCCCCCCCCCCCCATGGACACTTCTCCCCTCCCCATGGGCACTTCTCCCCTCCCCATGGACACCGCTCCTCCAGTCTCCGTAGCTTCCCTACTGGACTGTGAGATGCTGTTGTGGTTCGTCTTCTATACATTATGCAAAGGGGTAGTGCCGGATATACTCCCTCCTGAAGGTGCCGGATATACTCCCTCCTGAAGGTGCCGGATATACTCCCTCCTAAAGGTGCCGGATATACTCCCTCCTGAAGGTGCCGGATATACTCCCTCCTGAAGGTGCCGGATATACTCCCTCCTGAAGGTGCCGGATATACTCCCTCCTAAAGGTGCCGGATATACTCCCTCCTGAAGGTGCCGGATATACTCCCTCCTGAAGGTGCCGGATATACTCCCTCCTAAACCTAGACATGCAGCCTCAGCGTCTGGGCTGTTGTCATCAAGTGTTGCTTTGTTGGCACCTGAAGTGTTATCAGCTAGAGGTGGTGGATCACTCATGTAGTATACCAAACCTTCAGCTTCTGTCATGATAACATTTACTTTCTATGAACTATTTAATCAACAGTACCAAACCCAACCCAACCGTAAATTGTTAATCCTTATCTTTCATTTTAATCTTGGAAATGTGTTCGGTGTAATTTAAAAACATCCTTCATCCTGACTGGCCGCCACATAACCAATTACTCCAATTAAGGGAGAGACTTTACGGTGTTCGCCTCTTGGAACTGTGTATAAACTGTCTATGTATATGCATAAATCTTGCTGTCTTTCTATGCTCTGGATGCTTGGGTTTTCAGTTTGTTCAAAAAGTTTCATAACCTAACCTAACCTAATCTAACCTAGATATTTGGGGTTTGTGGGTTTTGTAGGTTTTGTGGGTATGTGGCTGTGTGAGTTGTGGGTGTGTGGATTCTGGTTTTGTGGATGTTCTGGGTTTCTGCGTTTGAGGCAGATCGTTTAGGGACAAATTGTAGATGACGAGGGCGGCCAATGAGCGTCCTTGGGGGAGCCATTAAACTCATGAGGATATGTATGTAGGTCTTGACACTTTAAACACGTGATAAAACACTCATTATCACACCATTTACGACCTTATCAACACCAGAGAGTTGAGGCTATTACTGAGGTGTTGTGTAAGGAACCGTAAGTTGGTGTAGTGTGTTGGAACAAAAATAAATGATACTTGTATTTCTGTGGAGGTCGTGGTTCTCTGGCAGCTTCACCGCCCCTTGGATCGATGGTACCGGGTGAGGGAGAGAGAGGGAGGTGAGGGAGAGAGAGAGGCAGGGTGAGGGAGGAGGAGAGAGGTGATGAGGATGAGAGAGGGATGAGGGAGAGAGAGAGAGAGAGGGTGAGGGAGAGAGAGATGGGGGTGGGGTAAGGGAGAGAGAGAGAGAGAGAGAGAGAGAGAGAGAGAGAGAGAGAGAGAGAGAGAGAGAGAAAGACAGGGTTTAGGGAGGAGAAAGAGAGAGGTGGTGAGGATGAGGGGTGAGGGAGAGAGAGAGAGATATATATTGGATAAGGGACTGCAGTATTAGGAACTGCATGAGAGACTAGAGTATGAGGGACTGGAGTATCAGGGCCAAAAGAAGATAAATGTTAAATGGTTCCAACCTCAATGTTTTGCCACAGTATCACACGACAGCTGTGGGACCTGACCACTGACACACTAAGGGAACAAAGCTTACTGACCTAACCTAACTGTGGGCTGCGTAATATATACATTAGATTCACCACATTGTTGAACACTTCCGGACGGTTGCCAGTACAGTACGGCTCCGGTACCATAACACACACACACACACACACACACACACCTCAGATAATATTTACACAGTGCTGGAAACATTTCTTGAAAATATTCCTCAAAATCCTATTACTAGGAAAAAATATATATAATAGTATAGAAGTATTAACAATCCCCCATTCTTTAAAACTACTTAATGAAAATATAAAGTAGCTGGTCTGAATTATACTCAAGAAGAAAAAGTATAAAGCAGTTTTGTTAATACAGTAGTTATGGTGAGGGAGGAGACGCCACAGTGTGTGTTAAGGAAGACGTTACTGTAAAACTTGGCAGGTCAAGATCACCTTACTCGGCAGTCTGGTCACCTCGGAGCCTCTGTTGGTGCTGATGAACCTGTGTGTGTGTGTGTGGCAGCAGCTGTTGTGTCAGTTATCGGAAATCTGAGTTTATATTGTCCTTTAGTTTAGTATCGCGTGAAGGCTCTGTCAATAACACACACACACACACACACACTTTTATTGCGGCCCTGAGTGAGTGCCGATGTCTGGAATTCGTATATTGAACCTTCAGTCTGCAGTTGACGATGAACGATGTTGCTTATGAGTGAAAATGGACATTGTTTTACTTGTGTTTTATGAAGGGAAAGTTTACCTGGAAAATATCAAATATATCTGGGTATTTTATTATTGTTGAAAAAGTCAATTGTTTTTGATCATTGTTTGGCAAAGACTTTATTTATTACGGTTTAATACACACACACACACACGTCCAATTAACTCTTAAAAAAGCCTAAAAAACATGACCTTTTTATCATACTAATAGCTATATATCTGCCTCCTTATCAACACAACTGTGATTCACCCATAAACTAATGAACAATTTATATTTCATCATAACATCTTAGTTCCTGTATAATGAGACTCAACTACTGTACTTTGTTATGTGTTGTGTTGTGTTGTGTTGTGTTGTGTTGTGTTGTGTTGATATAATGTGTGAGGTAATGTTCTCCACTGTAGTTGTGATCAAGATTAATTACACTGAAGGTATTATATAGTCATTGTAGCATCATAGGAAAGGTAAAAGGACAGTTAAGAAATATCCAACTTGCTTGTGACCATAATGAAACATATCAGTGGTTTGTGGTGGCAAGAAAAACACAAGTTGAAGTTGGAGTTTATTCAGCAACGTTTGGATCCTTGGTCTTGTTCACACAGACTGGCAGACACACACACAGGAACACACGTTTTAATATCAGGTTAATTCTCCCGGGCGCCTCCATATGGCTTCTGATTGGCTGGCTCTTGGTTCCGTCTCCCACACCGACGTCACCATTAACCTTCTCGCTGTTTTTGAAGACATAGGAATACTTCTCGATGATTGGTCGTCTGGTTTGTTGTTGTTATTATTTGCTGCTTGTATTGCCCTCCTCATGTACTGCCCTCCTCTTGTACTGCCCTCCTCATGTACTGCCCTCCTCTTGTACTGCCCTCCTCAAGTGTCTGATGTAGAGCTTCATTACCAGAAATAAATAAACAAAAGTTTTCATAATTACGACAATAATTTAGTTAGCGTGCAGACCCCTCACTCGGGCGAGGCCACAATAAGCATCTAACCAAGAATAAATTTCGTGTTTTATTTTCACCGTTGATTCAGTAGCACCAGCGAACGAGAAGAGCAACAGTTCCCAATAACCACTCGTTATATCCCTGGCTTCTCACACCAGTTGCTCTGTTTTTAACGATGTTACCCTCAAGGACGAGGTCGGTAGTGGCCCTCCAGACTAGTTTCTCGATGGATACACGACATTCCAGTAAGAGGTGGCCCTTGATGAAGAGCCGACGGTGGGCGCTAAACCCTACTGAACGGGAGACAACTTGCTTGTTATTTACTGTATTCTGTACTGTGACCTCTGACATGAACTCCTTCACGACCTGTGGTAGAGAGAGAGAGAGAGAAAGAGAGAGAGAGAGAGAGAGAGAGAGAGAGAGAGAGAGAGAGAGAGAGAGAGCATCCATTAATTGTTACTTTGGTAAATTTTTCTTCTGTAGTAAATAATTCTTAAATCTTTATTTTTTGTCTTTTACAGAAAACTGAAAAATATTTACACGTTTACATTTAGTCACTGAATGAGAAACGTCTATAACTACATCAGCCAGAGGATTATAGATTGACATATATCAATGTGGTATATTGGACATTATAGCTGATGATTGTGGTAAAGGGAGAAGTAATTAATGATTATTGTGATCTTAATAATTATGAAAGATCTTGTAATATTCCTTATCTCACTGTACTGTACATTGGCTCCTGGTATAACACACACACACACACACACACACACACACACACAACCTCAACCCTCTGCAGTAACCAACCCAAACAAACTGTAACAACCTACCGGAGTGTGGTTGACGTAGAAGGATATTTTGGGTGTGGGTGTTGCTGGGGGCGACTCACAGTGACCCGCCACCCACTCCCCCTCACTCACCACCCCAGCTGTCCCCCTCAACACTGGGGAGCCTGACAGAGGGGCTGTAGGGAGAGAGAGAGACGGAGACAGACAGGCAGAAAGAGACAGAGAGACAGACAGACAGATATAGAGAGAAACGGATAAACAGACATACAGAGATAAAGAGAGACAGAGACAGACATAGAGGGAGACAGATAAACAGACAGAGAAAACCTCTCAATAAGTTAATGGAAATAATGAGCTTTACTGCCACGAGCCTTTTCAGAGAGAGATCACTGGTGTTGTCAACATCAATGGCTCGTAATGAACATAATCTGCTGCTTGAAGGAAAGGTTATTGACTAGGGATTATTTTCAAAGTGGTGGTTGTTGTTGTTGGTGTGGTTGTTGTTGTTGGTGTGGTTGTTGTTGTTGTTGTTGGTGGTGTGGTTGTTGTTGTTGTTGGTGTGGTTGTTGTTGTTGTTGTTGTTGGTGTGGTTGTTGTTGTTGGTGTGGTTGTTGTTGTTGTTGTTGGTGGTGTGGTTGTTGTTGTTGTTGGTGTGGTTGTTGTTGTTGTTGTTGTTGGTGTGGTTGTTGTTGTTGTTGGTGTGGTTGTTGTTGTTGTTGTTGTTGGTGTGGTTGTTGTTGTTGTTGTTGTTGGTGTGGTTGTTGTTGTTGTTGGTGTGGTTGTTGTTGTTGTTGTTGTTGGTGTGGTTGTTGTTGTTGTTGGTGTGGTTGTTGTTGTTGTTGTTGTTGGTGTGGTTGTTGTTGTTGTTGTTGTTGGTGTGGTTGTTGTTGTTGTTGGTGTGGTTGTTGTTGTTGTTGTTGTTGGTGTGGTTGTTGTTGTTGTTGGTGTGGTTGTTGTTGTTGTTGTTGTTGGTGTGGTTGTTGTTGTTGTTGTTGTTGGTGTGGTTGTTGTTGTTGTTGGTGTGGTTGTTGTTGTTGTTGTTGTTGGTGTGGTTGTTGTTGTTGGTGTGGTTGTTGTTGTTGTTGTTGTTGGTGTGGTTGTTGTTGTTGTTGGTGTGGTTGTTGTTGTTGTTGGTGTGGTTGTTGTTGTTGTTGTAGTTGTTATTGTTGTTATTGATGTTGTTGTTATTGTTGTTGTAGTTGTGTTGCTGTTGTAGTTGTTATTGTTGTTATTGATGTTGTTATTATTATTGTTGTTATTGTTGTTGGTGTTGTTATCGTATTTGTTGTTATTGTTGTTGTTGGTATTGTTGTTGTTATTGTTGTTGTTGGTATTGTTGTTGTTATTGTTGTTGTTGGTATTTTTGTTGTTATAGTTGTTAGCCAAAATAAACCTAACCTAACCTAACCAAACGTCCCCTAACCTTACCCACAACATGTAGAGTGATGGAAGCATTAGCGGTGAGGAAGGTTGGCGGCGCCTCTGTCGTCACCTCACACGTGTACACTCCGGCGGCCTCCTGACCCACCTCCAGCAGCCACACTTGCTCTGGCTCACCTTCTGGTCCCTGTACACGATGACCACATTAACACTATAAAATGGTGTGGTTTGTGACGGTGTTTGGAACTGATGTTAAATGTTTATACTGTATGTGTGTATGTGTGTATGTATGTATGTTTGTATGTATGTATGTATGTACTGTATGTATGTATGTTTGACGGTGTTTGGAACTGATGAAAAATGGTATAATATGTGTATGTATGTATGTCTGTCTGTCTGTTATATCGTTTTTTATATTTTATTATAGGACTAGCAGAAACGCAGCCCTCCTGGCGGCTCATTCGCTAGGCCATGGTAGGACGCCACCCTCCGGGAGGCTCCACATTGTCTCACTGTTCAGTCCCCAAAACTTCTTCTTCCATCAATAGTTCATTAACGGGGTATGTAAGTTCTACCATGTTTTTCACTACAACGGTACAGCAAAGTATATTTTTTTAGCATTAAACTGTTATTATTTGTTGTCTAATCATCACTACATATAACACCACCCACCATCACTACATATAACACCATCCATCATCACTACGGATCGGTAAAGTAGTTTCCGAGATCCTCGTGCGGACACACACACACACAGACAGACAGACTTATTTGTTTTATATACAGTAGATAGATCACCCGAAGAATCTCCACCCCAGCTTATTTTACCTGAAGATTAACCATATTATTATTATTATTATTATTATTATTATTATTATTATTATTAGTCTCATTATTATTGTTGTTATTATTATTATTCTCATTATTAATATTACTATTATTATGAACGTTTATATTTTATTGGGTCTTAGTAGCAAAACCCCAAGTTGTCTTATTCATTTATTCAGGAACAACTAAGACCATTCCAGAGTGTAGATCAACCGTAACTTATCACTGTAACTATGAGTGTTAAGAGAAGGACGGAGGCTATGTAAAGAGACCTGCTTAAAGACGTCCTTCCTATGTGAGTCGTTGAGGGAGAGTCAGGCCCCAGGGCGTCAGTACCCCGATCGCCCGACCCTTTCAACGCTGACCTAAGCTGTCTCTGGCCACACCTTATAAGGAAGGGTGCCGACCAGATGCCATCAAGATGACTCATCATAGCCAGTGGAAAGTTACAGGGGATGATTATGTATATAAATAAATATGTAATTACCCATTTATATAATCATTCTGTTTATGAAACAGGGGCCACTACATTATTATCATTATTATTTTCATGAATGTAAACATAATTCAGGTTAAGTAGAATGTCAATATATACTTGTTGATAACTTTCTCATTAATACTGTTGACCTTGACACAGTCACGTCGTCCCCAGTCTCTCTCTCTCTCTCTCTCTCTCTCTCTCTCCTGTCATTACTCCCTTCCCAGTCTCCCTCACAACACAACTCTCCCTCACAACACACAACTCTCCCTCACAACACACAACTCTCCCTCACAACACACAACTCTCCCTCACAACACCCCCTTCTTTATCTCCCCCCCCCCCCTAGCGTCACCTCCACTAATCACTCCTCCGCGACGATAAAGGCAAAAACCACCCATTAGTAGGACCTGACCTGCCTGGCCCCTCCCACCTCATAAATAATCAAGAGAGAGCCACACCCAGCAGCCCGAGGCTGTACCGCACACGTCATCGCCGCCGCTAACCTAACCTAACCCCGCCGCTCACGGATTCATGCATTGTTCTCACACTCATTGAGAAAATTATTATTATGAAATTACCTAACCTAACCTAACCTAACCTAACCTAATCTAACCTAACCTAACCTGCCAGACTCACCAGCTGTGCTTGGACCCCCTGTATTGGGAACCAGGCCAGAGGTCGGGTGGTGACGTTACTTATTGGGTCCAGCACCGGTACATCCTCCCCGTCAACCATGGTCCCGTTCTGCTGCTCGCCTGGTGGTGTGGGAGGGTGAGGTTAGGTCAGGTTAGGTCAAGTTATAACCTAACCTGACCTATTTCAGTTAATCACTAACAAAGAAATAATTGTTGTAAATTAATTATAGTGGAATATCTATTTAATGGACTAAATGGAGATGAAAGTTTGTTATATCGAGGGAATTTTAGATGTGAACACTCTATTTAACGGACCAAATAAATAAAGTCCGTTATATCTAGGGTCTGTTAGATGCAAAACCTCTATTTAACGTACTAAATAAATAAAGTCCGTTATATCTAGTCTCAGATACAAAACCTCTTTTTAACGGACAAAATAAATAAAGCTCGTTATATCTAGGGTCTGTTAGATACGAAGCCTCTAATTAACGGACTAAAATAAAGTCCGTTATATGTACGGTGTGTTATAACGACTGACTGTAGTGGACTGTGTAGCGGAGGAGGACTGAACCATCGTGCCACCAGAGGACAGAGTAGAGGGCGTCGCCTTCCAGATCAAACCTGCAGGTGAGGCTGACGTTAGCGCCCTCCACCACGTATCTGGGTCCTTCTAGAGCCTTCATCCTCACGCCCACACTCACGCCCATCACACACCCTGTCACACAACACATGATGAATAACGAGAGAGGGAGAGATAGAGAGGGGTGGGAAGAGACAGTGACACGTGTTGTGGAGTATTAAAAGGATATATTAATAACATCAGTATAAATTATCAAGTTTTTACAAGTATGATAAAACATCTGGAGCTTTAACTATATAATTATGAACATATAATAAGGGGAAATAAACGAGAGAGAGAAGGAGGGGAGGGATAGGGAGATTGATGGATAGAAGGAGGGAAGGGTAGAGAGATTGATGGATAGAAGGAGGGGAGGGATAGGGAGATTGATGGATAGAAGGAGGGAAGGGTAGAGAGATTGATGGATAGAAGGAGGGGAGGGATAGGGAGATTGATGGATAGAAGGAGGGAAGGGTAGAGAGACTGATGGACAGAGAGAGATAGGATGAATTAAGCTCTGACTCACCGATGATTAAGTGAACTAGTACAGAGGCCACAACCATCATCCCCAGCAGCTGTTGAATGTCACTGCCCGTCACTCCACCACTGTTGACGACACTCACACTTCCCAGCAGCTGTTGACGGTCACTAACCCGTCACTCCACCACTGTTGACGACACTCACACTGTCATAATGTCACAAACGCCCAACACTGTGTCTTAGACGTTATCACCCATAGATTTGCTTTTATTTTAAGTCACTTTTGTTTTATATAACTTTACTGAAAACTATTGTTGGGGAAATATAGTTCACTAGGCGACTCATTTACTGCCATCACTTTAGCAATGTTATTTCTTTTGACTATTTAATGTATATACGACTTGTTCCTCTGTTAGGTTAGGTTAGGTAGGGGCTGGTGCAATGGTCAGCATGCTCGCCTCGCAAGAAAGTGAATCCGGGTTTGACCCCCGGCAGCGTGAAACTATGGGCAAGTTTCTTTACGCCATTTACCTCTGTCTACCCAGCAGTAATTGGGGACCTGGATGTTAATCGATTTACGGATCGTGTTCCGGGGTAATGGTTAGCCAGTGCAGTTGGCGAGTTATCCGGTCTTCTCGGACTATTCCTTGACACTGGGTCATGCAACTCGTTAGCTCAGGGTGTGGTTGTGGTGTTGGCGACAGTTTCTACACCTTAAACAAATTCACGCCTAGGTGGCCCTTAGGGCGGCCTTACACGAGGGGCAACCATTATTATATTATAATGAAGACTAACAAGTGCAGGTCATTATCCCACACCGGCCCCTCCCCTAACCTGTGGTCCCTCACTAGTGGTCACCACACACACACACACACACACACACACACACAGTAAACTATAATAATTTGTATGTTCAATTCATATTCCTTTTTCTTTCAGTAATGAAAGCTTTTGTTAAACGACCCACCCACCCCATGTCTGTGTATGTATTAAGTAATTTTTGCCCAATGTATATTTTCAGCCTTCGGGCTGCAGAACTTTTTCAATAAACCGTTAATTATTATTATTATTATTACACACACACACACACACACACACACACACACACACACACACAGACACAGACACACACACACAGACACACACACACACACACACACACACACACACACACACACACACACACACACACACACACACACACACACACACACACACACACACACACACACACACACACATATACAATCAGAGTTTCTCGGGTTTCACGGTTGGAGCCAGCAGGCAGGGCTGGTGAAGGAGGGACAGGGAGTCAGCGGACAGTGAAGCCTGACAACACCCCCACCACCTTCTTCAATTACTCCTCCCACCTTCCTGTGATTCCTTACTACGGTACAGACAACACCAGAAAGCCACGACACGCCACGCCACGCCACGCCACCGCCACGCCACGCCACCGCCACGCCACCGCCACCGCCACGCCACGCCACCGCCACGCCACGGCACGCCACGCCACCGCCACGCCACGCCACCGCCACGCCACGCCACGCCACCGCCACGCCACGCCACGCCACGCCACGCCACGCCACCGCCACGCCACGCCACGCTACTTACTCCCACTCCACGCCATTTATTCCCTCTTCAAGGCCTCTCCACCAAACGCCACTCTACTGTAATCCACGCCACTCCCACGCTCTTCCACGCTCCGTTGTTATTCCTAATTATGTTAACAGAACTTCTCTCTCGTCAACAGTATGTTGAGCCAAACTTTTAAACACACAGAATCACATCAACAAATTTCACATCGTGTTCATAGTATTAGTTTACCAAAGTTTTGTCTGTTATCTGCACAATAATTTGAACCATCACTGTCAAAACTAATTATACATTTTCTTTTCCACAAACAAATAATTTCACTAGGTTTGGTTTGGTTAGGTTAGGCTAGGTAAAAGCGGTTTGAGTTTCCTAATCCTCGAGGCAGAGCTTGTGTTTTTTAAATACAATCATTGTATTCTGATGATAAAAACCATGACAGTATTTTGGTAAGGCTCGTGTAAGAGTTATTACATTATCACCGTTATACCAACAGTGACTGACTTTGGTATAAAAAACATGTTCTCAAAATCATAATATGTTGCTAGGAAGGTCACTGTTGCGTCACAGAGTTACTACGTCATAGAAACAATATTTACTGTTCTCAAAGTTTATATTTTCTATTTCCGAAATCACTTTATAAAATAGAGCTTGGAATTATATTATTTTCTGGGACTAATAATTCTCACTTTCCAATAATAATAATAAACATAATTTTTTTTTCTCCCATATTTTCAAACTTTATCCAAACACGAACTCTCTTTACGCCTCAGAACACCGCGACGTCAATTCTCTACAGACAATTACACTCGCCGCGGCAGCCATCCTCCACCCCACGACGTGATCACCATTAGTGTGGTCAGTAGCGTCGTGACCACCTCCGCGCTGCCTAGTGAAGACCCGCCCCACCTGCTTGATGTCCTGGGGGGAGGGGGAGGGGTGGAGGTAGGAAGAAGGCGTGGCAGTATAAAGGAGGTGAGGAGGGTTAGCCAGTGTGAAGGTTGAGAGTAAGAAGGAATAAAAAGAATTCTCATTGTTACTTATGTATTGATACCTTAAATATATCCAATTACTGTACATTTATTTTTCATTGTTGTGAGGGAGGAAACAATTGTCTCTGTATATTTGTCCAGGGTGGTTTGAGAGAGTTACAGATTGTACTTGGTTCTTAACATTGTGCAGTCATAGAATTACATTAAAGGCAGTATGATAATCCGTTCAGGTGTTGGTGTTGTATTTCGAGTTGATTCAGGTGTGTTAAGGGAGATTTTAGTTCACGATGATGTACTGTAGTTGTATTTCCTGAGGTCAGCTTCTCCCTCCTGGCCAAACTCACCAAGATTCCACCTTCGCGTCACTTCTGGGATGCATTGTGGATCTCTGTGTTAAATTTCAGCGACCTTTGATCAAACCTGTGGCCGGGGATAGCGAACTCACACACACAGAGCTTCAGCACACGTCCCTCCTTCACCACACACCCTCCTTCACCACACACCCTTCACCACACACCCTCCTTCACCACACACGCCTCCCTCACCACACACCCTTCCTTCACCACACACGCCTCCCTCACCACACACATACACCCTTCCTTCACCACACACCCCCCTTACTTCACCACACACCCTTCCCTCACCACACACGCCTCCTTCACCACACACACCCTTCCTTCACCACACACGCCTCCCTCACCACACACATACACCCTTCCTTCACCACACACCCCCCTTACTTCACCACACACCCTTCCTTCACCACACACGCCTCCCTCACCACACACATACACCCTTCCTTCACCACACACCCCCCTTACTTCACCACACATACCTTTCCCTCACCACACACGCCTCCCTCACCACACACCCCCCTTACTTCACCACACACGCCTCCCTCACCACACACCCTTCTTTCACCACACACGTCTCCCTCACCACACACCCTTCCCTCACCACACACGCCTCCGTCACCACACACACACCCTTCCTTCACCACACACGCCTCCCTCACCACACACACCCTTCCTTCACCACACACGCCTCCCTCACCACACACGCCTCCCTCACCACACACACCTCCCTCACCACACACCCTTCCCTCACCACACACGCCTCCCTCACCACACACACCCTTCCTTCACCACACACCCTTCCCTCACCACACACGCCTCCCTCACCACACACACCTCCCTCACCACACACCCTTCCCTCACCACACACGCCTCCCTCACCACACACGCCTCCCTCACCACACACACCCTTCCTTCACCACCCTAAAAAAATATAGAACGGTCGTGACGCACCAGAAATTTGAGAATAATTTCCTGGTAGAAGCGTGACGGGGCGGGCTGTTGGTTCCTGGCCTCCCTGTGTCGCGGTTATTATCACGGCGTGTAAACAAGGCCCGTGTTCCAGCCTGCGTCACTGTATGAAACCACGAGCATAAATAAGTCTTTAGCTGATATTCTGTCTCAGTCTGTGTGATATTCTGCTTCAAACATAGGTTGGATGCTTTTATGAGCAATAGGGGTTGGGTGTAAACGGGACTGCCCAGTATGGGCCAATAAGCCCGCTGCAGTTTCCTCCATTCCTATGTTCTTATGTTCTTATGTTTACTTAACTGTCTTGTGTGTAAAACTTCCCCCAATTTCCCCCTCCACCAAAAAAAAAAAAAAAAAAAACGTATTCAAATGTTTCCTGTCGATATTCAAATGGATCGTATCTTTTTGTTGAATGAAATCTTGATAAACTGTTATTCGTTAATGGTGAAAAATAACCGGGTAGTACAGTAGTCTTTTTCCCTTTTCCCTTCGTTTGTTCCGGGTTGTACAACTGACCATAACAAGAAAATTCGATCATTAAGGTTAGGTTAGGTTAGTTTACGTCAGGTCAGGTCAGGTTAGATTAGATAAGGTGAGGTCAGGTCAGGTTAGATTAGGTAAGGTCAGGTCAGGTTAGATTATGTCATGTCGTTATTTTTTTCTTTCAACAAACCTTAAGAATTTATCACATACATTGAAACCTCCTTATAACAGATTCTGTGTCCATATAATCCGTTAGATGGGATTTTCACATCTAAAGGACCCTCGATATAACGGACTTTCATCTCTATATTATAATCCGTTAGATAGAGATTACACATATAAGGAACCCTAGATATAGCGGACAAACCTCTCCATATAGTCCGTTAAATAGAGGTTTACCTGTAATACCATATACCCAAAACGTATCACCAGATTGTGAAACAGAAAACGGGAGCTGTGAAGGAGTGACCATGGTAGACGAGGGGAGGAGTGACCATGGTAGACGAGGGGAGGAGTGACCATGGTAGACGAGGGGAGGAGTGACCATGGTAGACGAGGGGAGGAGTGACCATGATAGACGGAGGCGAGGAGTGACCATGGTAGACGGAGGCGAGGAGTGACCATGGTAGACGGAGGCGAGGAGTGACCATGGTAGACGGAGGCGAGGAGTGACCATAGTAGACGGAGGCGAGGAGTGACCATGGTAGACGGAGGCGAGGAGTGACCATGGTAGACGAGGCGAGGAGTGACCATAGTAGACGGAGGCGAGGAGTGACCATGGTAGACGGAGGCGAGGAGTGACCATGGTAGACGGAGGCGAGCGTCATGTAGCGTCCACAGTGACCTTCCTGCTGCCCCCACCACGCCGCCACTAACAAGGTAATGACGGCGTGTTATCTCCTGCCCTCCCCTCACCCCCCCTCACCTCCCCTCCTGGTTCTGCTGGGGGGTCAGTCTTCCCCAGGGACCTGATAGGCAGCACTCGGGGCAGCCACCACCCTACTAATGAATGGCTGCAGGGGACATTGGTGGTGAAAAAACCTTACTGGTAGTGGTGGAGAGTGGTGGTGGTGGTGGTGAGTGGTAGTGGTGGTGTTGGAGAGTGGTGGTGGTGGAGGGTGGTAGTGGTGGAGAGTGATAGTGGTGGTGGTGAGTGGTAGTGCTGGTGGTGGTGAGTGGAAGTAGTGGTGGTGGTGGAGAGTGGTGGTGGTGGTGGTGGTGGAGAGTGGTGGTGATGGTGGAGAGTGGTGGTGGTGGTGGAGAGTGGTGGTGGTGGTGGAAAGTGGTTTTGGGGGAGAGTGGTGGTGGTGGTGGAGAGTGGTAGTAGTGGTGGTAGTGGTGGAGAGTGGTAGTAGTGGTGGTGGTGGTGAGGATGGTAGTGATGGAAGGTGGTAGTGGTGGAGAGTGGTGGTGGTGGTGGTGAGTGGTAGTGGTGGTGGTGGAGAGTGGTGGTGGTGGAGAGTGGTAGTAGTGGTGGTGGTGGTGAGAGTGGTAGTGGTGGAAGGTGGTAGTGGTGGAGAGTGGTGGTGGTGGTGGTGAGTGGTAGTGGTGTTGGTGGAGAGTGGTGGTGGTGAGTGGTAGTGGTGGTGGTGAGTGGTAGTGGTGGTGGTGGAGAGTGGTGGTGGTGGAGGGTGGTAGTGGTGGAGAGTGATAGTGGTGGTGGTGAGTGGTAGTAGTGGTAGTAGCGGAGGGTGGTAGTAGCGGAGGGTGGTAGTGGTGGTGGCGGAGAGTGGTGGTGAGTGGAAGTAGTAGTGGTAGTAGTGTTGGTGGTGGTGGTGGTAGTAGTACTGGTGGTGAACCTACTGCACACATAGTATATAATACAGTATGGAGTTGTTTACCCGCGTTGTTTAAGTTTTCTATAGTTTACCTCACAGTAATATTCGTTTTCGTTAGTTGATATCTCTCACTCATGGGGGACTTTATTATATTCCATTAACTCCTCGTTCATGTTAAGTTTATAGTCATATAGGGAAGGTATTTTATGTTTATATATTTAAATAATTTCTGGCTAGTACACGCAATAATAATCATATAATGAACCTAAAATATTTGCTGATTTTACTAACTCGCTCAGCTCAGCAGGTTAATTTACTGTAGAAAATCTCTTACTTAAGTTCGTTATAATATTAGATTATTATCTTATGGTGGTAAACGATGTCTTATATGAAACAAGGTTATGGTTACTACATGAATTAATTACCAAGAAGCTGTGGCAATAAACATATAAAAGGTTATCCCTATTTAACCTAACATAAATATAACCAATGATTTACAACCCCACTATAGAATATAACTCATAACCTAACCTAAACGCGACCAAGAGATTGATAAATAGCTACCCCCCCTCCCTCCCCCTCCCACCCCCCCAAAAAAGATGGACAAACAGACAACATGTAGGGGAGAGTAATTATCTCTACTACCCCCCTCTCCTCCTCCCCCCCCCCCCAAATAATAATTTAGTTGGGTTAAGTTGAGCTGTGTTGTGGTGGGTTAGGCTGCGTTTGTTTAAGTTAGGTTGCTTTCGGTTAAGTGAGTTTATCTCTCTCTTTCTCTCTCTCTCTCAAGTCCTTCCTTATCAGACTTGACCCAACTGGTACTGTTTATTAGTTTATTTATTTATCCATTTATTTATTTATTTTTAGCAATTTGTAGTAGTGGTCCACAGTGAGATGAAAAAATACCTACAGATCCTATTTTTTATTTAGGCTCAACTACAAGGAAAAACTATGAAAGCTACTATTATTGTCCCTCCATCTCCCGTGTGTAACAACAACAATAATAATAATAATAATAATAAACAATCGTCAAATATTTCAATCTCTTATTATCAACTTTTTTCCACTACTAAAAATTAATTTAATCTTGAATGGGACTATTTTTTTTATTAAATAATAATAATAATAATAATATATCAATGGTAACGAAGTAATATATATTGTATGTCACTCTTATTTACAAAATCTGGTGTCTTATTTACTCAAACAGTACAGTTCAAGTCTCTCTTCTTCCCCTTCACTCTTCTCTGTGACAACTGGGCCTTCAGAGGACGACTAATGGGCCAAAACCATCTGCCAGGAGGGTTAGAGGCTCCCCACTGTACAGTATATGTTATAAAAAAGGTCGAGCTTGAGGGACCATTACTAACACTCTATTAGGAACTTGAAGAGCGATTCACATACACCCATAACATAACTTAACCTTAAAAGAACACAAGGGAGTTATACAGTAAGAGTAGTGTACCGTCACACCTCACTCACCAGGACACAAGACACGATGATTATATGTTGTCAAAGGTCTTGGACAGTCATGGCCCCAAAAGTGACTGATGTTTTTCTTTAGTTTGTGAGGCTTTGTATTGTTGTTCTTCGGTCATATTTACATCTTTAAAAGAATCTGTCGTATTTTTCCAGCATTGCATACTTTGAGGGGAAGAATGAGAGAGAGCCAGGTGAGGAGGAGGAGGTGTGTGTGTGTCCCACCTCCTGCATGGGGTCAAGTGTCACCATGACCAGCTGTGTGGTGAGGGTGTAGCATCACTGTCAGCCTCAGTCATCAGTACGCCGCCACTGCACCAGGCAGCAGCAGTGGCAGCAGCTGTAAAGATGGCTGGCCACGCGGTGCTGGGGCCCAAAATAACATGGCCCAGTTTTGGCATGGTTTCCGAGGCTTGGCGGAGGTGTGTGGGGGCGCCCCGTCCGGGTACCTGGTGGCGAGGCAAGCAGTTGGCCCCACACCCGGCACCCGTCCTGCCGCGTCCCCCTATACGCTAGCTTGGTTGTGGTTGTGCGTGTGTGTGTGTGGTCATGTTGTGTTCTAGGAAATAATAGCGGTGGTTCATATTCTCGCCCTGCTGGATCCCTTGCTTCACTCTACTGTACTGTGATAACTATGTAAAGCTGCTCTACGCTGTGATTGGGTAAGTATCCCGGGCTGGGCTGAGTGAGGGGGCTGGCACTCACTGTTTCCTCCGGACCTTTATAGCCGGCACGGCACCCAGCGCTCAACACACTGCAACATTGTTGATTACTCTCCCACTTTCTCAATGCGTCGCTTGCATTATATTTTGTTGCATTCATCTTACTTCCTTATTGCTCTCATAGATTAATCAAGGCAGTGGGAAAATTTCCCTTAATATGTAAATAAGTGATGGCGTCCTTACAGCATTATACCGTAAATGTGTTGTAAAATTATTATTAATATTATATAATGACATTATAAATAAATCACAACTGATAGTTTATCTTTACAACAATGAACGTAAAAACATTATTATTACTCTAAAATGTCTATAGTTAACACCTGGGGCGCGAGGGTCTGTATGTTAGATCTAGTCATCTGACGTTAACCAAATAAAATAATAAAAGTGGTATCCAATATTGAGGTAATTAATGGAGATAATTATTTAACCTTGTAGGTGTATAATTTTCTATCATTGTATGTAAATAATAATCTATCATTATCCCTCTTGGCCCCTGTCAGGTACTATAATTAGTTGGACTTGATGTTTGCGTGTGCAATGCAGTCGAGTTTGTTTCCTTGTAACGGATCAGGTTCCGTTTTTTATAATATTCTATGAGCGGATAGATACTCCTATTAGCACTGATACTAGTGAAAACCTCCATATAACGGACTTCTCTCTCCATTAAATCCGTTAGATTGAGAGTGTCACATCTAACGGACCCTCGATATAAAGGAATTTCATCTCTATATAGTTTCTAAATGGAAGTTTCGCATCTAACGGACCCCTCTATATAATGGACTCTACCTCTCTCCATATAGTCCGTTAAATAGAGGTTTCATAAATACTGTTGTTTTGTCTCTTACTTACAACTTGTAGGAGTGTTGTTAGTGTTGTGTTTAACGTTGTGGATTACATAAGGTTGTTAGACCCACCAGTGAGGCGAGGATGTTATAGCGAGCTGTTGTTTTGTTTACAATGTTTACTGTCTCTTTCTCCCCTCTCTCAACCTACATATTTCTATTTTTCTAACCTAACCTAACCTAACCTAACCTAACCTAACCTAACCACACACATCATCACTATCATCTCTGTGCTCTGAAACCCAATACCTGTTCCTGAGTACGTGACGTCAACACTACACTCGGCTATCACCCCCACCACCTGCCCTTACCTCTGTTGATGCTACGTACTTAATTTACCTCACTTACCTAACCTAACCTAACCTAACCTAACCTAACCCAACCTAACCTAACCTAACCTAACAGATATACGTCAATGAATATATAGTATTTTATATTAGGGAAGATAATTTACCTTTTTTTTCATTAGTGATCGCCTCTTAGATATCTGAAGAAGAAACATTAACACGCAGAAGATTTATAATTATCGTGAAAAAATAATTGGATCTTGCAAGGTTTCTCATATGACGTCACAGTCACAGGTGGGCTTGACTTTAGTCATTTGTTTGTGTGTTTTTCTGGTCTATGCCACTTATCTCATCTTCTTTCCTTATTATCAAGTTATTAGTGTCTTTATCTCTTTGGTTTATTGTCCTTTTTCCTTTAGTTTTGACTTTGTTTTTGTTCTTTGTGTTTATTTCCTTTTCTTCTATTTTGTTTTGTTTTGTTTTTTATTTCTTGTTTACTTGGGTAATTGTTTGTCTTCACCGTTATCTCTCTCTCTCTCTCTCTCTCTCTCTCTCTCTCTCTCTCTCTCTCTCTCTCTCCCCCGTCATTGTACCCTTCTCTGCCCCCCCCCCCCCTCACCCACCACACTAGCTGAATGATTATAAGTCGGTTTAAAACAATGACACATCTCCATAGAGGAACTCCCATTGGTTATGTAGTACACCTAATAGCCTTCCACAGACGGCAGTTTAACCCTTTAAGACCTATAGTTTAACCCTTTGATGACGCTGATTTAACCCTTTGAGAACGCTGATTTAACCCTCTGAGGACGCTGGTTTAACCCTTTAACGACGATAGTTTAATCCTTTGGTGGCGATAGTTTAATCCTTTGATGGCGATAGTTTAATCCTTTGATGACGACAGTTTAAGTCTTTTAGGTGGATGGTTTAACCCTCCAGGAGTCAGAAGGTTAATGAATGGTTCTACTACTCTCTCGGTCACGTTCACAGCCTCAGCACTTTCACTGTAATCCCCCCAAGGTCCCATAGCACTGGTTCACCTCTTCCCTCCCGTCTGTCGTGGTGTTCTCAGCACGGTGGTTGGGCATGACAGTTGTTTACGAGTCGAGATGCATGGAGGTCTCTGTGTGTGTATTTTACTTCGTGAAGAATTAAGTAGTGTTTGGGGTCCTACCTCATAAGGAATTAACCAGTGTTTTGGTCTCTACCTCATAAGGAATTAACCAGTGTTTTGGTCTCTACCTCATAAGGAATTAACCAGTGTTTTGGTCTCTACCTCATAAGGAATTAACCAATGTTTTGGTCCTTGCCTCATAAGGAATTAACCAATGTTTTGGTCCTTGCCTCATAAGGAATTAACCAGTGTTTTGGTCCCTACCTCATAAGAAATTAACCAGTGTTTTGGTTCCTACCTCATAAGGAATTAACCAGTGTTTTGGTCCCTACCTCATAAGAAATTAACCAGTGTTTTGGTCCCTACCTCATAAGGAATTAACCAGTGTTTTGGTCCCTACCTCATAAGGAATTAACCAGTGTTTTGGTCCCTACCTCATAAGGAATTAACCAGTGTTTTGGTCCCTACCTCATAAGAAATTAACTAGTGTTTTGGTCCCTACCTCATAAGGAATTAACCAGTGTTTTGGTCCCTACCTCATAAGGAATTAACCAGTGTTTTGGTCTCTACCTCATAAGGAATTAACCAGTGTTTTGGTCCCTACCTCATAAAGAATTAACCAGTGTTTGAGGTTCGTGTATCAATTGTACAGACGTCTTATATATTTCGTCCCGTATATGAGGTGAATACTGTACAGCAACGTGAGAAATATTGATTTACAAGAGCTGTTGGTGTGTTGACTGTCTACCATGGAGTACTACAGGCAGTTTAGCTATGCACAACTGGCTCGTTTTTACTGTGAGTAACTGAACAATACACATAAATAAACCATAACATTGAAATCCCACTGAAGGAGAAGATAAAACACAGTGGGATTTCACGTAAGAGTGTAGTGACCAGTGTTGAAATTAATAAGGTTTTGGGATAATTAATGTCTGTAGGTTTGTGGTAGAAGTCAGGTCATGTCTGGTCAATAATTCCTTCATATCGGATCAAGTCAGGTCAGTGTTTTTGTTATGTACGTGTTCTCTGGCACCTCATAGTGTACGTAAGTGATATAAGTGGTGGTGGAGGTTAGTAGGTTAAGTGGTAGTGGGGCAAGAGACATTAGTGTGATTTAAGTAAAGTATTTAAGTGTATAATTATACCACATGACTGAGCTGTAATGGTGAGGGGTGAGGTGATGCTGGCTCGTGGGGTATGAGGGGTAAGGTTAGGTTAGGTCTGGTTAGGATACGTTAGGTCTGGTTAGGTTAGGTTAGGTCTGGTTAGGTTACGTTAGGTCTGGTTAGGTTACGTTAGGTCTGGTTAGGTTTGGTTAAGTCTGGTTAGGTTACGTTAGGTCTGGTTAGGTTACGTTAGGTCTGGTTAGGTTACGTTAGGTCTGGTTAGGTTTGGTCTGGTTAGGTTAGTGTGGCCACATCTTAAGGTTCTCATTACTCACTGCTCCCTTAATCATAGGTGTCGTAATAACCATGCAGTTGACTCTATAATGTCATCATTACGCTTCAACATCAGTAGTTAGTAGTTACAGATCATGTGAGGACCCCAGCTCACAAAACTATCATGACCTTCAAGTCACTTTCACGAACAATGCACTTGTCTTTACCACTTTCACTAGCGACGCACTTGAACTCTTCGCCCTGTATAAACATTGTGAGATAATGACACTAACAATGCAATTCACGAGTGTAATTACCAACAGCATTTGACTCATCACAGAGACATAATTCTAACCTTTATGTTGATGCTTTTGTTTTTCTTCCCCCTGTTTATTATTTGATGCTATTTTGTTTCTTCTTGATCCATTCCTCTATTTTTTCCACCTGATGCTCTCTTGTTTCGTTATTCCTTCGTCCTGTTGATCATCTGATGCTCTCTGGTTTGTTAATTCTTTCTCGTTATTTACACCACTGCCAGTTACTATTATCACCACCCATACACCCCCAGTACACTATCACCACTACTACTGTCATCACCCAAACACCTCCACTACACTATCACCACTACTACGGTTATCACCCATACACCACTACACCACCACCACCACCACTATTACTGTCACCACCACCACCACTACTGTCACCACCACTACTGTCACCACCACCAGTATCACCTCTCTACACCAGCCAACACTACAGGTAAAATTAGCCCTGACAGAGAAATCTTCCCACACAAATATTTCTTTCACTCTTAACACATGGCAGAACTTGGCCTGGCTCTATGTCACGCCCGCCCGCCCCCGTGATGTGGCCGTCACTTGTACTGTGTCAACGATGGGGATGATAACATGGGAGGAGGAGGAGGAAGAAGAGGGGAAAGGATGAAGGTACAGGAAGAGGAGGAGGAAGAGAAGAAGGTACAGGAGGAGGAGGAAGAAGAGCGGAAAGGATGAAGGTACAGGAAGAGGAGGAGGAAGAGAAGAAGGTACAGGAGGAGGAGGAGGAAGAGCGGAAAGGATGAAGGTACAGGAAGAGGAGGAGGAAGGGGAGAAGGTACAGGAGGAGGAGGAAGAAGATGAGGGGAAAGGATGAAGGTACAGGAGGAGGAGGAGGAAGAGAAGAAGGTACAGGAGGAGGAGGAAGAAGATGAGGGGAAAGGATGAAGGTACAGGAGGAGGAAGGGGAGAAGGTACAGGAGGAGGAGGAAGAAGATGAGGGGAAAGGATGAAGGTACAGGAAGAGGAGGAGGAAGAGAAGAAGGTACAGGAGGAGGAGGAAGAAGAGCGGAAAGGATGAAGGTACAGGAGGAGGAGGAGGAAGAGAAGAAGGTACAGGAGGAGGAGGAAGAAGAGCGGAAAGGATGAAGGTACAGGAAGAGGAGGAGGAAGAGAAGAAGGTACAGGAGGAGGAGGAAGAAGAGCGGAAAGGATGAAGGTACAGGAAGAGGAGGAGGAAGAGAAGAAGGTACAGGAGGAGGAGGAGGAAGAGAAGAAGGTACAGGAGGAGGAGGAAGAAGAGCGGAAAGGATGAAGGTACAGGAAGAGGAGGAGGAAGAGAAGAAGGTACAGGAGGAGGAGGAAGAAGATGAGGGGAAAGGATGAAGGTACAGGAGGAGGAAGGGGAAGGGGAGAAGGTACAGGAGGAGGAGGAGGAAGATGAGGGGAAAGGATGAAGGTACAGGAAGAGGAGGAGGAAGAGAAGAAGGTACAGGAGGAGGAGGAGGAAGAAGAGGGGAAAGGATGAAGGTACAGGAAGAGGAGGAGGAAGGGGAGAAGGTACAGGAGGAGGAGGAGGAAGATGAGGGGAAAGGATGAAGGTACAGGAAGAGGAGGAGGAAGAGAAGAAGGTACAGGAGGAGGAGGAGGAAGAGAAGAAGGTACAGGAGGAGGAGGAAGATGAGGGGAAAGGATGAAGGTACAGGAAGAGGAGGAGGAAGAGAAGAAGGTACAGGAGGAGGAGGAAGATGAGGGGAAAGGATGAAGGTACAGGAAGAGGAGGAGGAAGGGTGAGAAGGTACAGGAGGAGGAGGAGGAAGAAGAGGGGAAAGGATGAAGGTACAGGAAGAGGAGGAGGAAGGGGAGAAGGTACAGGAGGAGGAGGAAGAAGAGGGGAAAGGATGAAGGTACAGGAAGAGGAGGAGGAAGGGGAGAAGGTACAGGAGGAGGAGGAAGGGGAAGGGGAGAAGGGACAGGAGGAGGAGGAGGAGAAGGGACAGGATTTTTTTGTATTTAGTTATTTTTTTGCCGCGGATAGCAGCTAGTTTATTGTACACCCATACTTATCCTGTAAGCGAAAGCGCAAAAAGGATTACAAAGTAGAGGCCACAAAGGGTGTTTATCAGACCCCAGTGACTCATATTATGAATGTTGCAGAGTATTTCTAGTACATTGTTTGTTTACGTCGGTACATTGAATTTTGATTGGGTCCGAGATGCCAAGTGTTGATACAGCCTTGGTACATCAGCTATCTTGTCACCAGAGATAAAGCGCTGTACCATTGCATACACAGTGTGCTTGGATCTATCCCTATAAGGTTCTATTTTTTTCACACACCAAGACGTAGTGTTGGAGTGTGTGGCCTTATGTCTGGCCACACACTTTACATTTAGTCTTGTTCACATCTGCTTGTAATCTAGTGATCTTGTTACTTGCTCCATATACTACATGTTTTACTTGTTACATCTCATCATGGTAAACAATGGATTGACTTGTGCCTGTTTGCACTTGTCTACTGGCTTCAAATTCACCAGAAAGTTCTTTTCTGATTACAGTTTTTAAGGTTCTGTTTGGCAGTTCTAGATTGTACTCAACATTGTCATTGTTGGACGCGAGTTTAGCCAAGGCATCAACTCTACCATGTTCACTAATGCCTATGTGAGAGGGGAGCCACAGCAGCTTGATCCTAACACCCTCGTCAACAAGACACATGTGCTTGTGTCTGGCTTCAGAGATAACCGGGAGACAATCTGAGTTTAGGGTATCAAGAGCAAGTAGTGAGGATAAGGAGTCAGTGATGATAACGCGAGCGAAGAGGAACAGGATGAAGTGAGAGAAAGAGGAGGAGAGGGAACAGGAGGAGGAATAAGAAGAGGAGGGGAACAGGAGGAGGAAGAGTCTCATACAACACTACACAAAAATATTCACTGCTGAAGTAGTCACAACAACACACTTACTGGACAGAGTATGTTTTGATTCAGGGGAAGGAGAAGTTAGGTTAGGTTAGGTTAGGTTAGCATTAGGGTGGTTAATCTTTAGGTGAAGTAATCTATGGTGGATAGTCTCCATGAAATCCATTTATTTAATTAATTATTTTCATACACTTAGATGTTCACTTAATATAAAATAGATAACACGCACACACATACATCGGGTACAGTACAGCAGATATGGTAGGTGTTTGTGTCAAGGTGAGCTGTGCCAACGGTGGACGGCTCTGGCGACGCATTTCTAACATCATTATAATACTTAGTGGACCTCAGTGCCAAGATTATTTCCCAGACTGATACCATCTAACCTGCCCTAATCTGATGCTAACCTACCCTCTAACGCTAACCTAACCTAACCAAACAAGGGTAGATCCAGGGGGGGGGGGGGTTCCCCCTTTCATCAGAATATTCCAATACTTTTTCCTTAATGCAGTATTGTACTCAGTCATTTTTGTAGAGTAAAGAATAATTACTATTGACCTCAGAATATATCTCCTAACATCAAGAGCACGTGGCCTCAAAATGGCCATAATATTGGAGGGGTTTACAGTGCCTCCAGCTGGGTGAGGTCGCCTTGTTCCCCCACCCAAAACTTCTTGGACCCCCCTTTTGATATTCGTGTATCCGTCCCTATCTAACATAATCTAACCTAACCTAACCTCATCCTCAATTAGTGTTAGGGTGGTTAATTTTCAGGTGTAATATGCTAGGGTGGATATTCTTCAAGTGATCCCAATAATATTAATACACGAAGAATGGAAATATTAACTTGTCAGTGATACACAACATCATTTCTGTTGTCTCTTTCTAAATGAGTTTTTTCTTCAACACAACGAAGGTAAATAAATATCACTGTAGACTTACCTGACACACTAATTGTTCACCTGCCGTCCACCTTATGTTGTCCTCAGATACATATAATGAATCACAAACACCAAGAGACGTATTGAGGTCATTTCATGTACAGGATTTTGTTTGTTTATTTATTTTTTTACCTAGAACACGGTAGGTCTCCAGATACTGTGGTAGAATGAATGACTTTACTCTCTAAATTATGAGGTACGTGCTTGTTATTCCTCTCTCTCTCTCTCTCTCTCTCTCAGCTTCCGGCTAGGGTTAGTACGTGACCTCTGCTCGTCACGGCTCTTTACCTCCCCTCGCTTCTCCACACATCTGACAACACCCAGGACTGTTGTGACACCTCTCCCTCCCTCCCTCCCTCCCTCGCGCTGCTTCCGCTTGCGTCTCCTTCACCCCTCCTGCCCTCCCTCACCGCGCGCGCCCTTCCGCTCTCCACCACCACCAAGACCTTCACAATCTTCCGTTCATCTCTCAATTCTTCTCTATTCCAATTAACATTCAAACTCGTGTGTGTGGGTTGGCAGCGATAGTCAGGCACACACACACACACACACACACACACACACACACACACACACAGGCTGTTGTAAGAGCACCTCCTTGTTAGACAGGCACTTGTACAGGAACACCTTGACCTCCAACGATACTTAGTTTCTTCTTAGGAAAACATCTGAATTAAGACCAGTCACACACACACACACACACACACACACACACACACACACACACACACACACACTCAATTTGGTGTCTAACAAGTGTAATTATTCCACTTGTTGTCAACAGTTTCCTCCTTACAAACCAAAAATGCCAATTAAGTTAAGCGGATCACCATCACCACGGTCCAACAGAGACACTGACAGTACCACGTTATCACCCACGTCAACAAGTGGCAGTGATTTAGTGGTACAGTGGTGACACAGGCAGTTGTGTGGACCCCACCCCTCCTGTGCGTTGGGCAGTGTGAAGAGTCTTCTGGGATCTGGTGTGTACTGTAGGTAACAACAGCCCGAGAACATTTAGAGTGGAGGACTGTAGTCGCCAGCCCTCAGATATAAGGACGGTACCTCACTGTGATTGATTGATTGATACATCTGTTCAGTATCGTTACCACGTGCTATACATCTGGCCAGCACCAATACGCTATACACGCTATACATCTGCTCTACATTAACTCACCAGTACAGTATATTAATCACTCGCCCAGCATCACCTCACCAGTGGGGGGAGAGACAGCGAGTTACCACACACACTACTAACACCATTATCATCTAACAACATCATAGACACTCACTACTTAATAACGTCTCAAACACTGACTTTAAGTAAAAAGTTAGGATAACATTGTAAGATAGTTAACACATAGGAAATATATATTTTTACCATTAACTATTCAGTGTTTGAGAGACAGTAACCCACACCCAACCCAACCCAACCCAACCCAACCCAACCGAACATAATGTAGCTCCGTTTATTAAGGTCACTGATGGTAGTACTGTGAGCAGGTAGGGGGTAGTGTCAGTAGGTCAGTCATCCATACCTCTGTCTACTCTAACACTCGGCCAAAAACCACATCTGGCGGATATTTTTGTGGCAATGATACAACGAGGATTATTATTACACTGTGGGAGGAGCGGGGAGAGGGAGAGAGAAGGGGAGGGGGGGGGGGGAGTAATGAGTGTGTCCTGAAGAAATGTGTGTGTGTGTGTGTGTGTGTGTGTGTGTGTGTGTGTGTGTGTGTGTGTGTGGTAATGAAGTGTGTCCTGAAGAAATGTGAGAGAGAGAGAGAGAGAGAGAGAGAGAGAGAGAGAGAGAGAGAGAGAGAGAGAGAGAGAGAGAGACATTTCCTCCTCTGCTTAACACATATGATGGATGACTGTCAATCTAAAATCAGCTGAACCCTTACTTAGTCAACCGGTCTGACAGATAAACTGACTGACTGACTCATCAACTTGGTGAATCATTACATTATTGACAAGTATGGCAAGGCGTTATTAATACACCTTGTGGAGTATGGCAAGGCGTTATTAATACACCTTGTGGAGTATGGCAAGGCGTTATTAATACACCTTGTGGAGTATGGCAAGGCGTTATTAATACACCTTGTGGAGTATGGCAAGGCGTTATTAATACACCTTGTGGAGTATGGCAAGGCGTTATTAATACACCTTGTGGAGTATGGCAAGGCGTTATTAATACACCTTGTGGAGTATGGCAAGGCGTTATTAATGCACCTTGTGGAGTATGGCAAGGCGTTATTAATACACCTTGTGGAGTATGGCAAGCTGTCCTAGATACTCAAAACACCTGCATAAGGTTAGGTTAGGTTAGGTTAGGTTAGGATTAAGTTGTAATGGTGTGTGGGTAGAGTTAGTTTATCCACACCACCCACATCGTCACCCACCGACCACTGTCTCGTCTGCCAAGTTTATCTAACCTGCCTCTCACCTGCCTAGCTCCCATACTGCCTCTCACCTGCCTACCTCCCATACTGCCTCTCACCTGCCTACCTCCCATACTGCCTCTCACCTGCCTACCTCCCATACTGCCTCTCACCTGCCTACCTCCCATACTGCCTCTCACCTGCCTACCTCCCATACTGCCTCTCACCTGCCTACCTCCCATAATGCCTCTCACCTGCCTACCTCCCATAGTGCCTCTCACCTGCCTACCTCCCATACTGCCTCTCACCTGCCTACCTCCCATACTGCCTCTCACCTGCCTACCTCCCATAGTGCCTCTCACCTCCCTACCTCCCATACTGCCTCTCACCTGCCTACCTCCCATAGTGCCTCTCACCTCCCTACCTCCCATACTGCCTCTCACCTGCCTACCTCCCATACTGCCTCTCACCTGCCTACCTCCCATACTGCCTCTCACCTGCCTACCTCCCATACTGCCTCTCACCTGCCTACCTCCCTGGATCCAGTTAAATGTGGAGGTAGAGAGAGCAGCTTGAGGGAAGGTCCACCACGGTCACCTGTACAGTACTTCATTGTGTATAAATAGCCCTGAGTGGTATGCTTGAGTGTGTGTGTGTGTGTGTGTGTGTGTGTGTGTGTGTGTGTGTGTGTGTGTGAGGAATCATTAGCGAGGTAAACGAGTCATTAGGTGATAAACGATGGAATATTTTCATAATTTCCTTATAAATTTATTCATGAATTTATTATTTATTTTTTTATTATAATATATTTCACATTATGTTTTTAATTTAATGAAGGTATTTTTATGTGAAGTCTTTATCTATCCAACTATAATAAAGATGAAAGTCCGTTATATGGAGAGAAGTCCGTTATATTGAGAGAAGTCCGTTACATAGAGAGAAGTCCGTTATATGGAGAGAAGTCCGATATATGGAGAGAAGTCCGTTACATAGAGAGAAGTCCGTTATATGGAGAGAAGTCCGTTACATGGAGAGAAGTCCGTTATATGGAGAGAAGTCCGTTACATAGAGAGAAGTCCGTTATATGGAGAGAAGTCCGTTATATGGTGTGGTCTGGTCTGTGAGTGTTACAAGGAACAGCGCCTGGTCTGGTCTGGTCTGTGAGTGTTGCAAGGAACAGCACCTGGTGTGGTTTGGTCTGTGAGTATTACAAGGAACAGCACCTGGTGTGGTCTGGTCTGTGAGTGTTACAAGGAACAGCACCTGGTCTGGTCTGGTCTGTGAGTGTTGCAAGGAACAGCACCTGGTGTGGTTTGGTCTGTGAGTGTTACAAGGAACAGCACCTGGTCTGGTCTGGTCTGTGAGTGTTACAAGGAACAGCACCTGGTGTGGTCTGGTCTGTGAGTGTTACAAGGAACAGCACCTGGTCTGGTGTGGTCTCTGTGAGTGTTACAAGGAACAGCACCTGGTGTGGTCTGGTCTGTGAGTGTTACAAGGAACAGCACCTGGTGTGGTCTGGTCTGTGAGTGTTACAAGGAACAGCACCTGGTGTGGTCTCTGTGAGTGTTACAAGGAACAGCACCTGGTCTGGTCTGGTCTGTGAGTGTTACAAGGAACAGCACCTGGTCTGGTCTGGTCTGTGAGTGTTACAAGGAACAGCACCTGGTGTGGTCTGGGGGGTCTGTGGGTGGCAGAGTGCAGCATAGTTGGCCACTAAGCTCTCTGGCCTGGCTGGCATGGGTGCCACTGTGCAAGACTCTGATGCGTTGGCACTCTGGTCATGCCACTCTAAGGTGCCAGAGGATCAGGTAAGGAACTGGGGATGTCACTGGGTAGCATAGGGTATAGTTTGGAGTGTCACTTGGTAGAGGAGGGGAGTTTGGAGTGTCACTTGGTAGGGGAGGGGAGTTTGGAGTGTCACTTGATGGAGCAGTTGAGGCACCGATAACACGTGGTCATATTACTTAACAGTTCTGGGACATAATTCCTAACCAACTAAACCTAACGAAACCTAACTAACTAAACCTCACCTAACCTAACCTAACCTAATCTCTCTCTCTCTCTCTCGCTCTCTCTCTCTCTCTCTCTCTCTCTCTCTCTCTCTCGGCTCACTCCGTCCCTCCACCACCTTTACCTGTTCCACAATAGCCTGACCTGTATTACACTAGGGAGAGGGGAAGGGTAGGGAGAAGGAGGGGGGGAGGGTAGGGAGGGGTGGGGGGAAGGGTAGGGAGAAGGAGGGAGGGAGGGTAGGGAGGGGTGGGGGGAAGGGTAGGGAGAAGGAGGGAGGGAGGGTAGGGAGGGGTGGGGGGAAGGGTAGGGAGAAGGAGGGAGGGAGGGTAGGGAGGGGTGGGGGGAAGGGTAGGGAGAAGGAGGGAGGGAGGGTAGGGAGGGGTGGGGGGAAGGGTAGGGAGAAGGAGGGGGGGGGAGAATAAGGCGAAAGGAGAGGGAAGAGTATAAGGGAAAAGGAATAAACTTGAATAATGAGCAAGGAATAAAAATGGAGGAAGGTATGATGATGATGATGACAGGTATAAGGACTGCGGATATGATGATGACGACAGGTATAAGGACTGCAGGTATGATGATGATGACAGGTATAAGGAATGCAGGTATGATGATGATGACAGGTATAAGGACTGCAGGTATGATGATGATGACAGGTATAAGGAATGCAGGTATGATGATGATGACAGGTATAAGGACTGCAGGTATGATGATGATGACAGGTATAAGGACTGCAGGTATGATGATGATGACAGGTATAAGGACTGCAGGTATGATGATGATGACAGGTATAAGGAATGCAGGTATGATGACGACAGGTATAAGGACTGCAGTTATGATGATGATGACAGGTATAAGGACTGCAGGTATGATGATGATGACAGGTATAAGGAATGCAGGTATGATGACGACAGGTATAAGGAATGCAGGTATGATGACGACAGGTATAAGGACTGCAGTTATGATGATGATGACAGGTATAAGGACTGCAGGTATGATGATGATGACAGGTATAAGGACTGCAGGTATGATGATGATGACAGGTATAAGGAATGCAGGTATGATGACGACAGGTATAAGGACTGCAGTTATGATGATGATGACAGGTATAAGGACTGCAGGTATGATGATGATGACAGGTATAAGGACTGCAGGTATGATGATGATGACAGGTATAAGGACTGCAGGTATGATGATGATGACAGGTATAAGGACTGCAGGTATGATGACGACAGGTATAAGGACTGCAGGTATGATGATGACAGGTATAAGGACTGCAGGTATAATGATGACAGGTATAAGGACTGCAGGTATGATGATGACACTTATAAGGACTGCAGGTATGATGATGACAGGTATAAGGACTGCAGGTATGATGACGATAGGTATAAGGACTGCAGGTATAATGATGACAGGTATAAGGACTGCAGGTATGATGATGACAGGTATAAGGACTGCAGGTATGATGATGACAGTTATAAGGACTGCAGGTATGATGATGACAGGTATAAGGACTGCAGGTATAATGATGACAGGTATAAGGACTGCAGGTATGATGACGACAGGTATAAGGACTGCAAGTATGATGATGACATATATATGGACTGCAGTTATGATGATGATGACAGGTATAAGGAATGCATGTATAATGATGACAGGTATAAGGACTGCAGGTATGATGGTGATGACAGGTATAAGGACTGCAGGTATGATGATGATGACAGGTATAAGGAATGCAAGTATGATGATGATGACAGGTATAAGGACTGCAGGTATGATGATGACAGGTATGAGGAATGCAGGTATGATGATGATGACAGGTATAAGGAATG
>CAUDMG010002073.1:105000-165000 GCA_958450375.1 Homarus gammarus | reverse complement strand
CAGGAAGGGAAAACATGAGGAGTTAAACCACAAATTATCACAACTTAACCTAACCTAACCTAGCCTAACGTAACCTAACCTAAGCTATCGTGATATATTCTTGAAAAATCTCCACCACACCCCATGTGTACTTCACCACACCCCATGTGTACTTCACCACACCCCATGTGCACTCCATCACACCCCATGTACACTCCACCACACCCCACGTACACTCCACCACACCCCACGTGCACTGCACCACACCCCACGTGCACTCCATCACACCCCATGTACACTCCACCACACCCCACGTGCACTCCATCACACCCCACGTGCACTCCATCACACCCCATGTACACTCCACCACACCCCACGTACACTCCACCACACCCCACGTGCACTCCACCACACCCCACGTGCACTCCACCACACCCCACGTGCACTCCACCACACCCCACGTGCACTCCATCACACCCCACGTGCACGCCATCACACCCCATGTACACTCCACCACACCCCACGTACACTCCACCACACCCCACGTACACTCCACCACACCCCACGTGCACTCCATCACACCCCACGTGCACTCCATCACACCCCATGTACACTCCACCACACCCCACGTACACTCCACCACACCCCACGTACACTCCACCACACCCCACGTACACTCCACCACACCCCATGTGTACTCCACCACACCCCACGTGCACTCCACCACACCCCACGTACACTCCACCACACCCCACGTGCACTCCACCACACCCCACGTACACTCCACCACACCCCACGTGCAATCCACCACAAGTGGGTAACCTGCACCATCATCAATTATATTCTACACACTATGAGCTGTACAGTATGTCTGCCTGTAGTAAAACATAGTGTCATCAAGTGTCACACATATCAGGTGCACCACACACACGGTCAGGTGAGAACAGTGTACAGTACAGGTAATATCCTCGGTGCTCGGTATTTCTCCTCCCTGTACCATCAGCTGCTGCACCATCACACAGTAACTTATGTAGCTCTTTTGGTGGTGGTGGTGGTGGCTGTAGGTACACTGGTGCAACACGTGACCGGGTTATGTAGCACCAGACCACTACGGCACCACCACCACCTCTTGTTCACCAGCTGTCCCAAACACTGTGTCTACTATACCACTACCTAACCTAACCTAACCTAACCTAACCTTAATAGCAACATGTTTCTAGAAATAAACTAAAAACACATAGGATTATATTATTTGTAGATAATTTACAATAATTAGGAAATACTTGTATATTAACACATGTACTATAATCTCTCTTCACTTTATGTATTTTTTTAACAGGTTTATTTACCTAGATTATGTCATAATAATTTCTTTCATTGATAATAATTTGGACAATCTTTCCTTGAACACAAAGATCATATTGCTTATTAATGAGAGCAGAATTTTTTTTACTTGTTTAGAAAGTAATTAATGGTGTCTGATTCCATTCCAGGTAATTGGATACTAATTAATGGGGATTGGATAGTAATTAATGATGTTTGATTCCATTCCAGGGACTACAATGACCACAAGAGCGTTAAGGAACAATCGGGGTCAACCACATCACTCAACTCCTTATCCAGCTACGACCCTAACACCAAGTGAGTCTCTCTCTCTCTCTCTCTCTCTCTCTCTCTCTCTCTCTCTCTCTCTCTCTCTCTCTCTACCATACACCCACACACACACTAAGTCTCTCTCTCTCTCTCTCTCTCTCTCTCTCTCTCTCTCTCTCTCTCTCTCTCTTTCTCTCTCCTCTACCATACACTGATTCATGCTATTTACTATTTTCGTTAGCTACGTCACCACAACAATACGGAGCTAGTAGACGTCTTATACACTGATTCATGCTAGTAGTTACGTCATCACAACAGCTAGTACACTTGTTAGTACCACTTAGTATTAGTTCCTGTTAGTTCTTATACTGGAGAACTGGTCAAATGTAGTCCTGTAGTGTTGTGGTGTGTGTCAAGTGGTTAGTATAGTTCTCAGGTCTGTCTGTCTGTCATGGTGTTTAGAGAACTGCTAAAATTATTGTATTTTTCTTTACGTAATTAAGACATTAGAGACTGTTATGGGATAGCAGCTGAATTTAGAGTAATTAGTTTGATCTTTTTTTTTAATGATCTCCTTTGAAGTTATTCATAGAAGCGAATTCATATAATTTTGTTGAAATAGTTCCAATCCTCAGTAATGAAACTCAACATGCTTCAATATTTCTGTAGTTTAAGATATATAATTAGTTTTTTTTAGTCATATTCAGTATTATTATATTTTGTTATATTATATTAGTAAATATGTACTTTAGTTTTCTTCCTATAACTCAGGAATCCTCTATAATTATGTGGTTGTACTCGCCTCTCGGTGAGCTGTGTGGTAAACAGTGTACTATAGTGTGTGGTGATCCCTGGATGCATGCCAAGAAACAGGTTAGCGAGAAGTACTGCACATTATCAATAAAATAAGTCTTATTTTGTCGATATTTTTAACACTGTCCCAGTTTCTCACGTTTACTACATATGTTAAATTTATCAATGTATAGTTTAACTTGTGTTTAACTTTTATACTGTAAATTGTTTGTCATAATCTCTCGCATTTCCTGTTTATCGTTGTTTACTGTGTGTGTGTGTGTGTACTAACCCAACGTGTGACCCCCATGATGCTTGACCTCACCATAATAACTCAGTATCATCCCAAATATTATTATTCCTCCCAGAAAAGTGTTGGGCTGTGCTTAACTAACTTGGCTTATAATAACGCCCAACCACGTGAACATTGTTGTCACCGGAGCGAACAAGATTTTAGTCTGAACATAACAACGTCACCGAGTTACTGTTGATGACTGTTCGTATAGCTGGCAGATTAATACCTTGACATGTGGTTCATGGTAAATATTTGATGGCCGCGAGGAACTATTATGTACATATGGAAGTCCGTTATATTGAGGATCCGTTAGGTGTGAAACCCCCATTTAGCGGATTATATGGAGATAGAAGTCCGTTATATCAAGGGTCCGTTAGATGTGAAACTTCCATCTAACGAACTAAATGGAAATGAAAGTCCGTTATATTGAGGATCCGTTAGATGTGAAAACCCCCATTTAGCGGATTATATGGAGATAGCAGTACGTTATAAGGAGGTCTCACTGTACCCTCACTAAACCATCCACTAATGTTATTATAACTGTTAATACTGTAACTATTCAGCAAATCTTCGAACATTACATTCTTGAAGTGATATATAAAGTAATTTAACTCTTCCATCAACTGTCATGACCATGGATCACTCTACAATAGTCCTCGATTATATAAAGGAATTACAAGATTTAATCCTCTATTTCCGCTACAAGTTCTGTCCAGCGTAACAACACCTTGACGGAGTGTTTAAGTCTTACCGAGGAACACCTAAAATATTAATTAAATCAGAGGAACACTTCACAAACACGATTAATTACATACATACGACTGAAGACTTTGAGATGTTGGCGGTGAATGGAAGTTGTCACTAGCCGGACCTCCCTAGACGGTTCTAGTGTGATGTTCTTCATAATCATTTTTTTGTTTATTTGTTGGAGATGAGAGATTCTTCCAAAATATAAATAATTGTTTATCAAGAAAAGAGTAAATATCAGATTACTGTGTAAATAAACAGGAAGTTTTTATATAAATAAGTAAATAGATTAATTTACACACAAACACACACACACACACACACACACACACACACACAGTTGCTTACGATAATTCAAGTCAATATTTGATTTTAAACACAGATAAACTAAAGAAATAAATCAAATTATCATGAACGTTGAGGTTTAACATAATGTGAACTCTTAACGTTGAAGAACATGAACCAAGACTAAGATATTAGTAGTTAATTATTGGGTTTAGAGACCAGGGCAGTAGTGTACAGTAGAGAGCCGCCCTACCGTAGCCAGCTGGTGCCGTGGCCGAAGTGCTGTCGCCTCTAACACCATCTTTCATTCTTCTGTCGCCGCCGTCGTGTTCCTCCTGCTGCTGCTACTGCTGCTGCTGCTGCTGCTGCTGCTGCTGCTGCTGCTGCTGCTGCTGCTGTGGCGTCCAAAAAACAGTAGCTTCATCCGAAGACAAGATGATGATAAAGGCAAGGACTCCAGTGGGTATGGTTCCAGAGACTCCCTTGTGTCCTCCTCCAGGGTCAAGGACGAGGTCGAGGCGCCAGGAACCTATAGAAGGACTCGATCTGACCTCAGCGCTGAGCTCATCTCCCGAGTCAACGCTGAACAGAACCACCGCGGGGAGGCCAAGTGGGTCACTGTTGTAACCTAGCGGAGATGTATACTGTACTGTACTGTACTGTACTGTGTTGTACTGTACTGTACTGTACTGTACTGTACTGTACTGTACTGTGTTGTACTGTACTGTACTGTACTGTACTGTACTGTACTGTGTTGCACTGTACTGTACTGTACTGTACTGTACTGTACTGTACTGTACTGTACTGTACTGTGTTGTACTGTACTGTACTGTACTGTACTGTGTTGTACTGTACTGTACTGTACTGTACTGTACTGTACTGTACTGTACTGTGTTGTACTGTACTGTACTGTGTTGTACTGTACTGTACTGTACCGTACTGTACTGTACTGTACTGTACTGTACTGTACTGTGTTGTACTGTACTGTACTGTACTGTGTTGTACTGTACTGTACTGTACCGTACTGTACTGTACTGTACTGTACTGTGTTGTACTGTACTGTACTGTACTGTACTGTACTGTACTGTACTGTGTTGTAATGTACTGTACTGTACTGTACTGTACTGTACTGTACTGTACTGTGTTGTACTGTACTGTACTGTACTGTACTGTACTGTACTGTACTGTGTTGTACTGTACTGTACTGTACTGTACTGTACTGTACTGTGTTGTACTGTACTGTACTGTACTGTACTGTACTGTGTTGTACTGTACTGTACTGTACTGTACTGTACTTTACTGTACTGTACTGTACTGTGTTGTACTGTACTGTACTGTACTGTGTTGTACTGTACTGTACTGTACTGTACTGTACTGTACTGTGTTGTACTGTACTGTACTGTACTGTGGTGTACTGTACTGTAATGTACTGTACTGTGTTGTACTGTACTGTAATGTACTGTACTGTGTTGTACTGTACTGTACTGTACTGTACTGTGTTGTACTGTACTGTAATGTACTGTACTGTACTGTGTTGTACTGTACTGTAATGTGTTGTACTGTACTGTATATGTAGTGGTATTAGCGGACTAACAATTTCATCTTATCTACAGTTCATGTGCTGTACTGTAGTGTCTCGTAGGTAATTCATTTCTACATTAAATGAATCGAGATGTAGAGTCAGGAATATCTCTCTTCAGGACCAAAGTGCTGTATGTGTGTCCAGTTTTGTAATATTAAACCTAGAGTTACATAATCAACCGTACTGTACATGGCTGACGTCACTCTTGTTCTATATCAACGGTTGGTAGGGAGGAGGGTGTGTGTCTGCTCTAACTTACTGTATTTGGGGGCGACCTGTGGGGAAATTTCTCGAATCAATTATAGCAAATAGCATCCGATTGCATTTAGAGAAAAACAAATTACGACTTTCTACATGGGTTTACAAAGGGAAAATCTTGTCTAACAAATCTGCTGACGTTTTTTAGGAAAGTCTTCGAGGTAGTAGATAATGACGAAAATTATGATGTTATTTACTTAAACTTTAGCAAAGCGTTTGACAGAGTACCGCATCAGAGGCTTCTGAGAAAAGTTAAGGCTCTTGTTCATAATCTACATAAACGATCTAGATACTAGGATCAGCAGTGACATGAGCAAGTTTGCAGATGACACCAAAATAGGGCAGCAAATTAATTCAGGGCAGGATGCAAATGCATTACAGGAGGATCTAAATAAACTGCAGGGGTGGTCTGAAAAATGGCAAATGAAATTCAACACTAGCAAGTGCAGCGTACTTAATATTGGAAGAACAAATACTTATAATGTATACAGCCTTAACAACATCAACCTAGAGAAGTCGACTTGTGAAAGAGACCTAGGGGTACTTGTAAGCCCGGACCTACGGCCTAGAAAACAGTGCGTTAATGTTCGAAATAAAGCAAACAGAGTATTGGGTTTTATATCTAGAAGTGTAAGTAACAAGAGTGCAGAGGTCTTATTGCAACTATATCTTGCGCTAGTCAGGCCGCACCTCGATTATGCGGTTCAGTTCTGGTGCCCCTATTATAGAATGGATATAAATTCACTAGAGTCGGTGCAGCGAAGAATGACGAAAATGATTCCGGGACTTAGAAACCCATATCAGGATAGGTTAAAGAAACTTAACTTGCATTCCCTAGAAAGACGAAGAGTGCGGGGAGATATGATAGAGGTATTTAAGTGGGTGAAAGGAATCAATAAAGGGGATATAGATAAAGTTCTTATAATATCCGAGCAGGATAGGACTCGGAGCAACGGATTCAAGTTGGATAAGGTTAGGTTTAGGAGGGAGATAGGAAGAAACTGGTTCATAAATAGGGTGGTGGACGAGTGGAACAAGCTTAGCAGCTTTGTAGTAAGTGCGGGAACTCTGGAAAGTTTCAAAAGGAGGCTAGATAGATTCATGGATGATAGAGAGTGGTAGTAACTCTCGACAGGAGCTGCCATGCACAGGCCAACCGGCCTATTGCAGACTCCTTATTTTCTTATGTTCTTATGTTCTAACACGTGGCAGTGACTGGCTTTACCCAAACAACACGTGGCAGTCAGTCACTGGCTCTCCCCAAACAACACGTGACAGTGACTGGCTTTACCCAAACAACACGTGGCAGTCACTGGCTTTACCCAAACCTTCAACAGTATCAACATCTTTCTTCCTCAGAAGGAATCAAGATATTGCTATTGAAACAAAATTATTTGATACAATACTCAATTATGTTTCTCCCTGTAGCTTATACTTACTGTCACATTACTAAGATCAGTGTTGTTACTCCTGCACTTCCCTGGATCCATAATAAACTCTCCCCTGTTAAACGGATAGGTATGTGTGTTTGACCAACCTAATTACTGTTTATTTACAGCAACTCCAACAAGTCATGGAACAAGTCCCGGCCTGTGTCATGGTCAGCCCAGGACCTGAGAGCTGCTGTTGACGAGGCCAAGGAACAGATCCGCTCATCAAGAGAAGGTACAGTATAATACAGTATAGTATGATACGGTATAGTACAGTACAGTACAGTTTTGTATAGTACAGTACAGTTCAGTACAGTACAGTATAATACAGTACAGTACAGTACAGTACAGTACAGTTCAGTATAGTACAGTACAGTTCAGTACAGTACAGTATAATACAGTATAGTATAATAAGGTATAGTACAGTACAGTTCAGTACAGTACAGTACAGTTCAGTACAGTACAGTACAGTACAGTCAATATTGCCCAAGTTACTCCTACGTTCAATATAACATTTGTACATTATTTATCATAAATATGGTAAAATATTAAGCTGAAGAACTATATTATTATACTTGGCTTATAGATACAGTTTATTAACCCTTTGAGGACGATGGTTTAACCCTACGGGACTGAAAGGGTTAAATATAAATACATGTGTGGGCCTATCAGACCCTGGCGACACCTGCAATATAGGTGTGTCAGGTAGTAAGTGAGCCCAGAGTAAAGTGTTCACAGTAAGTGGCCGCTGTGCTCTTTATGACAGTCGGTTAGAAAACGGACACAACAATAATTCATATCTTTAGTAAGCTTTAAAATTCCTCACCGTTGTTGAATGTACCATATAAACCTTAATTCCAATTGAGTTTTATGTATCTTTGTATATGGTGGAGTATACTGTACTGTATATATGATTTAGCAGCGTTATCTGCATCATCCAAAGGTTAATGTTATTCTCTCTCCCCCTCACCCCCCCAGACTTGCACCGCCTGTATGGTAGCAGCAGGTCTTTGTCGCAGGATGTCGGCAGTCTTGGCGACCTCCGGGGCAGCTCGAATGACTTATCATCATCGAGTAAAGACAAAGACGACGTGTCAGGTTACTCCTCCTTCTCCTCTTACTTAGCCATGCGTACCAAGTCCCCAGCCAGGCCTCCGCTCTCCAGGACATCTTCCCTACAAGGAACTTCTTCTACCTCGTCCTCCGCGAGAAGGGACGAGGAAGAGACAGCAAAACCTATAGTGGAAGACGAACCCAAAACGACGAAAATATCGACCGAATCCAAGACTTCGAAGCCGTCTACCTTACCTTCCGTACCTGAGACTAAATCCTCCAGAGCCTCACTAACACCTATAACCGAGAGCAAGAGTCTTAAGACTTCTTCTCCGCTGCCGTCCATAACAGAGGCTAAACCCCCTAAGCCTCCCTCAAGACTAAAACCGACCATAAAACTTGGTGAGATTAAGGAAACGCTGACGCCCGCGGACAATCCCAGGAAGAGTATCATCAGTCTGAGGGTGAGTTGTCCATCACTGCTTCTCAACATTATAGTAATTTATTTATTATCACTACCAGTTTTTTTTTGTTTTTTTAATTTTCATGTAACTTTTTTTTTCTGTCCTTATATATAATTTTACTAAATTTTTTTGATGGAGAGGATTTTACGGTATGAAGAGATATGTATATAATGATTAGCTAATATACATGAAGGTTAGGTTAGGTTAGGCTGTAAGTTGATGTACAGTGTAGAGTAAACTGCTATACCAGATATCCAAGACAATGTGAACCTGAATACAAGGTTAAATAGCATAGCATCACGTACACACACACACACACACACACACACCATCTGTTCCTTCATATTGGTTTTAAGGGTTTGGATTAATTCCTTACTATGTGATTAGGTTAGGTTAGGTTAGGTCAGGTTAGGTTAGGTTAGGTTAGGTCATGTATATTTGCTAATCATTAAATGGTGTTTCTTACCAATTCAACTGAACTTTTGTTTTTTACACAGATATGTTATTTATTTTGTTCCGTCTCTGATGCCATGTTTATTTACCAGGGCGATGGTAACGGGGCGAGTACAGTAAGTACAGTAGAGTGTTATCGGGGTGTGTGGTGACAGTGTTTGGTCTGTGATACTGTACTGTGCTCTGCTCTGTGTATCATGTAAGGGGCTCTCTCTCTCTCTCTCTCTCACACCATGTTCAATGCTCGAAACGTATATTAGATAATTAGATAAAGTGTCGTTTTAAGTCATAATAATTACACTTTAAATAATACAATGTTATAAACCTCGTTCTATAACTACAATACAGTTTTTATAAGTAACTCACACATTATGTATATCGACAGCGTCTTGTAAAGTATTGTACACATATGAGTCCTGTCACTCTTTCTCTCATCCATGAACCCTGAGACTCATGAACCGTGAGACTCATGAACCTGTGAATCATGAACCCCGAGGCCTCATGAACCTTGTGAATCCGAGACATCACACAGTGCATCATCTATGAACCAAACACCGTGGAATGTCTCGGATTCACATGTTCATGATTCACTGGTTCATGATTCACCAGTTCACGATTCACTGGTTCATGATTCACAGGTTCACGATTCACTGGTTCATGATTCACAGGTTCACGATTCACTGGTTTACGATTCACAGGTTCATGATTCACAGGTTCATGATTCACCGGTTCACGATTCACCGATTCATTAGGTCTCAGGGTTCATGTAGAGCAGAGAGTATTAACAGGACATTATTGGCGGGTGTGTTGTACATATTAATCACTGTATACACCGTTTGGAGGCGGTATAGTCCATAAAATAACGTAAATTTAACCCTAAGATTTTTTGGACTCTGCCGTAAGTGTTTTATAAATATATACACAAAAACAGCTTCTCTTTCTCCTCCCTTGTGTCGTGTCTGGATGCCGTTGGGTAAAATTAGTCTTGTTGATGATGATATAATAATAATCCTTCCTGGCTTTTTATAGATTCGTTTTTACTGTTGTTTTTATACCCAGTTAGTTAAACATCGATATATACTCCAGCTATATGTAAATAGATCTGGAATATTCAATGAGAATTTGATTTTTTTAATGAATAGTTTTTTTGCAATATTTTTTTCTTTGTATTAGTGGATTAAAAATTGTTCTTGAGTTTTTATTATAGGTCGATAGTTATATTTTATCAGAAAGTAGATGATGATGGCACTGAACTTGTGTATAATTTAACTATAATTAACTTTTACGTTACTTCATTTCTTCATAATCTTATACGTTTTGTTTCCTCAATTCTCTATAAATAATTCTTTCAAATAATATCCTTTTGGTTTTATTAGAATTAAAAATGTTTTAATTCTGCAATATAATAATTCACAAACTATGATAACTCAGTAACCATTAATCACTAACTAATCCTCATTACTGGACCTGTTTTAGTTGATAAATTCAATGCCTAATCAGTAACATCAAACCCCGAAGGTTAAACGCAGTGCCCTACAAAGTTACACACTGGGGACATGATAGTAATTACCACAAACCTCCTTCATTGTGTCAACACTTGCAGGAGGTGAAGAGCGAGGATGACTCGGCCGACGCCACCTACGTGATCCAACTCTCTAAACCGAAGAAAGAACCAAAGAGAGTTGAGATTGATCTCCAGTCTGAAGTTGATCGGCTGCAGAAGGAGCTCAAGGAGAAGATTAAACAAGTTGAAGAGATGGCAGAGAGAACTGAGACGTTAGAGAGAGAGAATAAGGAATTGTTGACCAAGAAACCCAAGTTTGGTGACGTGAGGAAGCAAGCCGAGTTGACCAAGATGCAACAGAAGGTACGTAACAGTAACTGAACTATTATCAACACGGAACACAAGGTAAGTAATAAGGAACATTAGTAACTGAAATATTAACGTAAAAATACAAAAACAAAAAATAATCGTCTTTAAGGTGGGCCATTCAGACCCTGGTGACACCTGTTTAGGTGTGTCAGGTAGTAAGTGAGCCCAGAGTAAAGTGTTCACAGTAAGTGGCCGCTGTGCTCTTTATGGCAGTCGGTTAGAAAACGGACACAACAAACACTTATATTGTATATGTGTGTTATATGTGAGTGTGTTTTACAGTATGTGAGTGTGTTATATGTGAAAGCTTTTATATGCTAAATAGGGATAATTGTTAATGAATTTTAACTAATAACCAAGACGTTAATTGTACTTACTGCATTGATTTTTTGGCAACAAGATTTGAAATAATAAGTTTGATTGATGTTAAGTTGTAGTAAAACACTGTAATGCATGGGATACACACACACACACACACACACACATGAATCACTATATAACCAAACTATATAACAACATTGCAGTTTGATGATCTAAACGATGACATGAAAACAAAGAACAAGGAAATTAAGGATCTTAAGAAGGAGATTGACAAGAGACCGCTGCCCAAGGACGTCGAGAAGACCATGGAGGTGAGTCATGGCCCTTGTCCCTAGTCGTGGTCCCTGCCCCCTGCTCTAGTCGTGGTCCCTGCCCCCTACCCTAGTCGTGGTCCCTGCCCCCTACCCTAGTCGTGGTCCCTGCCCCCTACCCTAGTCGTGGTCCCTGCCCCCTACCCTAGACGTGGTCCTTGCCCCCTACCCTAGTCGTGGTCCCTGCCCCCTACCCTAGTCGTGGTCCCTGCCCCCTACCCTAGTCGTGGTCCCTGCCCCCTACCCTAGTCGTGGTCCCTGCCCCCTACCCTAGTCGTGGTCCCTGCCCCATACCCTAGTCGTGGTCCCTGCCCCCTACCCTAGTCGTGGTCCCTGCCCCCTACCCTAGTCGTGGTCCCTGCCCCCTACCCTAGTCGTGGTCCCTGCCCCCTACCCTAGTCGTGGTCCCTGCCCCCTACCTGTAGACAAACTGAACCTGGGTCACATGTGTACTTGACTGTATAGTTTACCTTCAGTCCCCCGGTATGTTATTATGAGTGACAACGATTCCTCTCCTCCTTCTCTACCACAGGACCTCAGATCCAAGCTACAAGCGGCGGAACAACTGTGTGAAGAACTCATGGACGAGAATGAGGATTACAAGAAAGAGATCCGAGCTCTGGAGGACGAGATCGAGGAGATGCAAGACAACTTCAGGGAGGAACAAGCTGACGAGTACCGAGACCTGAAGCGGGAGTTGGAACAAACGGCCAAGAACTGTCGCGTCCTTCAGTTTAAACTAAAGAAAGCTGAGAGACGATCTGATCACGTAAGACGACCTTCCTGCCGAGGCTCTTGAGTGTTACCTTATAACTTTTATTGTATTATGAAGAAAAGGCATTAGTATTTATTAATGATTTTGTCTGGTATATGTGTGTTGTGTTGTGTGTATATAAATTTGATATTTTATTTCATTAATTATAAAAACATCTTGGGTTTAAAAGTAATTACTAGAACATTACCAAAATATACCATCTTCACTATAAAAAAATTATAATTCCTGCATAAAATTGAGTACAATTATCGACGATATAGATATTTAAGACCTGTTCCTGGAATTATATACGTGTTAGTTAAGTCACCATTGGCCATATTAATAACCTGAAACAAGCCTCAACTGTAATGTATAAATATAGATATTATAACTTTCTAACAACCTCTTATTTATAACACAGACGTTGTATGCTAATAAAGACTCTTACGTCACAGCTGGAGCGAGATAAGGGCGAGATAGAGGACAAACTGAAAGAGCTACAGGTGGGTGAGGGTGACGTAGAGAGAGCAGAGAAGATCAAGATGTTGGAGAAGGAGGTCAACCTGGCCAAGGATGTGAGTGACGTCACGCTTGTTTACAGCTACGTCACTGTTATGAGAGCGACTAGTCACCCCCTGTGCTTAACCCTTTGAGGACGATGACAACCCTTTGAGGACGATGACTTAACCCCTTGAAAACGATAACTTAACCCTTTGAGGACGATAACTTAACCCTTTGAGGACGATGACTTAACCCCTTGAAAACGATAACTTAACCCTTTGAGGACGATAACTTAACCCATTGAGGACGATGACGTAACTCTTTATGAACGATGATTTAACCCTTTGTGAAGATATAGCAATAGTTTAGTTGATGCATCACGTCTGTACTCTAATACAGTTGATGCATCACGTCTGTACTCTAACACAGTTGATGCCTCACGTCTGTACTCTAACACAGTTGATGCATCACGTCTGTACTCTAACACAGTTGATGCATCACGTCTGTACTCTAACACAGTTGATGCATCACGTCTGTACTCTAACACAGTTGATGCCTCACGTCTGTACTCTAACACAGTTGATGCCTCACGTCTGTACTCTCACACACACACAGGTCTCCATGAAGATGCACGACGAGATGGAGAAGATGAAGTCACAGCTCGAGTCTGCTGAACAAGACAAGAAGAAACTGAGTGAGAAAGTCCTCGACAAGCCAGTCAGACCGGGCGGTAAATACAGTGTAAGTTATGGAGATATATTACTTAACGACCCCGAGAATATTAAGGAAACGTTAGCAAGGAAAATCAGCTAGGGAATGTCAGCAAAGGAATGTCAGCAAGGGAAGGGAACGTAAGTTTAAGGGAACGTCAGGTTAAACTGACGTTCCCTTAAGCTGATGTTCTCTTAAGCTGACGTTCCCTTAAGCTGACGTTCCCTTAAAATGACGTTCCCTTAAATAAGCTGACGTTCCCTTAATTAAACTGAGTTCCCTTAAGCTGACAGTCCCTTAACAAATGTCAGCGATACTCTGAAGATCATATAGATCATTACTTGACGAATAATATCAACCTTGAATGACAAACTCAGAACCATTAGGAAAAACTCTCATAACACTAATGTATCAATGGTGTTTTTTTTATATTGTCCTTCCATAAGACGACTGAGGAGATACAGTATTAATTAGAACCGAGAGAACTATTAATGAGGCAGTTACTTAACGGCCATTAAGATATACAACCTTATTTTATGTATTCAATAAAGTCTATATAAATTAGAATGAAATATAATAGCCTGGAATAAAGGCCCATTAAACTAGATGATATATTTCTCCCTAAAATAATACAGGGTGTCCATAAATGATTACCCTGATTAAAACATCGTCTACCACTGTTTTTAGGGTAATCATGATATGGAAAAGAGAGAGAGAGAGAGAGGAGGAGGGTTGCTGGATGTAGGAGAGAGGAAGGAGAGAGACAGAGATATTAATGTGTTTGGTGTTGGCGGCAGCGGTCACAGATGATGGGTCGTCAGGGCAGCCAAGACAACACAGACCAACTGATGAGGGACCTACAGGACGCTGGCGAGAGGGAGCAGGACCTCAAGGATCAACTTAAATTCGCCGAGGAGGAGGTGAGCAGGAGGTGGAGGTGGAGGTAAGAAGGAGAAGGAGGGTGAGGAGGAGGAGGTGAGGAGGAGGAGGTAAGAATGAGGAGAAGGAAGAGAATGGGGTGAGGAGGAGGAGGCAAGAATGAGGAGAAGGAAGAGAATGAGGAGGAGGAGGTGGAGGTGAGGAAAAGTAGAGGGAGATGAGGAATAGGAGGAGGAGGAGGAGGTGATGGGAAGGAGGGGGAGGTGAGGAGGAGGAGGAGGGGGAGGTGAGGTTGAGGTGGAGGTGAGGAGGAGGAGGGGGAGGTGAGGTTGAGGAGGAGGTGAGGAGGAGGAGGAGGGGGAGGTGAGGTTGAGGTGGAGGTGAGGAGGAGGAGGGGGAGGTGAGGTTGAGGTGGAGGTGAGGAGGAGGAGGGGGAGGTGGGGAGGAGGAGGGGGAGGTGAGGTTGAGGTGGAGGTGATGGGAAGGAGAGGGAGGTGAGGTTGAGGTGGAGGTGAGGAGGAGGAGGAGGAGGAGGTGAGGAGGAGGAGGGGGAGGTGAGGAGGAGGAGGGGGAGGTGAGGAGGAGGAAGGGGGGGGGGACGTTAAGCGGTATCACAAGACGGGTGAGGAGTTGATAGGAAAGATTAAAAGGAACCAATTCAGATTAACGAGAACACAAAGGTCCTGTTAGTCGTTGTTGTCTTGTGTGGTGTGAGACAAGACATTGACGTTTCTGTTTATCAATAGTTAGTGATTCACCACACACAGTCAGAGACGTGTAATAATGTTATCTGTAATTCGTTATTTAGTTCAAAAATTCTGTCTATAATATTTTCTTCTCTCCGTCAGACTAAAAACTTACGGAAGAAAATATCTCGAGTCGAGGAGGAGAACGAGACACTGGCCCTCCAACTCAAGAAGATGAGTAACAAGGCCAAGGCGAACAGGCAGAGATCTATAGAGCGTTCAGGGTCTCTGGAGAGATCTAGTTCAGTGGAGCGAGGATCACTGAGTCGTCAAGGCTCCACCGAGAAGCCTCCAGCCAAGGAACCTGACGAAGGCATCACCGAGGACCTGGATCCTACTGAACTAAAGGTTGATAAACTAGAGTCTCTCTCTCTCTCTCTCTCTCTCTCTCTCTCTCTCTCTCTCTCTCTCTATGCAGATAGATGGAGAGGTGTGTGTATTTTCTAGAGTGTGTTAGGTTAGTTTAGAGGCTGGGTTAGGAGTCGTTATGAATCCATGTTTATATGGTTAGGTTAGGTTAGGTTAGGTTAGGTTGCATGATTAAAGCTCTCATAAGTTGTTATTTATGAAATTATTATATCATGTTGCTTGAGTATAACATATAGTTGTGACCCGCAGCTCCAGCTTGAGTTAAATGAACAAGAATCATCTGTACTGAGGCGGAAGATCGAGGGTCTGGAGTCTGAGAACGAGCGACTACAGAAGGAGATTAAGGGGATGCTCTCTCCTACAGACACCAAGACCAACAAGGTATAGACGTAGACTAATTTACAAAGGTGTCAGGGCGATGCCTTGTTCTGTAGGTCTTGTATGAGGCTGTGTCTACTGTACTGTAATGACACAGAGTTTTGGGGAGTACGGTTCTAACGTCTTTTCAGCTAAATTTGTGAGTATTTATCCTTATTAAAATATTAAAGTTTTAATATAAATTTCATAATCATTTAGTTTTTCATACTTGGTTGACGAATCTCATATATTTTAAGTTAAATTTATGAGTATTTATTCTTCCCCTGAAAAAATGCATTGTTGTTTAATATTTTCTGAAGACTTGATGACCACAATACTATCTTTTCCTGACACCACTGAAAGGTTGATATGGGGCTAGACCTAAAGAAGCTGGAGAAGGAGACGGAGATACTAAGGTCGAAGATACAGACCGTGGAGGGTGAGAACGAGCGACTGTGTGATGAAAACAAGAAACTGCAGCTGAGGGTAGTGAAGCGCCTCCCTCTGTCTGGTACTGAGAGCAGCTACATTGAGAGACAGGTGGGTGGGTGTGTGTGTGAGTGTGGGTGGGTGGGTGTGTGGGTGGATGTGTGGGTAGGTGGGTGGGTGGGTGAAGAGTATGCTTAATAAGTTATGTGATTGGTTGATATACCTGCAGGTGATGGAGGATAAGGTGCGTCGCTTAGAGAAGAAGTTGAAGGATGCCAACGAGAAGCTCAAGACGGCGCAGGTGAACGCTGCCGTGGCTGCGTCAGGAAGCGAGGCTGAGGGTAAGAACACAGCATCCAGTAGCTCAGAAGTGTTACAGTTAAAACAGGAAAAAGATCATCTACAGAGTGCAGTGACGGAAAAAGGCGATGAGATTAGTGACTTGAAAAAGAAACTCAACGATTTACAAGGAAAATATGACAAGATCTTCAAGGACAGCGAAGACATGAAGAAATCCTCCGCTTATAAAGACAGAACTCCTAAGATACCAAAAGACTTTACACCAAAGGCGACCTTGATAAAATGGGTGAATGAACTAGAGACAGAATGTGGTAAGTGGCACTGATGTTCCCCCCACCCGAGGAGGACTGGTGCTGGGGCCCCTAAGCATGGCCGGGATACATCCCGTATTTTCAGTTCTGACTAAATGATTATTTCATCTTTATTTTACATTGTGCATTTTCCATTATGTTACAGTTTTATTGATTTTTACTTTATAATTACACCTGCGGTTATGATTCCTACAGAATGAACTTGATAATAATTCAGGTTGAGTAATAATAATAATAGTGTTAGCATTATCATTATTATTATTATTAATACTTCTACTATAAGCCTGAGTTTATCCCACTAATGGAGTGCTCGGTTAAGTTAGGTTAGGTTAGTCTATTGAGTCTTATTATTACACTTAACCTAACCTAAGCTAACTTAACCTTGCATGAGCACTAGCTAAATGCCCTCCCCCCCCTCCTTCACTTACCCACACAGTATTCATTCATCCTCTAACGAAGGTGTCTTATTCATCCACAGCCAAGCTTAATGTCAAACTAAAATTCATGGAAACAGAGAAACAAGTCTTAGACGAGATGAGTTGTGGTAAAAGAGATGCTAATAAAGCTCTAGATGGGGAGATGTGTCACATGCTGTTCACTGAGAGAGAGGCCCTCGTGGTGGAGAACTCCGGCCTTAAAAACAAACTGGATTATAAGGGCAATGAGGCGAGGCAACTGAAGCAAACAGTACGGGAGCTTGAAGAAGAGATAAATGCTTTACAGGAGAAGCTTAAGAGCCATAAAGAGACAGAAGCCAAGATGAATGACATTATCACCTCAGATGAATGGAAGTTTAAACAGCCGCTAGATTTCACCCCTAAATCTGTCCTTATAAAAATGATAAATGATTTAAATAAAGTTTGCGGTAAGTGTTGTGATGGAAGACTATATAGTTGCCTCCTGATGAAGCTTTGGTAGAGACGTATATACCGTGTTGAAGTCCAAGATCAATGTGTAGATGCTGTTGTTTGATCACTGTGCTCGGGTCCTCAAAAGTTGGTCGCATACAGACAGACACACAACATGAAGCGGTATTGCGTCCCTCTTCTCTCCCCACTCAAGAAACTCTCCCATCAGAACTGTAGACGATTAAGTGTATAAGTGTGTCAGATATTGTATAAACACGAAACAACAGTGAAGACTCAAGAACCGTCTCTGATCGGCTGGAAAATTTGGTTGCCCTGTATCAACATTGGCCTTTGTACTGGATCTAATCTTCCCCCATCACCCCTCAGCGTTCCCCCATAGGTCCCCCATCACCCCCCAACGTCCCCCTACTAGGTCTCAGCTCCCCCTCACCCCACCAGCGTCCCCCTACTAGGTCTCAGCTCCCCCTCACCCCACCAGTGTCCCCTACTAGGTCTCAGCTCACCCCACCAGCGTCCCCCTACTAGGTCTCAGCTCCCCCTCACCCCACCATCGTCCCCCTACTAGGTCTCAGCTCCCCCTCACCCCACCAGCGTCCCCTACTAGGTCTCAGCTCCCCCTCACCCCACCAGCGTCCCCTACTAGGTCTCAGCTCTCCCTCACCCCACCAGCGTCCCCCTACTAGGTCTCAGCTCCCCCTCACCCCACCAGCGTCCCCTACTAGGTCTCAGCTCCCCCTCACCCCACCAGCGTCCCCCTACTAGGTCTCAGCTCCCCCTCACCCCACCAGCGCCCCTTACTAGGTCTCAGCTCCCCCTCACCCCACCAGCGTCCCCCTACTAGGTCTCAGCTCCCCCTCACCCCACCAGCGTCCCCCTACTAGGTCTCAGCTCCCCCTCACCCCACCAGCGTCCCCCTACTAGGTCTCAGCTCCCCCTCACCCCACCAGCGTCCCCCTACTAGGTCTCAGCTCCCCCTCACCCCACCAGCGTCCCCCTACTAGGTCTCAGCTCCCCCTCACCCCACCAGCGTCCCCCTACTAGGTCTCAGCTCCCCCTCACCCCACCAGCGTCCCCCTACTAGGTCTCAGCTCCCCCTCACCCCACCAGCGTCCCCCTGCTAGGTCTCAGCTCCCCCTCACCCCACCAGCGTCCCCCTACTAGGTCTCAGCTCCCCCTCACCTCACCAGCGTCCCCCTACTAGGTCTCAGCTCCCCCTCACCCCACCAGCGTCCCCCTACTAGGTCTCAGCTCCCCCTCACCCCACCAGCGCCCCTTACTAGGTCTCAGCTCCCCCTCACCCCACCAGCGTCCCCCTACTAGGTCTCAGCTCCCCCTCACCCCACCAGCGTCCCCCTACTAGGTCTCAGCTCCCCCTCACCCCACCAGCGCCCCCTCCACCCCCAAATTACCACCAGTATTAAACTAACCGGTGATGACTCTGGTAACACGAGTATAATTGGTACATCTTGACTGTCTGTGTCTGTTAAGAGTGTTTGGATAATTGGACTCCTAATAATAAACGTGAGAAGCTGATGTGATCAACTTTTGTTTTGGCCTCTAACACATAGTAGAGAAAAGAGGGAAGTACAGAAGGTAGAGAAAGTAGAGAAAAGAGGGAAGTACAGAAGGTAGAGAAAGTAGAGATAATAGAGAAAGTAGAGAAAAAATAGTAGAGAAAGTAGAGAAAGTTCCCCCCTAATAGTTTGTGTTTTGTCCCATGGTTTGACTCCTTGTAACATCACGTCAATATTATCATACTGTAAGGGTATTGAACTTAAGTTTCTTGATCTTTTTAGGTTCATATTGTTAAAGTTTACCATCGTCCACAACATCACCTTCAACGTATACTCACCCTCCTTCCCTTCCCTCCTCCTTCCCTTCCCTCCTCCTTCCCTACCTTCACCCTCCTCCTTCCCTCATGAAGACACAGGTGAGGTAACAGGACCTTTGTTAACGAGTGCACCTGTATATATATTTCTGTTTACTAATAATACCAAAGTGAGAAAAAAATCTCTATTTGAGGGAAATTCTGGCCATGTGGATTGGACTAGTCCCTTGACGATTAAAGTTTAACAATATGAACCAGAGTTTATAATGTACAGTATAGTGCAGTACAGTTGACCCAGAGAAGTACAGCGGCTAGTTTTTCCCATACCCTTCCTGTGAGCGGTAGTGCAAAAAGGATTCCAGAGTAGAGGCCACAAAGGGTGTGTACAACTAACCCCCGTGGTCAGCCCAGAGAGAGGTGACGGTTCTGGTGTTGGTGATAACGCCAAGTACTGTACTGTGTCAGCGCCCTGGTGGGGATACAGCTCATGGTCCCACTAATGTTGATCTGTTCCGTCGTCCTTCTGTCAACACAACGACCACTGACGTCAACCTATATAACCAATCATTATGGTTAAAGACAGACAGACAGTCAGACAAGTATCCAAGACGCATATATACTTCGGCAGAATACATAAATAAAACTACACTCACGTCATCCTACACCAACATAATATATATCTGAGCATAAATATAAGAGAGACAGACAGACGAATATTCAAGACACACACATATATTTAGGTGCATTACATAAATAAAAGAGAAATAAAGAAGCAATAAGTTACATAATATATTAATTAAGACAGGTAGGACCATAATACTGTATACAGGTAACCTGGTCAGCCTTCACAGTAATGAGAGAGGACGACAGGTGTTGAGAGCTGGACAGAGACCATCACAGGGACCTCAAGTTAACATACTAGGTTAAGTTGTCTAACATTTATCATCTTTAACTCGGCCAAAACACTCGACGATCACATAATGTAAATATACACAAACTGCCTTACAGATGTTAGTCGTGATCACTTGAATGTTTTTATTACCACAGGAGCAGTGACCTTACCTGTGGGACCTAACCTAACCTAACCTAACCTAACCTAACACATCAACAAGTGTGGATAATGTTATTGTGATAATAGAAACAAACTTTTATTTTATTGAGAATTGTATTAATACATTGCTATTTAATGTCAATATTGTCATGAAGAATTGTTATTTATTTAATTTCTATTCATTTATCATTTATATATTTAACCATTCATTCAGGTTTGGCTGTTCACAAGATATTCTTCAATAAATGATCTTTCGGAAAATAATTTGTATATATTCCTGATGAATCAACATTGTTTTGATGGAGTTTCTGTTCCTCTCTCTGCCACGCCTCAATCCTCTGCCTCGTGTTTACTGTTCCTCTCTCTGCCACGCCTCAATCCTCTGCCTCGTGTTTACTGTTCCTCTCTCTGCCACGCCTCAATCCTCTGCCTCGTGTTTACTGTTCCTCTCTCTGCCACGCCTCAATCCTCTGCCTCGTGTTTACTGTTCCTCTCTCTGCCACGCCTCAATCCTCTGCCTCGTGTTTACTGTTCCTCTCTCTGCCACGCCTCAATCCTCTGCCTCGTGTTTACTGTTCCTCTCTCTGCCACGCCTCAATCCTCTGCCTCGTGTTTACTGTTCCTCTCTCTGCCACGCCTCAATCCTCTGCCTCGTGTTTACTGTTCCTCTTCTTTGTCCTGTTATTATTGTTGTTTATTTTTCTCTCACTTTTACTCTCGTGTCTCATGTTGATCCTGTGGTCAATCCTCGTCTCCCATGTATTAATAAAACTTACTCTATATTCACTGTTACTAATTAAAATAACTCATCCTCAACCACTGAATACTTCCTGTAACCTAACCTAACCTAACCTAACCTAACCATCCTGTTCCTGTGTTGTATCTTTATTACCTACCCTTGTTGCCTGCATCTCCTCCCTCCCTCCTACCCTCCCTCCTCTCCCCCCTCTCCCTCCCCCCACCGCCTGAACCTACAGCAAGCCTACACGTGTCGCTGAAGGAGGCGGAGAAGAAAAAGAAGGGTCGGCCGAGCTCAGAGGACCTGACAAACATACGTGACTTGGAGGACAAGTTAGGGCGTGAGAAGGAGCGAACTGAAGAACTTTCTCGACAACTGAAGGAAGAACGTGAGAAGCTGGATAAACCTTTAGCCAATAAACGTGAGTCTTCAGTAGACCTAACCTAACCTAACCAAGTCTAATCTAACGTGACCTGACATGACCTGTTCTAATCTAACCTAACCTGACATGACTTGTTCTAATCTAACCTAACGTGACCTGACATGACCTGTTCTAATCTAACCTAACCTGACATGACTTGTTCTAATCTAACCTAACGTGACCTGACATGACCTGTTCTAATCTAACTTAACCTGACATGACGTGTTCTAATCTAACCCAACCTGACCTGTTCTAATCTAACCTAACCTAACCTGACATGATCTGTTCTAATCTAACGTAACCTGACATGACCTGTTCTAATCTAACCTAACCTGACCTGACCTGACCTGCCCTAACCTAACCTGTGAAGACCAACAGACATACACACGAGACTTATTGGATGATGAGTATACAGACTGACAGACTGTGTGTGTGTGTGTGTGTGTGTGTGTGTGTGTGTGTGTGTGTGTTTGTGTGTGTGTGTGTGTGTGTTTGTGTGTGTGTGTGTGTGTTTGTGTGTGTGTGTGTGTGTGTGTGTGTGTGGTTAATGAAAAGTTGAAATACCACAATACTGGAAAAAATATAAATGACCTGCCTGATCTTGTATGATTTAGACCTACAGTACAGTGCAAGAGTGACATAAATTACTGTAAGTTGGTCCGGATCAACTACTACTACTACTACTACTACTACTACTAATAATAATAATGATAATAATAGCCCATCATCCTACTGGTCCACAGGATGGTCTGGAGGCCGCGAGGACGACCTCCGACGGTACGAGGAGCGGATAACCTCCCTGAAGAAGGAGCTGAGCCAAGAGAAGGAAAGAAGCGAGGAACTGAAGGTCAAGATGGGGGAAGGATCTCAGGTTGGGTTTGAGGAACTTCGCTCAGCACAAACTGAGAAACACAAACTTCAGAAAGAGGTAAACACGACCTGACATACAGTACTGTACACGTCATACTTTTATACTTTCCAAATGATTGTTGAAAAATAAATATTATTTTCCAGGTAAAAGTAACATAAGGTTGTATTTATATGAAAAAGGCAAACTATCAAATTAAATATATTCAGATGACATTAAAAACAACAAATTCAAATGAGAATATAAGTCGAACAGTGAAGTTAAGTGTAATTAATATAACAACAATTAATTATAATACATAATTTAGCTAAATTACATATAAGAATACAAGAGTCCGACAGCTGTAGAAATTAACCTTTAAATAATACAAATAAATCCCTACATCAAACATTATGTAGCGCTGTAGCTAAAATTAAACGGCTTAACCACAACAATAGACCAATATTAGTGTTTACTTACCCAGCTGTCGACGGCACAGCAGACCGCCACCATCCTGGAGAAGAAACTGAAGGAGACAGAAGAGAACCTCAAGCTGGCGGAGAGAACAGAGAAGAAAAACAAATCTGCTGTTGACAAGTTGGAGTCCAAGGTTAGTGAGTCACTCTATCACCCACGACTTGTACCGTGTGTGTGTGTGTGTGTGTGTTCAGTATATAAGTGGCGCTGTTCCTCGATAATCAACGTTTAGAAATTATTGAGGTAAAGGAATTATTACACAATATTATAATCAGAGGGAAGGATTGTCTCGCACTGTAATACTTAATGTACAGTCTCGTTCAAGATTCTTCGAACACTGCTGGCAACTCAAGGCTGTTTGTTTACTATAGTACGTCGTAAAAATTATGAATGAATGTAAAAGTGATCGGTGATTGGTTACATAGTTCACCGTTGCTTAATTAATGGTTGGGCTTTGTTGTTTCGTATTATATTATGCTACGTACTATAGTAAACAAACGGCCTTCAGTTGCCAGCTGTCAGAGTTCGAAGATTCTTGAGCGAGACTACATGATCTAATATAACAGCTTAAAGACCTTAGTTGTTGAAGTGCAATAATAGCTTTGAATATAAAAACAATCTTGAAATAATTTATGACACGAACAAACAAAATAACTTATGACACGAACAAACAAAATAACTTATGACACGAACAAAAACTTCGAAACAAATATTAGTTTTATTTTCATGAGTAAAACAAAAGCAGATAAATTAAGTATTGTATAACACATGACAACAGAAGCTGACATAGAAGGTGAGTTACTGTACATACCTCTGTTTAACGGACTATGGAGAGGAAAGTACGTTATATCGAGGGAACTTTAGATGTGAAACCTCCATCTAACCAACTATATAGATATGAGTCCGTTATATCGAGGGTCCGTTAAATGTGAACTCCCCATCTTACGGACTATGACAGGAGAAAAGTCCGTTATATGGAGGTTACACTGTACCCGGAACAAGGCCACTACAGTGATGTAATTTGACTTCTTTACATTATTACTTATTTTCTTTCTTTAATACACAATCTTTTATTTATTTTTCATTTTTCATGTAATTAAAAAAAAGTAATTGAAAACGTAGTAAAATTCTTGATTATGTAATCCTAAAGAACTTTTAACTTTTTTGCATGATGAGTATAATGTAATGTCTACTTGTGGTTTTCGTAATAATACAAGTGAAGTATGTGTGTATACTCAAGTTTATATTCTGATCTGTGTACTGTATGTTGGTGTATGTATAACTCTCTTCAGATTATTCCTTAAATCTTATACACAACTGAATATATTTATTAAGGATAGTAATAAATATTCTTTTGATTTAACAAATATATTCCATTCTTATTCCTTTTCTAATTATTCCTGTTTCTTAACTCTGCATGGCTCTCTCTCTCTCTCTCTCTCTTCCATCCATCCATCTGGACTGCTACTTGGTGTTACTGGACGCTCCTTGGACGTAAACATGGGGCTGTATGTCACCCAACGAAACGTTCCTTAATGTCTGTGGGAACGTAACAGCTGGATGAGGAGAAGAATAACTTGACTGTTGCTGAAGATCGGCAAAAGGAGTTGACAGCGTCTTGGTTTAAGGAACGAGACAGCCTCAAACAGGAACTTATTGAGAACAAGAAACTGAGAGAGAAAGCCGAGCGTGAACTACGAACTACAAAGAAAGCTCGTGATAGTATGGTGAGGAGCTGGGCCATGGTGGGGTCTGACTGACTGACTGGTAGCATGTGTTTAATCACGTTATACGGAGTCTTGAGTGGTCTTCTGTAAGCTAAAGAAGGTTTGGGTAAATCACTGACTATAGATAAACTAAGACACAAGGAGGAACTTTATTACTGTGAAAGACATGTAAAAGTTTATATGAAATGTATAGAAAATGAAAAATATCTTGGCTCTTTATGAGGACGTTTATTATTCACGTAAAAGTGTGAATTTCTTGTTGTTTGTCTGTCTTGATGGGGTTGGTGACTGGTTAGGTTAGGTTAGGTTACGCTGATATCATAATGGTAGTAAGAAACAAAATTGTTGTGATAAGATAAACAAAACTTTCGGTACTCAATTACAAATACAAAAAAAAAGGTAAATATTATGGAAATTCAGTCCTATATGTGCATGAGAAAATCTGTCTTACCTTTCTCTAATAACTACTACGTGTGTGTTTATGTTCTAGTCTCTATTTCTATACAATATCTATATCAACAAGTGAAAAGAGTAGGTGAAACTTGTAAAAACTTGCCCGAGAAACATTGTAAAGTTCTCATATAGGTTTACGTTTACTTCACTGCAGAGTTTCATATCATTCTTCGTTAATTGTAGGAAATGAAGCTGGAAGACGAGAAGAGACGAGGAGACGAGGTGCTGTTGGGTAAGAGGAAGGACAACGAGGTACTGAATACTCTCAAGACGGAGAAGGAGGAACTGGCGTCAGAAGTAGAAGAACTTAAAGACACCATCACTAAGGTAGACCACCATCTTGTCTCTCACCACAACTCAGTCTTCTTGTTTTATGGACCCTATAAACTTTGTGTTACAGAATAATAACAGAAATATTAATGGTCAAAGTTGAGGGTAGGAGGGCCAGGGGAAGGCAGAGACTCGGATGGTTGAATGAAATTATAAACTGGGTCCCCAGAGAGATACAAAACCTTAGAGAATTGTTAACAACAACACAGGAACGTTTAGAGTGGAGGACTGTGGTCGCCAACCCTCAGATAAAAGGACGGTTCTCTGATTGATTGATGTTACAATCACGGAAAAAATGTTCGCTCCTGTGGTGAAACTGGGTCAAGGGAATGAATCATCGATGTTATTTACACCTGATTTTGTGTGTGTGTGTGTAATAATAATAATAATAATAATAATTAACGGTTTATTGAAGGAGCTTGGCAGCCAGAAGGCTGAAAATATACAGTTACATATTTGGGGAATGGGTGTGTGTGTGTGTGTGTGTGTGTGTGTGTGTGTGTGTGTGTGTGTGTGTGTGTCTTGTTATATTAAAGTTATTACCTTCCTGTAATTTTTCTCCTGCAGATGGAAAAGGCGAAGGATACGTCTGGCAGCAAACAAAAGCGGGAGATGGAGGCTGTCAGGAAGGAGAACGAAGACCTCACCATCCGCATGAATACTCTGGAAAGTGAACTCAAGGTTTGTGTTATAGTGCCCAACATTCCCTGTACCCTTCTGCACGTTCTAAAAGCTTACTATGACAAGCCCTGTACCTCAAAATAGAAGGTTTCAGTATAGAGGTTTAGGATTACTTTCAAAATATGTTTGGTTTGTTCTTTTGTTACTGTGAGCGATATTTGACGATGTCGTGTTATCCCTCAGGCGGAGCAGAAGCGGCGGGAGCGACTAGAGAAGGAGGCAGGAATCCTCAAGAATAACGCTAAGGCTGATGCCGAGCTTAAGAAAGTGAAGGAAGAGTTGGAGTCTCTTCACAAAGAGTACAAAGGTTAGGTCTGGTAGAGCTTTGGGAACCTGGCGCTTAACTCCAGAAAAATGAGAATTTTTTTATTCTATTACATATTAACCTTTTAAATAACTCTTTCTGAAGATTGACGTAAGGATAGTTTTACTCTCAAAGATATATAGTTATTTATTGATACAAATATTTATATATGTACGGGCCCCTATAAAATTCATGTCGCCTCTCCTCCTCAACCATGAACCCCGGAGAATCAGACTCGTGAACCCGAAACATTTATGGATAGAATAATGCATCAGTGTCTACTGCTTCGGGTTCACGAGTCTGAATCTCGGGGTTCATGGTTCAGGAGGAGAGGCGACACATGGGAGAGCTGCCTTAGTTTAACGAGGAACTGCGGATCAAGACAATAGTTATTTGAGTCACTCGTCCTATCAGAGGTTTGGTTTCTATTTCAGATTTAGAGAAGGTGAAGGGACAGGAGTCGAAGAAGAGACAAGAGTTACAGACCAAATATGATCTACTGGAGGAAGACTTTGTTGTTCAGAAAGCTCAGGTACAATAGCGGGAAATATGCCTTTCATAACCTAACCTAACCTAACCTGTGTCTCTAATGAAGTATAACACATGGCTCCTTCCTAATACAAGATTAATAGTTTCATACATGACTAATCTAAAGTAAATGTTGAAATATGTATACAAGAAATCCTTTTAATTTTCTTTAAGGTGAAACAGTGGATAGGATGAGGCCTTACTTCGGATTATCTAACACACTCTAGACTCAGATATTTGGAAGAATATTTTTGTAGTTTTAGGTCTTTATTTACTTCCTCTACATAAAGACTATATTTCAATTCTTATACACACAATTTATAGCCTCACGCTGTCATTTCCACACAATAACTACACTCATAATAGTTGTCTAGAAGTAATATGGAAGTTAGATGCTTAAGGGAACGTCCGTTTAAGCTGACGTTCCCTTCCCTTGCTGACATCCCCTTGCTGATTTTCTTTGCTGACGTTCCCTTTGTTGTATATCTAAGGCCTTGTATAGATTATATCAGACTTTTACTCCGCAGTTCACCATGAACAATGAAGGCATCCAACAAGACTATAACAGCCTCAAGAAGGAACACAGCACCATCGAGACGGAGCTCAGGACCTTGAGGGACACCTACAACTTGAGACAAGACACCTGGATTAAGGAGAAACTCGATATGCAGGTAAGTGGAGGAGTAGATTCATCTTAAACCCAAAGATTCAGAGACCTGTTTCGGTTTCACGGGTCTCTGACTCTCTGGGCTCAGGAAGAGTCTGGTGAGGCGACAGGACTTTTGTTGGTGAGTGTACAGGCAAAAGGTGGATATCCTGGTGCTGAGTCCCATCGTGTAACGCGGTGAGGAGCACACCTGGAAGGTCTCTATGGATAAAATTAAATGTTACTAAGGCATGTAAATATAAAGGAATCGTAAAACAAAACACACAAATCTTAACTGGCAACATTAGTCTTTTTACAGAAACTCTTCAGGCAACCCCCCAAAATATTAATTGTTATTTTGATATTCTACTTAAAGTGTCACGCATGAGAAGGCTGACCAATCAGTAACCAATAATCCCGGAATACAATTAATGGCGGTTTAAGATTTAAGGAGACCTTTCACCGCCTCGTACAAATCCTAATAACATGGACTTATTACCACAGGATCAACTTCGGGAACTGGAAAATCGCCTCAACAAAGCGTCAAGCGATCCCGCGTCGTACTCGGAGAAGAAGCGACTTAAGGACATCATTGAGGACAAGAACCAACAGATCGACCAACTCAAGAGGGACGAAGACAGTCTCAAGGATCAGGTGTCTTACTACAGACGAGAGGTTAGTCCTTGAATGTTCTTATTACACGTACTACAAGGCTGGGTTAAGATTAGGTTAGGTTAGGTTAAGTTAGGTTAGGTCATACTGTATATACATTGAGGGGGGGGGTTGGTTTGTCAGTTCTAGTGCCCTAATGAGAGACTCGAGATAATAAGTGTGAGGTATTTGGTCAACAGAGTGAAGATCTCCGGCGTAAGGTGGAAGATCTGGAGAAGTTACAACAGCTGAACGAGAAGAGGACGTCATCCCTCGCTAACGACACCTCCTCCTACGACAACACCATCAGAGAGCTGAGAGCAAAGTAAAATTACTATCAAACACCATCAGCATAACAATCACCATTCTATCATAAATTGTCTCACATTAGCGTTATATTAACTCGAGAAATTGGCATTAGTAATTTTTTGAAACACTCAACACGAAAACATTTGAGTTAGGCCTGAAATCTTAAAGAACAGTTTTCTGTGGACTGAATATAGGCTATACTATTTTGTTTAGATATTATACACCAAGATGGAGCAGTAGTCACTATACAGTACTACTGTACAGTGACTACTGCAGGTTATAACCATTCAGTATAGTTTTATATAGTTACGTAAATTTACTCTCCTAGAAATGTTTTGATGTTCATTATTGTCTTACATCATTATTTGTTGTCTTGTTATTATTGTTTATTTCGTCATTATGGTTCAATTTACTGTTTATCTACATCAGTACAAACATGAAACGATTCACAGTGAAAAACCTCCATATAGGGTTCACATCTAACAGACCCTCAATAAAACAATCTTTTCTCCTCTCTAAAAAGTCCGTTAAATAGAGGTTTCACATCTAACAAACCCTCAATATAACGGACTTTTCCTCTCTCCATATAGTCCGTTAAATAGAGGTTTAATATTCTTCATACTTCCAGACTCACATCAACGGAAAAGATATACAAGACTGAACTGACCAAGATTAAGATGAAGTATGACTCTAAGCTGAAGGCGATGACAGAGGAAGTCTCAACCCTGACCCAGCACATGACCAAGTACAGACGAGAGAGAGACACCTATAAAGAGATGCTGGACGGTACACAGAGAACTATTGCAGAGCTCAAGGGCAACTCTAACTTCAGGGCCTCGAGAGCTGACAATGCCACAGAGGTGATGTTTATACTGACAGGGTACTCGAAGGTGGTGTGGGAGTCAATGAAGTTTGGTTGGGTTAGGTTCGGTTAGGTTGTTCTTTCATTTCTCAGACGGTAGATGGGATAGGTCAAATTTTCCCTGTGTTAGGTCAGGTCAGGTTAGGTTATATTAGGTTAGGTTCCGTTTAGTTGTTTTTTTCATTTCTCAGACGGTAGCTATTGGGATGGGTCAAATATTCCCTATTAGTGATAAATTAAGATATAATGATTTTGCGTCTACAATCTAATATACTATAGGACTAGGCGTGTGTCTGTCTGTCTGCCTGTCCTGGGCAGCCGAAACGGCACAATCGTTTTTCATCAAACTTGGTGGAAAAATTGCAAAAAAATCGTAGTGGACCAAACCTTGTCCCATGTCGAGGATTTCTTTAGGAAGGCATTAATTAACAAGTTTATTTATGATGGAAGACGATGCAAGCCTACGGACTTGGCTCACTCTCATTCGCTGTACGCTAGCCAAGCACGAGCGTTCAAACTTTCACTGGGCACGAGGGGCCCGCGATCACTTGTACTTTACTATACTCAAAATACATCAGCCATACAGACAGAATTTCCTGGTACTGTATTTAAATGGCAGACTACTGTATCAGACAGCGTAGTTGTTGATGATGTAGTTTAAGTTTAACAAGAAGCAATAGATAATATGTTAATGAAGACAATAATGAGACACTCCATTACATATTAATTCACAAAAACATATGATACCCAGAGTTATTATTATTATTATTGTTATTATTATTATTATTATTATTATTATTATTATTATTATTATTATTATTATAATTATTATTATTATTATTATTATTATTGTTATTATTATTATTATTATTATTATTATTATTATTATTATTATTATTATTATTATTATTGTTATTATTATTATTATTATTATTATTATTATTATTATAATTATTATTATTATTATTATTATTACTATAATAGTTATTATTAGTAGTATTATTATTGGTATTAGTATTATTATGGTTATTGCTTGGGAATAGCGATGAGTGATGTGGTTATTCTGGTCACTGTTTTAGGTGATGGTGTTGTTGATGGTACAGGTTAGGTTAGGTTAAGTGCAATGAGTTATAGCGATAGAATATATTACTATTTCATCATAATTTATAAATTATTTTAAATCACAAGGTTAATGATTTAATGGCAGTATGTTTACAGCGTCAACGGTATGTTGGTATCAGTGGTATTGGAAATGGTGGGAAAAATAACAAGACTTCTGTGGTGATATTTTCTTCGCTGTCGTCTGCACCTGGATAATGGTGATATTTAAGATTATTTACTCGTGTGATTATTTGCAATCTGAATAATGGGAGATTAATTATGTTAATACTTCAGTTGGTAATGTGAGAATTTATAACATAAAAAATCTGAAGTATTGAAACAGGTAAAAGAGTTTAATGAGCCGCCATTGCTAATATAGTGATGGCTGTGATGGCTGGTGTCAGGCGGGAAGGTCTTATGGTGTCAGGCGGGAAGGTCTTAAAGTACCCAACCTAACCTAACCTAACCTAACCCAACCTAACCTAACCAAACCCAACTCTAGCCTGTCAGACAAAGGGGAATATTTACATTTCAGTACAAAGTCAGTGTTATAGATCTTGATGAATGAGACGTGACCAGAATAACACCAGCTCGGGTAGAGAGCTTCACTGACCTATGTATTACAGTATGTATAAATTAGATCCTTCATATATATAGTGAAGGATTAATGAAGGTAATAGATCTATGTATAACACAGAAAACGGATGTAAATGAACATTCTGAGTAAGTTCCATACACACAATACAGAGACACGAACTAGGAATTAACATTACAAATAATTGAAGAAATGCTGTAGTTTTTTTCAGTATAAGTGAGAACCAATTCCTTATAGAAGAGAGTTTCATGCAGCACAAACATGTACATTGTGTATTATAGACTTATTGTATTAATTTAGCCTATTTGTAATGTTGTGTTTAGGTAAAATAGTTCACCTGTTAAAAGTATGTGCTGTAATAGTGTTATGCTGGGTACATAACTTGATAATGTTATGTGTACCAAGAAGATATAATGTGTCTTAATGTGTAGAAAAATACCATGACTGTTATTCTACTGTCCTGTGTATGTCCACCGCATCTTATTCTATATCAGTGGTCGTCGTGTATATATTTATTTTGTCTATATTAATGTTGCTGGTTCCCTCCCCCACCTGTAGCCCTCACTGCGCCTCCTTTACACACCCACCTGTTCCCTCCCCCACCTGTAGCTCCTCACTGCGCCTCCTTTACACACCCACCTGTTCCCTCCCCCACCTGTAGCTCCTCACTGCGCCTCCTTTACACACCCACCTGTTCCCTCCCCCACCTGTAGCTCCTCACTGCGCCTCCCACTTGTTCCCACCTGTTGGTCTAGCCAGCACAGGAGTAAGTAACACACCTTTTACTCATAGATTGCGGCGGTCCAGCGCAAGGCGGGCCTGAAGGTAACTAAGATGAAAATAATAACAACTGACGCCAGAGTTAACTCATCACACTGTCTTGCTGCGGTCAGATCCTCCCGTCCCGTCCTGCCCTGGCTCTCTCTCTCTCTCTCTCTCTCTCTCTCTCTCACATTCTCTTTAATACAGTAAAGGGTCATATCATGGGCACTTTCTCTCTCTCTTTGATACAGTAAAGGGTCATATCATGGACACTTTCTTTCTCTCTTTGATGCAGTAAAAGTTCCCGCTATGGATAATACGCCCAGGAAGATGAGTTTTTGCCATTCTTCTGTAATATGTTTCAGAAGATAAACTTACATCAAGAATACACCTTAAATTGGCTCATTATCTCTGTGGAAAGAAATAGGTTGCAGTGGATTTCCTTTGGGGAGGGGAGGGGGGTGGGGGTAGATACAGTTAATTTAATATATAGTAAAATAATGACTTGATTTTATTTGAGATAAACATTAAATAAAAAAATAATAGTTCTAAGTTATTTAATGTTTGTCGAAAGAGTTGCTTTATATACACGTAAATGAGCTATAGAGAGCAGGGGGATAAGGACAGGGAGGATCTCTATAATGCCTAACGATGTGGTGTTCTGGTACTTGCTATACTACGCTACTCTAAAGTATTTTGTTATAGTAAATCATCCTATAAGCTTATTACTCTAAGAGATTGGAGAGACCAGTGTACTCCTCTCCACATCTACCGACAGAAGCAGATTATAGTGATTTTAGCCTCATTGAATATTCCTATTTTTATAACCCATCCAATATGTGTTTCAGCATATTGTGTTTTATTGTAGTAAATTCACACTATTGGTTGTACACTCTCGTTAACAAAAGTCCTGTCGCCTCAACTGCCTCTTCGTGAAGCCAGAGATTCACATGACGAGGCAAGTGAAGCGACGGGACTTTTATTAGCGAGTGTACTTGAAGATTTTGTCGACCGAATTAGTCTGCTTCGTCAGTCTTGATTCGCCTCCTGTGTGAAGCTTTTTGTACTTGAGTTCTGTGGCGTGTTCTCTTATGTGTCTAGACTTAAGCTTCTTTGACTAGACTTACCTGATACACACAATAGAAGCTGAATAATGATCGTGACCTGCAAAGTGCGTAGTGACTATACTGTACGTAGAGTTAGCTAGACTGTCCAACCAATAACATCTTGACCATATGTGACACTTCAACCCCCTGTTCAAGTTTAATGAAGGAAAGAGATACGACAGTTCATGATTTGTTTCAATGAATTTAACTACAGTGAAACCTCTATTTAACGAACTACATGGAGAGGAAAATCCATTATATCGAGGGTCCGTTAACTGAGAACCTTCCCCATCTAACGGATAATAATATATAGAAAGAAGTCCGTTAGAAGGAGATCTCACTGTATAGAACATATCCAAGATGTCTTCCCCTTAACATCGCTGATAAGACTACATGATTTATATTTCTCTCGTCCAAATTTCTGAGTTGGTAAACAAACAAGATACTTTACTAACCTGAGGTGTGTGGGTACGGTTGTGTCCTTACAGGCTCAACAGCACCTCCTGGAGACACAAGAACTCAACGCCCAGATCACAGAGTTTGAGGATAAGTTGGCTGATGCACGGCTGGAGAACACCAAACTCAGGAACGGAGCTATTGACCAAAAAACCAACTTCGAGATCCAACTGTGTGACTTACAAACTAAACTTAACGAGGTGAGATGACTGTTTCTTACATTACCGGTATATTAATTACTCCTTTTAACTGAGCTCTTACAATATATAACTTACTCCTTATAACTGAGCTCTTACATTATATAACTTACTCCTTATAACTGAGCTCTTACATTATATAACTTACTCCTTATAACTGAGCTCTTACATTATATTGCTTACTCCTTATAACTGAGCTCTTACATTATATAACTTACTCCTTATAACTGAGCTCTTACATTATATAACTTACTCCTTATAACTGAGCTCTTACACGATATTGCTTACTCCTTATATTATCGTTGGAGTAGCAGTGTTATTTCGTTATATAATTCATGGGAGTTTCTTGGGCATAAAGAAATATTCTCAACACTTTTATCTCGTCAGTATGAAGAGGACCGACTACTGGTTGGTGGTAGTCGGCGAGTACCTGGCCTCAGAACCCGTCTCGAGCTGAACTGGCAGAAGGAGCGAGAGGAACAGCAGCGACTCATTCAGGAGACTGCCACACTCGCTAAGGACCTCCGGCAGGTAAGGCTTAAACTCCTAACCTAACCTAACCTGCCACGCTCGGTAAGGATAAACTCCAGTCAATCTCTTTGAGCCATTGAAGCGATGAAAGGCCATCTTACGTGATATTACTAACTCTGACATTTACCTCGGTATTCTGAATGTCAGGTTAAGAACACCTTTAGGCCGCGGTATATAGAGGTGAAGTGTTTATAACATACAATAGTCACTTCAGTGTCATCAATAATAGTTAAACATGCGACTGTTTTCTCCACTCTTAATCCTCTATTTATATGTATTAATTATTTTCACCTTTTAAAACCTAATTACTTTCACTATTAAAGTAACATTATTATTATTACGTGAGAGAGAAACTAACTCAATGTAAATGTTTGAAAAAGTTATAAATACAGATGATAAATTACTTGTCCAGTCAATCAACAAACTCTCTGTACTTGGGGGTGACGATGAATTTCAGAATGAACAATACGACTTCTGTTGGCTCGGTAAGGTTGTCAAAATCCTTCGCTGGTTGTGTCAAATTTTTTTCAACACAATTTTGTTTAGATAATTGTTTGAGTGATTGTACATATACGATTCCCGACGACTAACTCTACCAATTGTTGTCTAATTTACTGTGAATTATGATATCGTACTCAAGAGATTAAGATATCAAGGGGTTAAGATAGACTCAAGGGGTTAAGATATCATACTCAAGAGATTAAGATATCATCAAGGGGATAAGATAGACTCAAGGGGTTATGATATCACACTCAAGGGGTTAAATAAGGCTGGAAGCGTGCGTTACCAGAGTTACTATGTACCGCCAGACATTGTACGAGGTGGAGCGAGAGCGGGACTTGGAGAGGTTGGAGGCGAAGAGGAAGATTGACCAACTGAAGATGACGGTGGGTCAGGAGACGACAGACACCAAGACCAAGGTTCAGGAGGTAAGGCGGGAAGGTGTAGTACAGTAATGTTTCTTAATGAAAGGTTCCTCTCAGGTACCACAACCTTGTTTAGAATTTTCAACTCTATGGGACTACAAATTGAGAGTGGGTCCCATAGTCCTGATGTACCACACTTTACACGCTATTATATTCTCCCCAAAACACCTTCGTATTCTCCCCAACACACCATCGTATTTTCCCCAAAACACCATCGTATTCTCCCCAACACACCATATTCTCCCCAACACAACATAATCTCCCCAACACACCATCGTATTCTCCCCAACACCATCATACTCTCCCCAGCACACCATATTCTCCCCAACACAACATAATCTCCCCAACACACCATCGTATTCTCCCCAACACACCATCATATCCTCCCAACACCATCATATTCTCCCCAACACACCATATTCTCCCCAACACAACATAATCTCCCCAACACACCATCGTATTCTCCCCAACACCATCATACTCTCCCCAACACACCATATTCTCCCCAACACACCATCATAATCTCCCCCACAATGACAGACATAATCTCTGGTTCATCATCACAGCTGCAGCGAGACTTACTGGAGCTGCGGGAAGCACACGCCAAGCTGCGGCAGATCAACGAGAAACTGCGGCGGGAGAAGGACCGAACTGAGGTGGAGCGGGAGGCTATGAGAGATAAGTTCTTGGGCACGTCCAGGGAACACCTCAACCAGCAGGCCAAGATGGAGCGGCTAACAGACGAGGTAAGGTCACACGGGGCACGGCTAGGGTAGGGGCGAGGTCAGGGTAGGAGGTGTGGGTAGGGGCAAGGTCAGGATGGGAGGTGTGGGTAGGGGCAAGGTCAGGGTAGGAGGTGTGGGTAGGGGCAAGGTCAGGGTAGGAGGTGTGGGTAGGGGCAAGGTCAGGATGGGAGGTGTGGGTAGGGGCAAGGTCAGGGTAGGAGGTGTGGGTAGGGGCAAGGTCAGGGTAGGAGGTGTGGGTAGGGGCGAGGTCAGGGTAGGAGGTGTGGGTAGGGGCAAGGTCAGGATGGGAGGTGTGGGTAGGGGCAAGGTCAGGGTAGGAGGTGTGGGTAGGGGCAAGGTCAGGGTAGGAGGTGTGGGCAGGGGCAAGGTCAGGATGGGAGGTGTGGGTAGGGGCAAGGTCAGGGTAGGAGGTGTAGGTAGGGGCAAGGTCAGGGTAGGAGGTGTGGGTAAGGGCGAGGTCAGGGTAGGAGGTGTGGGTAGGGGCAAGGTCAGGATGGGAGGTGTGGGTAGGGGCAAGGTCAGGGTAGGAGGTGTGGGTAGGGGCAAGGTCAGGGTAGGGACAAGGTCACGGCAAGGGAGAGGTAAGGAAGAGGTGTAGGTTGGGGTAAGGTGAGGGTAGGAGGAGGGTGAGGGTAGGAGGAAGGTGAGGGTAGGAGGAAGGTGAGGGTAGGAGGAAGGTGAGGGTAGGAGGAAGGTGAGGGTAGGAGGAAGGTGAGGGTAGGAGGAAGGTGAGGGTAGGAGGAAGGCGAGGGTAGGAGGAAGGTGAGGGTAGGAGGAAGGTGAGGGTTGGAGGAAGGTGAGGGTAGGAGGAAGGCGTTTGATATTTTGAACATAATTATTTATATCCCAAATTTCCAAGTTTTATCTCACACTACATCACAAAACACCATCTCTATCCATAACCCAGTTTGCATATAATTTGTTTTATACCTAATGTGAGTTTTTTTATTAAATTTCCCCCTCCCCCCAAAAAAAGTTTCCCCCGAGTAATGTGCGTAGTTAATCTACCCTACGTCCACTGTAATTTCCCAGCCATTACTCCCACTGGCTCTAGGAAATTACATGTTTCCACCAGCCTTTGAGAGTTCAGTGACTCTTGCAGGTTCGGTCGCTACCCTCCCCGAGATCCTGGCCAATATTTCTGACAAACGTTTGAACAAAAAGTGAAGGCAATTTTCTCACCAATTATCTATAACTATGTACGGAAAATTTAATATTATTATACAAAATACTAAATATTTTTTTAATTGTTAAGTGTTTGATCATTAAGTTATATAAAAGTGTATGTTTGTTTGTTTCATATAACTACAGTATCTTTGTGTTTGTGTGTCGTTATGTTAACTGTTTAGGTATTATATGAATGTTTGTGCTCCTTATTCCTGGATGTCTTGTGTGTGTGTGTGTTGTGGTTTGGGACTTCTATATTTTCATTTCTTATTTGGTGGTGTCAGTGTTGTGGTTGAAGCTGATGTACGCACATGAATGCCAGGCAGATATTCTCTTCCCTTTGTCTCTCACTCTCTCTCTCTCTTTCGTCCTCTCTATCTGCGCTTATTCCTCTGTTAATCTTTCTCTTTTCATATATTCATTCCCTACACATTTATTCCATCGTATTTATTTAGAGAAAATGAGGATTATTTACACTTTTAACCTGAGAAACAAAAAATCCGTCCTTAATCAAAATATTCTACCGACAGATGAGGAAGGTGAAGGATCTGGCTCCACTAGTGCTGGGTGAAGCTATTGACGGGCGTGACGGCTCCCTCACCAAGCTGCGTAAGTAAACTCACGTCTGGTGCCTTAACTTGTCTCTCTTACGGGTTTATCTATTGTTGTGATGACTTCTTAAGGGTTTATCTGTTGTTGTGATGACTTCTTAAGGGTTTATCTGTTGTTGTGATGACTTCTTAAGGGTTTATCTGTTGTTGTGACTTCTTAAGGGTTTATCTGTTGTTGTGATGACTTCTTAGGGTTTATCTGTTGTTGTGATGACTTTTCTTAGGGGTTTATCTGTTGTTGTGATGACTTCTTAAGGGTTTATCTGTTGTGATGACTTCTTAAGGGTTTATCTGTTGTTGTGATGACTTCTTAAGGGTTTATCTGTTGTTGTGACTTCTTAAGGGTTTATCTGTTGTTGTGATGACTTCTTAAGGGTTTATCTGTTGTTGTGATGACTTCTTAAGGGTTTATCTGTTGTGATAACTTCTTAAGGGTTTATCTGTTGTGATGACTTCTTAAGGGTTTATCTGTTGTTGTGATGACTTCTTAAGGGTTTATCTGTTGTGATGACTTCTTAAGGGTTTATCTGTTGTTGTGATGACTTCTTAAGGGTTTATCTGTTGTTGTGATGACTTCTTAAGGGTTTAGCTGTTGTTGTGATGACTTCTTACGGGTTTATCTGTTGTTGTGATGACTTTACCTCCCCACAGACATATGTTGTCTCGGCACCGCTCAGATAACCTTAATATATTTCAATAACCTTCAGATCCAATGAATTTATAAGTTCTTTATATAAATATTTTCGAAACAATAAAACTGTTTTTTGTATATTAATGATCTACTTTTATTTATACAATGTTAATACTGTATAGCCCTTAATGATTTATATATAAATAGTTAATATTGATCCAGGAATACATTTTATATTACTGTTACATGGGTTATAGTGCCACCATTAAGGATATTATGTAACATAGCTTATATCCATATTATACAGCGGGAGACGCCAAGCCTAAGACGAAGGAGGAGTTCACGGAGTCGCTAAAGAAGGCGTGTAGGAACATGGAGGAGCTGAAGAGAATGATGAACCTCTCAGACGACAAAGACAGACTTAGAAGAGCTCCCTCCTTCAGAAGGTCAGAGATAGGTTAGGTTAGGTTATTATTATGACGTCAGGAGGTAAATTATTTGTAATCAGATTTCCTTAACGGAAGTTTTTCGCTCTGTTTTATTGAAGACATCGTTTACCATCATAACCAAACTATACCAAGATAAAATTTCTTAAGATTAGGTTAGGTTAGGTAAGGTTAGGTTAGGTTAGTTTTGTAAATACGTTGTTCATACACATCTGTACCAGATCTATGATGCTGTACATACAAATTATTGCTCTGTAACTATCAACTATGTATATTCAATGCACTTTCACCATTATTTATCTATATATACCGCAATACGCACCAGTGTACAGAATATCATTATTATGTGAAAGACTAAATGAATAACTTTGTGATACAAGTATTTGGAACAAACTGTAGCCGTTACTGGTGTTTGGTTTCAGAGCGTTGTCAGACATGGATAGTGAGGACGAAGGTTTACCACTACGGCCCCGGAGCCAACAGCGAGGTACTCTACACAAACCTGGAGCCAAGGGTCAGAGAGCTTTATACCGTAAAGCTCAATCCTTGGATCACCAGATGGCTGAGGATAGGGTAAGTGACCTAACCTAACCTTTCATCATTGTCTCCTCATAACCTAACCTAACCTAACCTAAATATTCCTATAAGGTCAAATTAATAACAGAAGAAAAATTAAGACTCATTTTCTAAGTTATTTCAACCTGTTGGGTTTTCCATAACGAGAAATCCTTAACTAGTTGTTGTTAAGTACAGTTGTGGTTGTTCGTCTTAGCTTCAAGATGTTATGTGTTGTGACTTAGTAAGATTTTCCTTTTTAGAGTACATGAGTTATTGATATATTATTGTAATATAAAACATGTGAATTAGTTATGTTTTCTTTGTAATGTTGAACTTGACTTATAATATTTTTAATAAATGAAGATGTAATAATAAATGACGGTATAATATTGTTGATAAATGAAGATATAATGATAAGTGAAGGTATAATAATAAACTTGACTTACAATATCGTTAATAAGTAAAGGTATGATAAGTGAAGGTATTATTAACACAGAACAAGATCTGGGTGTCGACGGACGCTGGCAGCACTACTAGTATAGACTCCACCATGACCGACGACATGCGGAGAGCCAAGTATGACAGAGACATCTCCCTCGACAGGTGAGCCACCACTGACCCTCTCAATAACGGACTTCTCAATAACATAGTGGATACAGTAAACCCTCTCAATAACGGACTTCTCAATAACATAGTGGATACAGTAAACTCTCTCAATAACGGACTTCTCAATATAATAATGAATACAGTAAACCCTCTCAGTAACGGACTTCTCAATATAATAATGGATACAGTAAACCCTCTCAGTAACGGACTTATTAATACAGTAATAGTGGAGTAAAAACAAAACCTGAATACATATTGACTATCAAGGTCAGAATTAATGAACCACAAAACTTTTACCAGAAATATTTTTTGGGGTCGAGTTGTTAGCTCATTAAGTCTTTATAAACAGCTGTGAATAGTTCCTCCTTCTCTCTTTCAGGATCTCAACGGGGTCTCAGACGAGCGACCTCGACGTCTTGGGTGAAAAGAAGAAAAAGAAGGGCGTGAAGGGCATGTTATCCAAGCTGACGAAATCTCGCTCCATCGAGGAATCCTCTACGGGCGGCTCCATAGTGGGGGCAGGTGTTAAGGCGATGGGCGTGGGTGTTGGCGGCTCGGGCAATGATATCCCTGATGAGGTAGAGAAAGAAAGTAAAGTGAAAGGCAAGATAAAGGGACTCTTCAAGTTGGGGCCGCCCTCCAGGTCTCAGAGGTGAGCGGCTATTGTTTTTTTTGTAAACATTATCCTGTACGAATTCTCACATTTATACACTTTTTTAACATTTAACTTTCCTTTGTTTTTAGGATTTTCTTCCTTTCTCTTTCGTCTTCCTTTCTCTTTCGTCTTCCTTTCTCTTTCGTCTTCCTTTCTCTTTCGTCTTCCTTTCTCTGCTCACGCCTGGCAGGAGACAGCCTGGGGATCCGTCTCGCCCTCACCACCCGTTGCTGTGTCCTCTCACTAACCACAGTTCTTGGATCCTGAATATATATATACTGTATATATATTTATTAGCCCAATAAAGCACGCGGACTTCTACATACAATCAACACCTCAACCCGCCAGGATTCGAACCCGCGTGCTTTATTGGGCTAATGAAATATATATGGATCCTCGTGTTTCGAAGCCGGATTTGGTAAAACGTTACTCTGACCACCTACGTGATACGGGTAGTCCCCATTAGAGGTTCACGGCGCCATAAGCTCGTTGAACAGGCTTTGTGTGAAATATAACAGAGTCTAGGACTGATTTTAGTATCCTGGTGGTCCAGAAGTAGCGTTCCCCTGTCACAGTCATGGGCTTGTGGGCCGTGGGTTCGAATCCTGGCGGGTTGAGGTGTTGACTGTATATATATATATATATATATATATATATTACTTTTTACGGGGAACAGCCCGCCCGGTCATAGGTCGTTGACCCACAACGGGGCCTGGAGGGGGGGGGGGGGTTAAAGACCTTACCTGTTGAAGCACAGTGATAACATTGTATTGTCAACGTCACAATGTTGAAAATATAAGTACTATCTATAGTAAGTGAGTCACCTGGCCTTGGTTGAGAGATTACCTGCTTATCTCTCTCTCTCTCTCTCTCTCTCTCAGTAACAATATAAGTTTCTGTACCTCTTTTGATAATAATAAACCATTTCTTCCGTAAAACTAAAGCTGATCATTACAGGTCAAGTCAGTTCCTATTTCTCATTAAAGGTAATTTCCGTAAAATTAGTAAAAACCTGAAAAAAATATTAAGTTTCATCTCGAGTTCTGCTATGATTAACATTTTGCTGTTTGTTGCTAAGGAAAACCAAGACTTTTTTATTCTTCTTGTTATAATTATATACAGACATTAGACAGACACAACTGTGGTCCCAGGTACAGTCACTCAGAAAAGTCCTCTCCTCCTGAACCACGAACCCCGAGAATCAGACTCGTGAACCCGAAGCATTATGGACAGAATAATGGCATCAGTCTACTGCTTCGGGTTCACGAGTCTGAATCTCGGGGTTCATGAAGAGGCTGGGGAGGTGACTACATCTGCTGGCTCACACTGTCCCCTGTGTCTCAGTCATTGTCGTTCTCTGTCACCGTGTCTCTCAGATAATACCTCTCTTTGTTCCCGTTCTCTTTCTCTTTCTAACTTGATTCGTTGTTCAGATTATTTTACCCTAAATTTCCCGTGTTGCTCATCAGTCTGTCATCTTAGTTAGAAAAGTCTTCCCTTTTTTCCCTTTCTGGTCCACCTCATAATAGTTTATTACCTACTCTCTCTCTCTCTCTCTCTCTCTCTCTCTCTCTCTCTCAGTCTCCCTCGGCATTATACAATATTTCCTCTCCCTTTTTACTCACCTTCACGTTTTCCTTCTCTCTTACTGGTGTGTGTGTGTGTTTCAGCGTGGACCGAGGTACAAGCCGAGACGGACCCAATGTCAAGGCGGTTGCCAGCAGCTTCGACGGTGACACAGCATCCATGGCATCGGTGAGTTGGCATGCAAGGAATCTTTTAACTCTTATTCCTGAGGTTAGGTTAGGTTAGGTTAGGTTAGGGTTGGGTAGAGGAAGAAATGAGAAATGAGGTGTGTGTGTGTGTGTGTGTGTGTCTCGGAGAAGGCATTCAGCTATAAACTATAATAATAATGTTAGAGTTAGTATTACATTCAGGATATGTATGAGTACACGTGCATAAGTAGTACTTGTTGTTGTGTATAGTACAATATATCCTTGTGTACAGTACAGTATATCCTTGTTGAGTACAGTACAGTACATCCTTGTTGTGTACAGTACAGTATATCCTTGTGTACAGTACAGTATATCCTTGTGTACAGTAAAGTATATCCTTGTGTACAGTACAGTATATCCTTGTGTACAGTACAGTACAGTATATCCTTGTTGTGTACAGTACAGTATAACCTTGTTGTGTACAGTACAGTATATCCTTGTTGTGTACAGTATAGTATATCCTTGTTGTGTACAGTACAGTATATCCTTGTGTACAGTACAGTATATCCTTGTGTACAGTACAGTATATCCCTCAATAACACTGAACTAGAGGTCAGTACACAACAGCTGCCTCGCGTGTACTGGTCAGGATAATAATACAGACGTTTGTGTGTTAAATCTTTCCCCCAAAGGTGAGTTAAACTTTATACTTTAACAAGTTAGTCCCGTCCTGCCCTTTGTTTTGAATCCTATATATATACATTTCTCCCTAGAAGAGGAACCTATTTACATTTTCTCCCTAGAAGTGTTGTCAATACACATTTTTCCGTAGAAGTGTTGCCAATACACACTTTTCCCTAGAAGTGTTGTCAATACACATTTTTCCGTAGAAGTGTTGCCAATACACACTTTTCCCTAGAAGTGTTGTCAATACACATTTTTTCGTAGAAGTGTTGTCAATACACATTTTTCCTAGAAGTGTTGCCAATACACATTATTTCCTAGAAGTGTTGTCAATACACACTTTTCCCTAGAAGTGTTGTCAATACACATTTTTCCGTAGAAGTGTTGCCAATACACATTTTCTCCCTAGAAGTGTATTACCTTATGAAGTAAAGCAACAAATATGCCTCTACAACATGACCCTTGTTCATGGTTACTGTAATTTATTTTTTACGTGAAAGTTACACCATTATAGTTTACAAATTATGTTTCCACGCAAGATGAAAAGCTTACCAAACAGAGCACGCGCGGGACAACAATTACACACGCAATCAAACGCTATACTGTATGGTGGTAAAAACATGTTTTTAGCAATATTAATGAAAAAATCTTATTGCTTATTACAAAATGCACACGGTAACTTATAAAACATTTCAACACGTGTATCTTAACACGACACTGTTACACACACACACACACACACACACACTCACACACACACACACACACTAACAACCTTCCTCAACAGTCACCACAATAAACACATTACAGTTCCTCCCATTCAAGACACTTCTATTTCAAGGTCTTCACACCAGTCATTGTATCCTCCTACAGAAGGCCTCTGAAGCCTCCTTGGAGAAGCCCTAGCACTGGAGAGCCTCTAAGTGTGAGCCTTCTACTGCCTTCAGACCATTTCTTGTTATCGTTAAAGGACAACTCCAGAGGGGAAGTCTTATAATCTGGTATTAATGACAGAGTTTCACCACACAGACAGAAGACGCTGAGGTCCACAAACACTTTATTCTGTCTTTAGTTGAAGAATTAAAGCTCTGTCAGAATTATTTTGTCACATCCGGATGCCCAGTGATGGGGTTCAGTCACGGTAAAAAATCCTGTCAGTAGTTCATCTCTTCCATGAACCCTGACTCGTGAACCTGTGAATCCGAGACATGACACAGTGTTGGGACCATAGATGATGCATTGTGTGATGTTTTGGGTTCACAGGTTCATGAGTTTCAGGGTTCATGGGTGGGAGAGAGTGACTGCAGGACCTTTTCCCTCTACTGCACTGTACACTGTCGTTAAAGAAAACAACCTTGAGATAAAAGGAGTAAAATGCTATCCTAAGATATTCAGTTTTGGTTTGGTAATTCTTAGTCACTACAACCAATTTTTGAGCCGATCTGTGCAATACTCTCTCTCTCTCTCTCTCTCTCTCTCTCTCTCTCTCTCTCTCTCTCTCTCTCTCTCCATCGGCTGCACTAATCCGTGATACTTGGAGACAAAATATTTGTCTTTCTGGCAATGAATGACATAAAGCGCCTTATCTTACTTACTCTTACGTTTTTTCATTGTGCAGCGTTGAGAATTGTGGATAATAATTGATAATTTGTTGAATAATTTATAGAAAAATAAGAAATATATCTACTTTAAGATTTTGCTTTCAAATTAGGAAATAAAGTGGCAAGTTGTACAGTGTAAGTATTTTGACCAAGGACGAGCATTGTAGTTACTTATATTTATATAATGGGAAAAATATTACGAAAAACAAAATTATCCTGGAGTTGACCTTACAGTACCGTTGTTGTCAGTGTGGGCTTATTAGTAGCAATATGATCTAAGGGTTTTAACGATATAAACTAATATGATTTAAACATTTTGACAATTGCATGATCAGCCGCTCGTTTACTGTACAGACTGTTCAATGTTTATAATGATGGACGATGTTTAATCAGTGTTTATAATGCTGGGAGATGTTTATATTTTTAGTATGTGTTGTGTTGTGGCGAATTGCTCAGGCATATTTCTTTATGTCGAGTGCCGCTGCAGCTTCTCCTAAACCAAGTCGCTAACTGTGAGCTTGTGTGAGTTCTCTGAGCACTAGTACTGTAGCTTAGGTTATTGTCTTAGTATCCGGGAGACATAAGGTACAGTATATTTATGTATAGATAATAATACTGAAGCGAATTGATATACGAATCTAAGATAAACACATTCCTAACCAAACCTAGCTTAATCTAACTTAACCTAACCTAACTTAACCTAACCTAACTTAACCTTTCCCCTAAACAATAATTCTCCCTTTACCTAAACAAAGCCTACCATCTTCCCAAGCAGTGTTGTCATCTCTTCAGACACTAAATCTGTTCAACCTTCGTCAGTATAAAGTATTGAATAATTCTTCTTTTTGTTCTCACAGACTAACACTTGCTCACACATCTGGTAGCAGCGCCCCGTCTAATACCCTTCTCATGACGCACTCTCCCAAAATAACACACTCTCGATAATTTGCCGACTCTTGGAGGGCACACCCGACCCCCTGGCAGGAGACCCCCATTGCAAGGACCAGGGGAGAGAGGAGCTACTCAATAACTTGCCTGTATGGCCTTGACGACAGCTGCTGCCTGGCACTCACTCAATATGTGACGACTTACACACCTCGCCCCTCACTCCCTCTCCTCCTCCTCTGCCTTGTGCATTATCCCCACACTTACTTTTCTTGGTTATTCCTTCCATTTTCTGTATTTTGATCGTCCTTCACAACACTCTGTCTCTCTCTATCTGCCACCGTCTCTCTCACTGAATCTGCTAATTTTACCTCCCTCATTAGCTTTCACTCCTTCCTGTCTTCCTTCCTCTAGTCATTCATGCCTCCACCCACCCCCCCTCTCACCGCCACACACCCTCCCTCTCACCGCCACACACCCTCCCTCTCACCGCCACCCACCCTCCCTCTCACCGCCACACACCCACCCCCCCCCCTCTCACCGCCACCCACCCCCCCCTCTCACCGCCACACTCTCTCCCTCCCTCCCTCGTGGCCTCGCCTGCCGCTCTCTGTCGTCTTGGGTGAAACAACAAAACAGGTTCTCTTATTAAAATACCTTCGTGGTGTTTGTCACAGAGGCTCTAGTTATTATATTTTACTTCCAGAATGTTTTTAAATATTAATGTAATGACTCTAAACCTAACCTAACCTAACCTGTAAAACAAGTAGCTGTGATCACTATAGTTCGGATTTTAGTCTTTTTTACTTCTTCCTTGCGAGGTTAGGTTAGATTACATTAGGTTCCCGACAGCTAATATACAGTACTTCTCGAGAACAAATCTTGTGTGTTGCCGACCTGTTCCTCGTCTGAATATATACTACAGCCATTCGTGAACAGTGTACAGTTCGCTCTCCTCTCCTCTCTCCTCTTCTCTCTGTTTAACAGTCTGTTGATGATGTGTTCAATAGTCTGTTGATGATGTGTTCAATAGTCTGTTGATGATGTGTTCAATAGTCTGTTGATGATGTGTTTAATAGTCTGTAGTAATAACGTCTTCCTGGCTAATGAGGGAGTGAGGGTAGGGAAGGAAGGTGGAGGTAGGGAAGGAAGGTGGAGGTAGGGAAGGAAGGTGGAGGTAGGGAAGGAAGGGGGAGGTAGGGCAGGAGGATGTTGTTGGTAGGGAAGGAGGAAGTTGTTGGTAGGGCAGGAGGAGGGTGGAGGTAGGGCAGGAGCAGGGTGGAGGTAGGGCAGGAGGAGGGTGGAGGTAGGGCAGGAGGAGGGTGGAGGTAAGGCAGGAGGAGGTTGTTGGTAGGGAAGGAGGAAGTTGTTGGTAGGGCAGGAGGAGGGTGGAGGTAGGGCAGGAGGACGGTGGAGGTAGGGCAGGAGGAGGGTGGAGGTAGGGCAGGAGGAGGGTGGGAGCATATTTCAAAAAGTCATGTAAAGTATTGGTGGAGCTCATGATACACCCCATTATTACAGCTCCGTTGATGTACAGTACAGTACAGTACTGTATAACAGCTGTAACCATTTATTGCCTAGAAAAAATTATGTAACGACATTCATTGGAAAAACTGGATCTCTCGCCCTGGGCTCACCTCTCCTGTAAAACATTAGGTCAGCTGCCTGGTCCTGAACATCAAGTTGTCCCTGTGTTCATTTTATTGCTCCCTGTTAATTTAATGATCTTCGTTTCAGAGAACGTTAGACAGACCTGCTCGTTTACAGCGGCGGTGATGCGGGCAGCCGCTAAGGTATCATGTAGCTTGTAGCTCTTCGTGCCTACAAAGTTACTTAGATAATATTAGTAGTTATAAACATGAGACTAAAACGTATGTAGATATAGTCGTAATATATTGTGTTTATCTTATAGTTATATAGAAGGTAGTTTTATATAGTGGTCTGCAAGATATAACGCTGCTATATTAGAATAGACTGACATGTGCTTCCAGTATATGAGAACAAATAAATGCATGTTGTTGTGACTCACCTGGCGTTAACGAGACGCAACACGCCAGGTGACGCCACCAACCAGCATGGAAGACCGGAAACAAAAATTACAACATTTTATGCTCTCTTTGGGTGACTGTCGACGTCAACAGACAACACAGGTATTAAGATACAGGTACAAAGATCTCATAGAGTCCGTCCTAGCTTGAAGGTCGGCCCGCTGTCTGTCCTACTGCATGTCCTGTTGTCCATACTGTTGTTGACATCATGACTCAGGACGCAGGTGTCTCCTTGTACTGTATAGATCCAACCTGTCACCTCATTAGTTGTTGACCTCGACCTTCCATCACGTCATTCCTGTGTTCTTCTATAACGCTGCACGCTCTTTCCTCCATCTGTTGTCTCCTAAGTCCACCAGTTAGGACACCCACACACACCCACACACGGTCCATTGTAACACAGCACGCCCGTCCGTCCGCCCGTATACACACCCACTGTAAACATCACAATTCACGTATTTTTTTCGCATGTTCCTCATTCGTAATATTAACTTAAAAAAAATAATAATAATGACGACAATATTGTTTTTTTTTCCTCGAGTAGATGATTTTTTCACCAGTGAGAACTAGAGAGATTTTTCCTGTTTTTCGAGCAATTGTGTTTGTTATCATTAACGTAAGATTTCTGGTGTATGACTGTCAGTATGTATAACACGTATGACTATCTGTATGAATAACATGTATATCATGCCAGACAAACACAATGTAGACATAATCAGTCTTAATGTGAAGTAGGTTTTACGATTATTGTTAAAGGATATTATATTATATACATGTCATATCATCTAACATAACATAACATAACATAACATAACAAACAACATAACATAACAAACAACATAACATAACATAATATAACATAACATAACATAACCATTATCCTTTTATTTTTCACTATTCTGTCTCCTCATTCTGCTATTTATCACTTACGTGTTGTGGTTTATCATCACTATAATTCACCATCATTTTATATCCAAATGTTTAGTTCTTCATTATCAATTAGTGTGTTGTTATTCGTTGTTTTCTCTCGGTGTAATATTTATTGTCACACACCTTACCTCTTCTCTGTCATTGGTAACTTGTTCTCTCTTATAACTTTCACTTCTTCCCTCGTTCATATCCATACTCATTTAAATGGTTCATTAGATACAGTCGTTAATAAGCACCGACCTTTGCGATATCTCAAGAGCTGAAAAAGAAATAAGTTATAGTTTGAGTAATATAAGAGATTGGTTTTAATATAACAGATTGGTTTGGGATTCAGTTCAAAACGACATTGAAAACGTAATTCTTATAGCCTCTGAGATCCCCATGAGAATGTGTGTGTGTGTGTTGCTCCTTAGATCACTAATAGTTCGCCTTCTTCCCGCCAGATCACCTCCCTGGAGAGTAACGCCAGCGCCAACGTACCACCGGTGCTTCGTAGGTACAAAGGACGCGTCCAACCTAGCGGCGCTATGACTAAAGCTCAGTCATTCTCCGCCATCGGTCGCCAGAGTTCGTTGGAGACTGACGTGTGAAGGAGGTGACCGAGGACTGGCGAAAACTTAAACATTAAAGAAGAGAATGGGAGCAGCAGTGTGAGAGCCCACCGCTCTTGTATACAGTACACAATCACCAGCAGCAGCAGTGGATGAAACAGACAACAGTTGTTTACTCTCGTCGTGCAGACTACAGTGTAATGATGGAGTGTCATCTTTGGATATTTTGTGGTTTAAAGTATACCTCATATCTTCAGTTATGAGTGAAGATCAACAAGGTATACATATTTATTGTTCGTAAGATATTGTTGACGTCATAGTTAAACTCCATCATGTTCCGCTCTGCTTGTCTGTGTGCGAGTCATTCTACTGAGGACCCCAAATATCCGTGTGGCTGCCATGATGTACTGCACCTCCAGGAGTCTTGATGTAAAGAATCCTTCCTATATGTGTCTTCTTTTAGCACTCCACAGCCAGGGGTCTGTGTTAGCTTCCATATACAGTAGTAGTTGTAATGACAGCTCCCTGGGCTCTTGGGGGCTCTGAAACCTGTATATTAGCAAAGCCTTGGAAGAGAAGCGCCTCAGTCGGGGTATTGGTGATATATCTCGGTGATTGGTGCACCAGAGGAAATAATCGACGACAACAAGTGACATTCTTCATTGGTGAATGTTTGGATGTTTTCCCTCATACTGTACCACAGTAGATGTTTATATAGCCAGGGAATTTGAACCATTGGAAGACAGTTTCGAACAAAAACTCTGTGGTAGAAATTGATTATAGTTTTCAATGGTCAAGTGTACATGATAATGGCCTCTTTCTACACTCCCATAACACATGTTACCGTGGCGTTTATCTGTGTATAATGAATGTGTATTTTTGCCCTTTCATTGTCGGTTTTACATATCACGTCGATGTCTCCATGTTTGTAAACAATGCTGAGAGAAGGAGAGGTAAAGTATTGTCCCACATAAACTGTCCCAGAGTCACGCACGTTTCGCCTCAACACTTGTTTTCATTCTTCTTCATCAGCCGTGACGATAGAAGGTATTGTTAGTGCCTATAATAATGATTTACGTATCTACAAATTAATGCATTTAATGGATTGAAAAGAACGTTATATACTGAAAGAACGTTGTAATGTAAACAGGAAGAACGCTATTTATAAAGAAACCCCGCTATACTATATATAAAACGCTGTAATTTATACAGGTATACGAAATATCAGAATGACGAACAATTATTTATCAGTAAGTAATATCGTCACTTTCAATAGAATAGTTTTGTTAATCAATATTTCCAGGTGAAGAGGAAAGTGTACTGTACAGGTAGACTAAACACACCTATATGTCTCATTATTAGTTCTTCTTGAGCCATTACTTCAGGTGTTGGTGAAGTGATATTACAAAAACATCAAAACAGTTATGAATACTAGTTATTGTCTAGTCAATAGTCAACTACCATAGTCCTGTCGCCTCTCCTCCTGAACCACGAACCCAGAGATTCAGACTCGTGAACCCGAAGCATTTATGGACACAGTAATGTATCAATCTCCTGCTTCGGGTTCACGAGTCTGAATCTCGGGGATCGTGATTCAGGAGGAGAGGTGAACGGACTTTAGTACTTAATCGACTGTACAACAAGATCTGAGAGTTAATTGATCTTTCTTCAGTCTTTCCAGTACAGTATCTGAGGACTGAATTTAGTCTTTTACTTGACACATTTTTTCCTCAATGTCTCGTCAGCGCCTCAGTGCCCCGGGCGGTGAAGAAATTATTCTTGGTCATCATTTTTTTTGATGACAAGAAATAATTGTTTTTTCCTCATAAAGTGTCTACAGCTACAGCGCTTAACAGCGAACTGAAGTTGTATACTAACTGTTTTATTTGTTAGAATGTTGACAAGGCGACACCACAGTACTTGTCTCGCTTACTGGTGAAGAGATCAAAGCTCTTAGTTACTGGTGAAGAGATCAAAGCTCTTGGTGAAGAGATCAAAGCTCTTGGTCACTCTACCTTTACTCATCTCAGCGTGTATATACTGTAAACAAAGTTCTCTCTTACCTTCATGAATATGTTGCATGGATATATTAAATTACAGGGCTTTTCCAACCAATTAAATGTTTTATTTACTTTCCGTGTTTTATTCCTTCCTATAGAAATAAATTGATTGAAACTTTACGAATAGTTCAATAAATTCACGAAACTTTACGAACAGTTCAATAAATTCACGAAACTTTCCGAACAGTTCAATAAATTCACTGAAACTTTACGAACAATTCAATAATTTACTGAAACTTTACGAACAGTTCCAAAAATTCACGAAACCTTACGAACAGCTCAATAAATTCACTAAAACTTTACGAACAATTCAATAATTTACTGAAACTTTACGAACAGTTCAAAAAATTCACGAAACTTTACGAACAATTCAATAAATTTACTGAAACTTTCGAGCAGTTCAATAAATTCACTGAAACTTTACGTTTAGTTCAATAAAGTCACTCAAACTTTGCCAACAGTTCAATGAATATTTTTAGAACCTGTTAAGAATGAGAGTTATCGTTCTCTTTCTAAATGAAGACGATCCTTGTCCAACTTACTAACCAGACCAGACCTGACTGATGCTGACTCCAACACCCTACAGAAGGACGACAGTACAGTGTGTTGGTGGAGAGGAAGTGACACATGAATAATGACAGGACCAACATAAGGAAGACTCACTCGAGGGTGACTAATAATAATAATTTACCAAAACATCCAAAAGTGAAGAGGAAATTCTTAAAGATGATAACTTGAGAGAGAGGATGAGTAAGGGAGATGGATTTGGTATTGTAGACTTGTTGTAACTGTATAACCTAACTTGGCCTGTCTGTGTGTTCTTTATGTATTTCCACAGTTTTGCAGAGAGTTGAAATTTGGTAAGTTTTCATACTGCAGACTGTTGCAGTCTCTCTCTTCTCAGGTTCTTAACTCTGTCATTTCTTACAACCTCTTCCCATGGCCTGCACCTGGCTCTCGTCCCCTCCACATTTAGACTCATGCATCTCTTAACCCAATTATTGTTCTCATCCACATGCTCAAGCATCTCAGTTTGTCTCTATGTAAAACTTCGCCAATACTCGCAACACCCAGCTGCCCTCTGTGTCATATTAAACACCCACATCACCATTCTCATTTCAGCTCGCTCAAGCCCGCGAATGTTTCACCGCCGTACAACGTCACACTTTTCCTGGGACCCTCATCACAGGCATGAGACTATTTAATTGTTAACACAACTGTACAATGACTGATAATAATAGACCATTACTTGGAGCAAGTAATTGTGTCATCAGTGAGGGAGCTGCACCAACCTGGTCAGAACAACGAGGGACGCGAGCCCAGAGGGATGCCGTCAAGCTTGATGGCCAGTGTCTGTTAGACTTGGGACGGCTACACACGCACACACACACACACACACATATATATATATATATATATATATATATATATATATATATATATATATATATATATATATATATATATATATTCGCACACACACACACACACACACCTGATTCCTCACAGTTTGTGGCATCTGATACGAAAGAATTCATTTCCCGAAGGAGAAGTGATGCAGGATGATAACTGTGGCACACTCGCCCTTATGTCCAGGGAACACAACTCAAGGCAGCGAGGCGAGTCTCTCCTCAGCAGCCACAAGTGTCGGTGAGGCTGTCATAAGAAAGGTTATTATAAGATTTCTATCAGTAAAAGACCCGTCAGCTTTAGATAACATGTAGGTCAGCGCGAGGGGTGATGGCCTACAGTATACAGTTGTGTACCTTTAGAAATGTGATGTAAGTTTATATTTTCTTAACACATACTAGCAAGGTCATATTTTGGCTATTTTGAGAAATACTTTAAATGTACAGAACAATAAAAATTTGATACTTTGAGGGCTGGTGAATTGAATTTTATCCAAAGTTTATTATTTGTGAAATATTACCAAATGAAACTATGGTTCCTAATAAATTAAAGTAGATTAAAAGTAGATTTCTCGATACAGCAGCCAGACCTTTCTGACAAATCCCTGGTTGGATTTGTTCAACAGACTTAAATAATGTACTGGAAAACAATAAAGTCTGCATAAATGAACGTGTTGAACAAAGTACATATGGTTAATTATTTAGTTAACAGAATTGACTGTTAAAACAAATCCTCTTACAATGGTTGAAACATTCACCTTCCCTCGGGCTGTTGTAGGAACAATGGTTGGAGCTGAACCTGAGCAAACGGTGATAAATATTCCTCTCTCGGACATAACCAATAACAGACGTATTCATAATATGAGGCGAAAATATTAAGAGTATCGGTGAGACTGTTAAAGGAGTGGTGTACAGTGATCCTCTATTTAACGGACTATATGGGGAGGAAAGTACGTTAAGTCGAGGGTCTGTTAGACATGAAACCTCCATCTAACGAACTATATAGAGACAAAAGTCTGTTATATCAAGGGTCCTTTGGATATGAAACATCTATATCGGGGATTAATATAGAGAGAAATCCGTTATATGGAGGTTTCACTATACCTTAGCCTAGTAGACCACGTAACATACAGTGTATGGAAGACTCAGTTGCTACAGCTAGTGTTTATTCGTTATATTGATGAGGATAAATAGTAAACGATTTTATGCTACAAAGAACTTGAAATATCACAGCAGGTCAAGATATGCATTGCCTCACTGACTACCTAATGGAGGTAATCCACGTTTGAGGTAATGACCCGGAAGAACAAGACTAGCTGACGTAAAGTGGTGTTATATTAAAGATTGATCAAGTGAACAGTTGTTATATATTTTCGTTCTTTAGGACGTTAATGTTATTATTATTATTATTTACATTATTATTTACATTATTGGTCACTGGAGCTGAGCAGAGTAAAAATTTTATCTCTTCCAATAAAGTTTTTACGACCCCGAGAGTCTACGTCAGAATGTCTTCATTCGGCCGACTCGAAACTGTTTCGTAATATCATCATTCGGTACAGTACGACTCAAAATTGTTTAGTAATATCATCAATCATTAAGACTCGAAGCTGTTTCAGAATACTGTATCATCATTTGGTAAGACACGAAGCTTTTTCACTACAATAAATCATTTCAATGTCTGCAGGCAGTGTGTCTAGACACGGCAAGAGCTGCACAACAAACTGTGTCATCCTCCAGTCCATAGCCACATCTGAGGCAGGAGCCACGTCCCACGGGGCATTGCAGCACCACTACGAGTCCGGAGGCAACTGGCATCAGCACTAAGGAGTGTAATTAACGTCTTCAATATTACAACAACTTCAGAAACAAAGTAAGACATTTCTCTCACTCTATGGCATAAACGTCTTTCTCGGTTCTTGTGGGTGAAGTATTTTCGTTCATAAAGATGGTGATCGGTAAATGACTCCACAGAGTTAATGGTGAAATAATGTTTAATTTAAAACGTTGATGACAAACCACTAGACCAAACCTCAGGTAATTACAAAGATCAGAGACTGTATATACCCATTTAGGGGACACTTTATTTAGAACAATTGTTACTTTAGTCTCTGGAGTTAGTGGGTCCGGTGTGGGAAGTGTGAAATGGTCTGACTTTTGTAATACTTTACTTAGATCACCTGAATATTCGCCCCATCATGTTCCGCCATCTTATATCACCTGAAGAGTAATCACCATAACGCTAACCTAATGAACGTTAACACAACCTATCTTTACTTAATCTAATCTAAATTCAAATCATTCTAAACCTAAATATAATCTAACCTCACCTAACCTATATTCCCAGGTAGCATTAGGGTGGTTAATCTTCAGGTGATATAAGTTGGGGACGAATTTTCAGGGTAATCCGTTTACCTCACCTTTGCACCATATCTACTGTTTGTTATTACTATTTTGTAGAAGAACCATTGGTACTTTTCTTCTTATGAAAAAAAATCGCGTCGAAATATTTAAGTCGGTATTTCAAGCTATAATTATTTTTTTATTATAGGCGAGGAATTGTTGTTTAGCGCCGGCCAGGCTTTGTTCATTATAAGGAGCAGATGGCTAGCGCCAGAACGTGTTGTTCGATTTCGTTCATTTTTTCACAGGTGTTCTTTGGATAATACCAAGTAATAAAGATGATGACGACAATGCACAGAGCCTAATAGAACCTGACCTAACCCCCAAAAGAAACCTATCTAACCTTACCTAACTTCCTAGCTGGGGGCTCCACCCCCTGAACCCCCACCACATTAAACAGAAAATACTTATTTTGATATCTTGTACCAAGCGTCATGGTGTAATTTTATTTTCTATTTATTTGTTTTTTGTGTGGACGTGAGAGTACACTCAAACCGAGTGGATCAGGTGTAAGCAAATAGCAGGCAACCTTGGAGCAGGACTGACTGACATTCTGGACCACCAGGTTTACCTTCCTACTCCTGTTGACAATGTATTAAAAGCAATGGCACTAACCACCCAGAGTTGTACTGTAAAGGGGTTGACGAATTTTAATTCCCGACTCTGTGAATACAGTAAGTCGACTCTCTTTCAACAGCACCATCTCCTCCCTCTGAACAAGAGTTCATAAAATATTTAAGCTTGATTTGATTTGCATTTCACATACTACCTTTAATATACTAAAACATTACAAACGGTTTTATATAAATCTGGTGAGACAAGTGTTATATTGGGTATCGAGTGGAAAGGATTTCAGAATTACCAAAGATTGCAAACTGTTGAATACATTGAGACAAGTGTCTTGCCAACAACAAGGGTTAATCTAGAAGATATTTATCTATTTTAAAGAAATCTAATATTCCTTACTGGTAATGCTCCACAAGTCATAGCAAAACATGTCAACATTTGCGGCTCATATTCTTGATGCACTTTATCATGTAATTCTTAACTAGTTTTGTCATTATGCTCTGTTAATGTTGTAGAACAATTAATTGATGTTAACAGGTTTATTTTAATGTTATTCAGATGGAATTTTAAACTCCTATTTATCTCTTTGGTTCATCAGATATGGCTGACTTCAGTGACCTGATCAACGAGCACCCAAAGTGTATTCTTGGTGACGGGGAGACAGAGTCACCACCACCACCAGGGGGCATACTACAACCACCACCAGGGGGCATACTACCACTACCACCACCGCCAGGGGGCATACTACAACCACCACCACCACCAGGGGGCATACTACAACCACCACTAGGGGTCATACTACCACCAGAGGGCATACTACCACCACCACCAGAGGGCATACTACTACCGCCACTAGAGGGCATGCTACCACCACCACTAGAAGGCATGCTACCACCACCACCACCGGAGGGCATACTACAACCACCACCACCACCACCAGAGGGCATACTACCACCACCACCACCACCAGAGGGCATACTACCACCACCAGAGGGCATACTACCACCACCAGAGGGCATACTACCACCACCAGAGGGCATACTACCACCACCAGAGGGCATACTACCACCACCAGAGGGCATACTACCACCACCAGAGGGCATACCACCACCACCACCACCACCAGAGGGCATACTACCACCACCAGAGGGCATACTACCACCACCACCACCAGAGGGCATAGTGCCACCACCAGAGGGCATACTACCACCACCACCACCAGAGGGCATACTACCACCACCATCAGAACCAGAGGGTATACCCCCATCAGAACTACCACCACGATCATGGGTGCAACTTTCCTCACCAACAGCCGTACCAACTCTACACTCATCAGCCACACAGCAGTCAACACCAGTAGTTGGGTTATCTTCATCACCAACATTGGGAAAACTTTCAGCACCAATGGCTAATGTATCACCAGCGCTCACCGGAGCAGCTGCAAGCAAGACATCATCGAACAATCTCGTGGTAAACAGTCCGGGGGAACAACAGGTTATCATCTCACGCTTTCTGGTCACTAAGATTAGGTCTCACTCAACGGAGGCAGCCAAAGGTCGCATCTTCAAAGCTCCATACAGCCCTGAGGCACAACAGCAGGTTAGCATGGGAAGTGGAGGCGGAAGTAGGCTAATAAAAATGGTTTTCAAGAAAATGCGTAATTTTCCTTTGTCATATTCAACTAACAGGGGACAAATAGTTGTACAGTATTATGAATCAACAGCCCGATATGTACATATATGCGAAAATTGATAATTTCTGTGATTTTCTATTTAACCAAAACATGTTAATTAGTGATATATTTAATTCTTGCCATCGCTTTGTTTTACATATGGGGGGGGGGGGGAATCTTCACTGATGACGTCATCTGTAACCACAAACGGAAGGGGTAGGAGAGTTCGCCAGCATTGGTGACGTGAAGGGCTCAGTCAAGCATCATATTGGACGTTCCCTTAAGAATGGTGCTGGTGAAAGTTCTTGAACTTGTTTGTTTTAAGTTCAAATGCTTTTGGCATGGAGTGTGTAGGGGTAAGGGGGACTGGGGTCAGTGCAGGTCAATAATTATATGTATATGAACCTTTATTTTCAAACGGGTTATTACGTCTTGAAAAAAATCCTAATCACAGTTTCAAATTTAACCCATATTCGGTACAGAGATGTGAGGGCGAGTCCCATAATTATTAATTTTACAGTTTCAAAAATTATCCTAAACTGAATAAAAGATGGCGACCATTTCAGATAATATACGGTACTTCAGCGAATCTCCAGGGCGACTGTTCTACCAGTGAACCTTGCCACCTCTCTTCTTCTACTGCTGCTGATTCTCGGACCACCTCCACGGGCGCCACAGACTCTGGCATAACTCCTCGTACCTTTACTGGAGATACAGATGTTGGGAAGTGGACCACTACTGCAGACCAGACAGACGGTAATATTCCTTACAACTTCTGCCATTTTTTTTCTCACTTCATTCTCATTGTTTTGGATATATTTTCTTCTGTTCTAAACTTGTTAAATTACTATTTTATCAAAAATGTTAATACTGCAGGAACTAAAACTAGAAACTGTCATTTACACAAAGTACAGTACTTCCTAAAAATCTCTAAAACGTAAAGTTGTCTGTAAAACGGACAACTTCTAGGAACTTGGGAAGCGATTTATAGAGGTGACTCTGAAGGATAGTTCTTTGTGTAATTGACAAATACAATGGAATTACAAGGTTTTAAGGTCCAATTATTAACTGGTATATTTCTCCATGATTCCGTAAATATTGACACTTTTAAGGAATTTTGTTTCGTCCTTAGTAAATTTATATTTCTAAATGTGAAGACATACTGTAGTTAGTAATAATTGACGAGACTTATTGAGCAACAAAAATGCGAAAGGAATCCTCTGTATTTACTGTCGAGTTGCATGTTATTCTGGCAGTACAATATTGATAAAGTTCTTGAGAGGGAATTTGGAGTTTACTCAGATTCCCAGAATACAAAACAGTACACCTAAATCATTAGCACGGTAAGCTTCTATACAGCCTGTTTTCCAAATATTCTTTGACCGGTTTCTGTGAATACATTCGTAGCTTGAGATCTATAGTGAGCTGACAAGTTGGTAACAAGAGAAATTATAACAAAATATCCGTTAAAGTTTTTGTTAGTAATTTCCTTTTAGTAAACTTCCTCAGTGTGAACCATGATATATGATGGTAAACAGCTAAAACTTTAAACGAAAAATGTTTGTTAAAAATAATGTGATGAAGTGTGGCTCCTCTTTCTCCAAAGGAATCATTATTTAAAGCCGATATTCTGTCGACTAAGGATAAGACTAAGTGTTTTAATAACTGGGTAGGGAGACACGTACGCGTCATTAAAGTGTTAATGGGAAGGAATGACCTCGAAAGGAGTAATGTTTCATTATGTGCAATTTGCGGAGTAGGTTTGACTCTTAACCACACTTTAACGGTATGTCAAAGGTATAGATATCAGTGTTGAATGAGGATCCAGTTATAACAAATATTAAAATAATGAGATTAAGGCAAAAAAAGGTTAATGTTCAGTCACTCAAAATACTATATATACAAAATTTTGTTGAAAATGACACAATGGGCGAAAGATCTTTGACAACCCTACCGAGACAACAGGAGTCAATGTTCATGCTGAATTTCATCGTCACCCCAAGTACAGATAGTCTTTTGAGTGACTGTACTTGATAAAGGAGTCAAATATATTCCATTGATATTAAGTTTTATAATTTTCGATGTTATAAAAAGTGAATAATCCCTTTACATCTGTCCTCTTGCATCGACACTTCCATCATTCTCTGCCTCACCTTCTCTCCCTCTTTCATTACCTGTGACTATTTTCATTTACTCAACCCTAACTCTCCAACCCTCTCCACTTCCCTCTCTTACACTTACCAAGTTCCCATCACCCACTTAGTAGTCCAGCCCACATCCAAGATAACTCGCGTCCCAGTATTACGTGCCCGGTTTACATAAGCTGCTGGTAAAAGTGTTAATTGCATGTTCTGTGTACCAGTGCTGCTCGCTGAGTTTCATGCTCTGGCTTTACACTCTATATTTAACTCACTCACCAAGTTAAATTAGCTGAGTAAATTATATTATGAATGATGAAAGCTGGAGAGAAAGTTATATAGATTAAATTATACAAATTAATTCTCAACAGAGGAGTTGTATATGTCGTACGAGGTGAGTGTTGAGCGTCACTCCTTGAATTACACAATAACTGCTTGCGGTAACCGAAGGAATGTTCTTAGGAAGCTATTTTCACTGTACATCTAAGGCGGGAAGCGAAAGATACAATGACAAGGCAGCTTCAAATATAAGGATATATTGTCGGCACTAGCAAGTTGCATTACGTCGGCACGAGCAAGTTAATCTTCCACAGTGCACAGGGATGATTGTTGCTCCTTGGTGGGGCCCTAATACACTGTAATTCAACCTCCCATAATTCAGACTGTATATATAGATGTGACCAGCTTGTCTTGTTGATATTTGATCACTTGTTCCTGTGGCCTCAAA